>JAVSCE010009523.1:0-49912 GCA_032199065.1 Smutsia gigantea
TCTGAATTCCAAAATACTGTCCATGGAAATCCCAAAACTGGCCTTGGAGATTGTGGTTTTAAGAAACAGACTGGAGCCTTACTATAGAGTGAGAGCTAATTTCCACCACACCCATAAAGGACTTACTGATTATACTACTTGTACTGATGAGGAAATTAAGATCCAGAGAATTTAAGTGATGGCTGAAGATCATACTTTATAAAAGATGTTCATTTCTAATTGTGGGGCTTTTGACTCATATTTTATATGCCTTCTAATAAATCATGTGACAGATGAAACAGATACTAGATCACCAGCTGTGATTTGAAACACTCTCTCATGTTTTCTAGCCAGTAAATATGCCCTTCTTCCCCTGATAGGAGCCTGCGGTTCTGCCATTTTGGCCATTTTCTTGGGTTAAATCTTTAGATACCTTTCAAAATGAAAATGTTAACTTGGTTGGAGATAATATATGTGAAGACTTTTAATACACTTCCTGACATATAGAAAGCATTCAATAAATGCTTGTTATTACTTTTTAATGAATGCATTAACACTCAATGTATTAGCAAGGAGTCATTTGTCAAATTAACTGTCATTTAGCAGAGTAGAATCAGAGAGACCAGGACAAGGCAAGAGGAATTTGGTGATTTGGAAGAAAAAAATGTCTGTTCCAAACTGAACACTGACTCAGAGACACTGGCAGATGGGCTACTGTGATTTTAATACTGATGTTGTTAAATAGGAGAGAAGGATACTGCAAACATGTTTACCTTCTTTACATTTTGTTCTTCGGGGCAGCCAGAGGATAATTTTTATCCTTCTACTCATCTTTTCAGCTGTCTAGAGCTGGCAATCTCTGCTCTTAGCTGTGGGCTAGGTGTTACTAAGTGGCAATGGGAAGGCATTGTTAAAATGGAGAGAAAACATACGAATCACCCTGCTAGGTTCTGAATTCCAGCACTCAATTGGGTCATCCATAGTAGCTTTAAGGATTTCCAAATGACACCTTTAAAAGCTCAATGTGAAGTTTGGTGTGTTGCCTTTTTTCTTTTCATTGCATTAGCTGCATAAACTTCCTCTAACACTTAGGTAATTTTCTAGGGGAAGTTCATAATCTGTCTTCAGCTGTTATCTCTTCCATAGTTCGCAATTCCTCACCCCCAACTGTCAGCGCCATCTGCACTCTCTCTTTCCTAGGAAGGGCCCTTTGTGCCAAGTCTTTCACCCCCTCCCATGCCTTGCTCCATGGAAAGAACACACAGATAGAACTCTGAATTGGCAGCAACCTTAAAACACTAGAGTTTATAATAACTCCAGATAATATGTTCCAAATTTGGTTCATTTCAAGTTATATAGAGCCAGACAAACTACTGATGAGTCACAGAACACAGATCCATAAGTTTTACCAGGTCAAATCCCCTGCTGACCCAACACTACAGAGACAAACTTTATCAGAACAACAATGTGATTGCTGGAGGAATATTATTACTTCATTCTTTTTATTAAGTTCAGGTAAACAACTCCTTTTCCAAGGGCTCGGTTCACTAATTTTAGCAAGTTTACACTCATAGAGCATATGTCTTTTTACCACTAGAAAGATTTGTCATTTTCTCTCCTCTTCCTTCCCAAATCCATCCCACTTGTGCATATTTTAACCACATAGTTTATCACACATAAGTGCATGCATGTGAGTGGGGACACATTAAACATTAAGCTTGGTGACTTTATTTGGAAACTTAACATCTCACCTAGAAATTTCATGCTTCTCAACCATCACTCAGAGTTATTGGGGAATGAAGGGAAGAGAGCAATTTTGAAGTTAGGGACTTTATTCAGAGATTTTCATGTTTGACTGCATATTGGAATCACCTGAGAAACTTTAAAACTGCAAACCCCTGTGGCCCTCCCTGCAAGAGTCCCTTGTAAATGGACAGGGGTGTGGCCTGAGCATGTGGACTTTACAAGCTCCTCAGTTATTCTTATATGTGGCCAAGGTTAAGAGCCACTTCTTCAGAGGAAAGCTGCCTTGTGCCTCACTCCCAGGTGGTGGACACTGACATGCAACAGGCCACCATTGGCATATTGTGTGGTCTAAACATACACAGGCAGTCAGGATGTGGACCTACTATGGGCCAGCAGCTGTGCTATGTATGTTGCATTGCCTCATTGCCTTTTCAAGACAATCCTATGAAGATGGCATTAAATTGCTCTTTTTCAGAGTGAAACTATTAGGTTCCTGTCAAAATGACAAACTAGCAAAAACTGTTGGTAGCTCCCCCTCAAAATAAACATTGGAGAAACTACTGCAGCAAGAGGGCAGTGTGGATCTGATGCACAAACAATAAAACTGTCAGAAACTCTTGAGGAATCCGGAGGTTCCTGTGAGCTGCAGGACTGGCCTGGAGGGGCTTGGCTGTGGCCTGGAGCAGAGGACAGACAGTGGGCGCAGGGGGGAGGGTTTAAAGAGAGTTTACCCTACTCATGCCCTTCACTGAACATTCTCCCCACACACACTCAGGAGGGACAGTCATTGGCTACACCGCCACCTCAGGGACTGACAGACACTGGAGTCCACAGAGTAATTGCAGAGCAAGATGAAGACCTGTTAGGCTGGCATGTCGCTGAGACAGATCTTGGTGGCCCGTCATCCTTGACCTTGAGTTTCTCCATTTGCAAACTTCCAGGGTTAAAGGAAAGGATGCTGCACTTGACAATGCTGGATCGTATGTAGAGGTTAAATGTGCATTCCTGCCCCAAACAGATGCCGCATCGTCTGACAGTACATGGGCATGGTCAAGAGTGGCCAGTGATGACCAAGTCTCAGACTATTTTCTTTCCTTAAACTAAAGATTCTTCACCTAGAATTCAAAGCCCCTCCTTTAGGGATAAATATGGAAAACCACCACAGTATCAGCAGCCCCTGTGGCTTTGTCATCACTTTAATCACATTGTCACAGAGATATTTTCTTACCACATTGCAGTTGTTGCGAATACCCTGTGATGGTCCTTACACTCATCTCTCCTTCAAAATTATGGCAATTATTTATTAGACATGATGCTAGATTTTGTCATTTAATGCCATAGGCTTTCCCAGGTTATCAAAAAGGAGTCCATGGCCCAAGGGGTTCCATAGGAAATCCTTCTGTAAACTCATCAGAAGGAACACAGGCTTTGGGGTCTTCTACAACACACACTATTAGACTATGGCAGAATAGTGAATTGACATTCAGCATCTGTCCATGCGTCCTCCCAGTCTGCCATCCTATACTGCAAAGGCTGGAATGCCATGAAGACACACAGCCCAGACTTCAGGAGGGTGCTAGCTAGGTTATAGCTTATGTGTGTGCATGCATATGTGTATTTCTCTACCCCCTATAAACTATATCTGTCTGTGGACAAAAGTATGTGCATGCATACATACACACACAAACACAAATACACATGTATCTACATACATCTCACACACATTATTATCCAGAGTGGGCATGCCCATCTACCCTCTTACCAGAAGTGCATGAGGGTTCTATATTCCTAATACTTGGAAAAATGCAATTACTTAATTTCTGCCAGTCCAATAATAGACCTGGAGGCAGTCTATATGTCAATGACTGGGGGAATGGAGAGCTGAAATATGGTGGAGGCATACAGTACAATAAAATGTATATATACTTCTACCTACAGAACATGGATAGAACCTTTGAAACAAGTATTGAGTGGAAAAGATAAAAAATGAGATACATTGTACAATATAATATATATAAATGAGAACTATATTCAAACAAAGCAATAATATATGTTTTATAAGAACATATACAAACAAAAAGATATATGCATCAAAACACACTAAAAAGTTCATCTATGGAAGTGAGAGTAATGGAACGGCATAATAGGGATAAAAATGAAGTGATAAATACAGTGAGAGCAGACTTGCTTGCACCAATGTGAACATGTCCAGTGAGCTAAGGAGGATGATGAACTCCACTCTCTGCACCTGAGTGCCTATCTCTACAAAAATGAAACAAACTCACTCAAAGGGTAAGTAACTTCCCCAGACATACACAGGTAACCCATGATAGACACCCATTTCAGACAGATCCTGCTTCTCAAATTATGGCCAGCTAGAGGACAAGGAAATACACGTGGCACTGCCTGTGCTTCTAGATATTCTCTCAATTTAGTCATTGAAACCCTGTCTGAGATACATGTAAGTGCTCCTATTTTCTAGAAAAGAATACTTGTTATGGACATCACATAACAAGTCATAGAGCCAGGAATTCATGCCAGGTTTTTCTGACTTCAAAGCTCATGGTTTCTGATGTACAATATGGCCTCATTGAATTCTGCCACTGCCACATTCCCTGTTTAGTTTCATTAACATTTTATATAAGGTGTGACTTTCCAAGTAGCTACACTGATAATTAAGTCTCTACAGACCTATAGAGTTAACACCAAACAATAGCACCCTGTTCTCTGTTTCCAAATGTTCACCAATGGCAAGATTTTACAGTATTCTATCTTAGAAGTAAACTGCCAACTACGGTTGGAGAAACATTTTTTTTAACTGCTATGGTCTGTCCATATATTTTGTATGGCTATTAACATTAAAGAGCAGTCAGCTGCTTTTAGGGGAGCAATCAGAGAAGAGTTTGGGGGCACTGGTACAGAACCATGCATTTCTATAAATGTGAAGTAAAATTCAGTCTTTTCATTACACAAAAGAGTAAAAGATCAGAAATGATTCAGAGACCTCAGGGGGGTTGTAAAGGGTGTAAAAAGAAATGAGGGAAAATGAGAGAGAAGAAAAAAAATAAGTTTAGTAAAACTTTTTTTTTAATTAAAAATCCTCATCAGAGAAATTAAACTATAGAGACCTGATGGTAGAAATGTCAAAAATAATGAGCTACCTTCAGAACTAATTGGTCAGGATAATGTGATATTCTAAGAGCTCAAGCAATTCATTGTTTGCAGAATGCACACGTTGCTGTTCATGCAAGGACTGAAAGGCTTCCAAGAAGGGACAGAAAGTCACCTGGCAAAGTTAGTGCCATTTCTTCTCTGATTAATTTGAAAGATGAAGATGATTTCCAAATCTTGAAGGCGTAAAAGCAGTTTCAGTTGTTCTAGCAACAGCTGTCTTCATCTGATGTTTAAGGGAGACAGATCCGGAAGGACTTGATTTACCATCTCCTTAAAAAGAATCCTCAAGATAATCAATATTTCTGCCCTTAATTTAGGAAAGAAACCAGAAACGATGTGATTTTTCCAGCTCTGTCTTGCTTTATCCTTTCTGACGCCTTCTGACTACCACTGCCGCAGCCTTCCTCCTCCAGCAGTCTCCAGAGTTTACAACAGGTTACATTTTTCCCATTCTAGAAGTGGCATTTCCCAGGTGATATTTCTTTCCTTCCTGGAAGAAGAGAATCTTCCAGTTAAAAGATGAAAAAGTCAAGAAGCCAACTCCAGGGCATTGCAGGGTCATGCTCAGCTTCCTTACTGACTCTCACCAATGGCCAGTCCCACATGTCAGTTAAACTCCAAGGAGAATAGAAACTAAGAGTATTAAAATAATTAAGCCCATAAGTACTTGTGGTCTGTTGTTATGTCCAAGATACAGTGTTGGATTGTTGGAATATCAAAAACAATAGGGATAGACAATAATTCTTATCCTGATTGCACCTACTGTCTAGCAGAAAAACGAGTAATTACACAATTAATTTTTAATGAAAATTTTAAGGAGTCTATTTTGTGCCAGGCATTGTGCTAAGTACTCAAGATTATCTCCTCTAATTCTCACAAAAACCCATTGAGATATGTATTTCTTATTCACTTTACACATAAAATAATTAAAACTGAGGAAAAATAAATCATTTTTTCCATACCGCAGAATTGGTAAGTAAAAGTGTGAAATCCTGCAGGCCTGCCTGATTACAATGCCCCCACCCCCCTTTTTAAATCAAGTCAGTCAATTGTTTCCGTGGATAGGCTCTTTAGCCATTCTATCCCTATATTTTGTTTTGTTGACTTTAAATCAGTAAGGATTTATCCTGTCTAGTTCCCTTTGTTTTTACTACATCCAGATATTGCCAACACTGTCTTAAAATATCTGAAATTGCAAAGCTCTTTACTAATGGCACCTGATTACCTCCTAGGCTGTCTTTTATCATCTACCTGTAAGGGCTGGAAAAATAGCATTTGTGCCTCTGCCGTGCAACAGGAGTCTCTTCCTTCAGCCTAGAGATTGAAACAAGACCAGTCAATTGCAGAGTTGCGTTGTATCCTTGGATATTATTTTATTTCCAAAGAAAGAATAATAATTTACTCAATGAAGATATATTCAAGAGTTTATTTAATAGTTAAAACCCAGTTATATGATTCATTTATAAATCAACTCTTATTCTTTGAGAACACCCAAACATTAGCTCAAGGATGGTCTACCATGATCTCACCTAAATCATTCCCATGAGTAAAGAAAAAATATTGGTCCCTTTTCATTCAGGTTGGGCAACATAAATTTTTAAAAAAGTAATGTGTCAGGGATTCAAATAAACATACTTTCTTATATCTGCCCTACAAATGCAAAGCTCTCTCCAGGCTTTGAACTTAATCCAGTACTGGGCAGGCCACCCACCGTTTTCTCTCATTGTTGACCTAGGAGAGGTGACTCATGCATTGATCAAGAAAGAAACAGCCATCCATCAAGGTGAGAGCCTTTGGCCACACCAAACAACAGCTAACCCATCCAGCATGCTCCCTGTGTTCGGTACTGTAGCACATTAATTTCAAACCTGCACCCTGTAGCTATATTTGGAGTGGTCTTAGGCTAGTGTTCTACAGACAAATAAATCACATTTACTAGGTACTGTGCAGCATCAAATATTATCCACATATGTAATCCATATAAATCACCACCTTGGGGCAAACATTTTAAGCACCCTGAACCCAAGGGGAGGAAATACACACAGACACACACATATTCGCAACATTAGTGCTAGAAGTAGTATTAACACAGTAAATTATACAATTGGAGCATCACTCAGGCAAATAAGTGAGGAAAAATCACAGACTATTAATGTTGGAAAAGTGCTCACAGCTTGCATTTTCTTGCTTCCTACCCAGTTCAGGGTCCCCTTCTGGAGAATTAAAAAGCAAGTCACTCAGTCTCTGATTTAACTCTCCCGTGATGGCAATGGAACTGTGTTACAAGTCAGTCCCATTCACTTTTGTATAAGTCTAATTGTCAGAAATTTCTTCTACATAATAACCCCAAACTCATCCTTTGTATCTGTTATCCATTGACCTTAATTAACCCACCTAGTCTGTACAGAGGAAAATCTAACCTTTCTGTCATGTGACAGCATGTCAAACATGATAACACTCAGTACTTAGGCAGTTTTTTTTTTCCCAAGGCCTTCCTCAAGTTCACTGTTCTCATCATCTCTACCGGCCTTCCTCCAAAATCTGCCATTTCAAGCACATTTCCTTTTTCCCCCAATATGTAGCCTCTCTTTTTGTCATTGTCACCCAGTTTAAATAGGTTTAACTTAGCTTTAAGATGCTTATCTTCCACAGTTGCATGGATACAGATTGTTCTGGTAAACAAACTTTTTCTTAGCTATTCATTTCAAAAGATTTCTAGACTTATAAAAGAACAACTTACAGAAGTTTTCCAGACTTACAATCTTCTTAAGCTTTTTGTGTAAGATTTTAGATTCCCCAAATATTAACATCTTATATAACTGGAGAGTAAGTGTCAAGATCAGGAAATTATCATTGATTTCATATTACTACCTAATCTGAAGACTTCTTTTTTTCAAGTTTCATCTGTTACGTTAATGTTAATTTCTGATTCAAGGTCCTAGGAATCTCAAAATGAGCAAACTCAAAGTCCACTAAAAGCCCACAGTGACTGGACATAATTGTATGTATCCCTACCCATAATTTTTCTCTTTACCTTGCCCCAAAACCAAAAGAGTTCTTCAGCAGAAATTTAATTTAAATAAAACATCACTCTGATAATAGAATTGAGAAATGAGTTCAGCACAACTGGGTGGAAACCATGATAAGCAGATTTTACATGAGAAGAAATCAAAGGCTATTTCATGTGAAAAAGTCAATGTTCCCCATGGCTCCTGGAACTAATTCACACAGGCTGTGATGTTATCATGGCTGTACAGAAGAGCAAGGGAATTTCTAAGAAACTCAAGGCATTAATTAAAGCAATTAAAACTTCCCTCCTCTACCATAATTAAAGGGGAAAGAGCAGCCTTTTCTCTTAGTGCATGCCTGTCCTTCAGTAATTCTACCAAATCTGCTGAAGGTCTGATGTCCCTGTTATTTGGAGAATTCATGTGTGCACAGATATTTAATTTAGTGCATGTGTTCAGAAATGAAATGTAGAATGCCAGTCTTCATGCAGTTTTCAACAAATAAGGTTCCTACTCTCCTTTAAAAATAGTTCCAATTAACAATTCATACACACACACATGTGAATTCACACATATCAATGTCCTAAAGGTGTCACATGTACTGTGTGGATTAAGCTTTACTACAGAAAAAGGGGATAGGAAGAGATGAAAGCAGAAAATGAAAAGTCAACTAGTGACTCCACTGAAGAAATTAGAAATAGTCTCTCACCACCTAGAGGAAAACAGTTGATTCCTACTCATTATACTATCTTGCAGATGAAAAGAACTTTAGGTCCAAAGATGCCTAGGTTCTAATGGGAGAGATAGAAACATGCAGACATAATTATAAGATTTTGTGCTAAATGCAAACAGAGTTGAGTTCTGGTTGATAGAAGACAGGACCTTTTAAAGAGAAAAGTGATAGATGAGAGCAGATGGAAAGTATCTATTATGCGAGAAGCATTTCTGTGACAGCCCCACTAATTGGAGGAAAGTCTGACTAAGCACAATTTAAGTAATGAACATCAATGACTGACATTGAACATTTTCTCTGCTTTACTATGAATGACTCTCTTCCCCTATGGAAGGCTGGTGTTCCTCTGGTGCACAGATTCAGTCTCCTTTCTCCTCCTCAAGGATATTCTTCATCCACTGTTACCTCTCCTTCCTGCATCAACAATCTTTCCTGTAATATTGAATCACTCTCAATTGCATACAATCAAGCTATTATTTTCCCATCTTAACAATAATAATAATAATAAAACTACTGATTCTGCAGTTTCTTTCTTTTACTTCCCAAGTTTTTTGTTCTCCTTCCCTGAAACACCCCTGAAAAGAATCATCTATACTTGATTTCTCCAATTTTTTTACTCCTATTCTCTCCTAATCAGACTCCAATCAGGCTATCAACTTTCAAAACTGTCGATGACTTCCCTGTTGTTGTTAAATCCAGTGATCAGTTTTAACTTATACACTCATTACTAGGACAATGCTGGGCATATAACAGATGCTCAAATATTACTTGTTAAACACATGAATAAATTAATGCATTTATAGTCAAGATCTTTTTAAACTAAACAACATAGGGCTGTAAACTCAGAGTAAAATGTAAAGCTAATACTTTCAAAAATGCTTAATACATGAAACAAAATTTTACCAGCCCATCAACTTTTAGACATGTTAGCATAAAATATGGGTTGTGTAATACATTGTCAATGAAGTAGAAATAAAATGCCTTCCACATTTAAAGAAAAATACACTTAAACAGCATAAAGAAAAAATGCTATTTTTGATACTTAAATTTATACAAACTCATCTTTGCTGTTTTTAGGTCCAGGTAAAAGAATATTCAAGAATTCCAGAGTCACAGAAGAATAACATTGAGAAAGTGGGGAGAAGTACAGAGTAGGAAAAAGGGTTCCAGAAAGATTGGTCAATAACCATAAAATCAACAACTATACAAATAACATCTAGTGAGCATTTACCCATGTATCAGGTCCTACTGCATAGACTTTGCATTTGTGATTTAATTCAATTATTAAACCAACCTTTTGAGGTACTTATGATTATTTCCCCCCATTTGCCAATGAGCAAGCTTGAAGCCTAGAAGTTGAAGTAACTGGCTAAGACCCTGAAGGCTCTATGCAGCTAGTACGAGATGAGGCAAGGATTCAGTCCCAAAGAATCGAAGGACAGTCAGATGAGGGGACTCTCTCTGATGGAGCTCAGAGTTCACCAAATGCACAAAGCATTCCATGTAATCCTTCCAAAGCTGGTCTCAGGGCAGTCCCTGAGAATTCTTCTCTGTGATGAGACCAATTCCCCCATCAGGAAATTGATTGAGTTAGTACCAGGGCATATGAGTAGCACCTAAAACAAGATGTGATTCCTGTTGTTTATGGCTCTCTTCTAAGTCAGGACCTGGTCTCCAAAAATGAAAAGCTGTGTGTATCATTAGCCCACATCACCATTATAAAAGACACCTCCAGCAATCCATCCAAAAGCAATTCATTAAAGAAAAATAGCTAATGCTTTCAACCTCCACAAATTAAATTAATTCATAATTATTAAGACAACAGCAATCCACTAGGCTATAATCATTTACACCAGTAAAGCAGGCTAATAATAAAGTAATCAATTTTATCTCTTATAGCAAAGAGGCCTTTATTTATGTCAAAGTAATATGGTGAGCAACCTGCAGGGAATGAATGTAAGAAATTAATTAATCAAAGGGATCCCGGAGAGAGAAATTTTCTTGTTTCAAAATCAAAAGGAGTATTTCTTTAGATGGAATTGACATCCCTATTCTTTAATATGTAAATATAGATAAATGATTAATAGCCTACTAATGATGGTTACAATCTATGTCACAGAACCAAATACAGGATTTCTATAGTATAAGGTTTAGAAAAGTTACAATCTGTATGTCTGTGAAAGCATAATTTTGGAAGAACTAATGTTTGACAAATAATGAATTATAGAATCATGTTTGAAACATAAAGAACAATTATACAATCATATTTGTTGCATTTAAGAGCACAACAGTGATAAGAAGAGTCTATGGAGGAGGGTTCCGGGAAGATGGAGACATGAGCAGGGCGGCGGAAATCTCCTCCCAAAACCGTATATATATCTATGAAAATACAGCAAATACAACTATTCCTAAAAGAGACATGAGAATATACAGGACAATGCACAGCCTGCATCTGCACCTGAGAGGACTCAGCACCCCGCGAGGCAGATAAGATATGGAGCCACATACCAGCAGGACCCGAGCACTTCCCCACCCCAGCACACCGGCGGCAGGAGAGGATTCAGAGCTGGAAGGGAGTGGAAGTACAGGTCCGTGAAATAACCAGCCCTGGTGATCTGCTCCAAGAGCACTGACACACATCACGCGGTGTGTCAGATATTGGAGAGGCAGAAGGTGCAGGTTTTGAGCTGAGAACACACCCGCGTCCGCGCAGCCGCTCCCTGGGACAAAAGAAAAGCGTGTGCTTTTTTTGGCGGTCTTGGGGAGACACGGGCCCAGCTGAGGGGCGTGGTCGTTCCAGCGCACTCAGCCCAGCAGGCTGGGAATCCTGGGGAATTTCGGACCCCTTGGCTAGCGACTGGGAAAAAGTAGCCGCACTGAGTCTTCACACAGAGAAAAACAGACTCCCATTTCCTGCCCCAGCCAGAGCTACAAGCGGCCCTGCGGAGCAGGCGGAGCCCCGGCTGTGGAATAGTGGAGCAACAGCGCCACCTACAACATCCTTACAGAATCTACTCCCGGAGGGCGTTTTTTTTTCCTTTCCTTTCTTTTCTTTCTTTCTTTTTTTCTCTTTTCCTTCTCTTCCCTTTCTTTTTTGTTTTGTTTTTTGTTTTTGGGGTTTGTTTTTTTTTAAGTCTTGAAGAGCCCAGCAGACATACATCGCACCTACGAGTGACCACTTCTATCCCAATGAAAAGACAGAGGAATATGGTACAGACAAAGTTCACCCAGACCCACACAACACCAGAGAGGGAGATTGAACGGATGGAAATGCACAATCTTCCTGAAAAAGAATTCAGAATAAAAGTCATAACATGCTAATGGATCTACAGAGAAATATGCAGGAGCTGAGGGAGGAAGTGAGGGATGTCAGGAGAGACAATGCAGAAATGAGACAAGCCATGGACGGGCTTAGCAGCCGACTGGACAAGATGCAAGAGACTGTTAATGAAATAGAAATCAGAGAACAGGAATACAGAGCAGCTGAGGCAGAAAGAGATAAAAGGATCTCTAGGAATGAAAGAATATTAATAGAACTGTGTGACCAATCCAAACGGAACAATATAGGAGTACCAGAGGAAGAAGAGAGAGAAAAAGGGATAGAAATAATTGCTGAAAACTTCCCCATGCTGGGGAAGGAAATAGTCTCGCAGCCCACAGAAGGCACAGATCTCCCAACACAAGGGACCCAAGGAAGACAACACCAAGACACATAATAATTAAAATGGCAAAGATCAAAGATAAGGACAGATTACTAAAGACAGATAGAGAGAGAAAAAAGATCACCTACAAAGGAAAACCCATCAGACTATCATCAGACTTCTCAACAGAAACCTTACAGGCCAGAAGAGAATGGCATGATATATTTAATCTAATAAAACAGAGGGCCTCGAACCAAGAAAACTTTATCCAGCACGATTATCATGTAAATATGACGGAGGGATTAAACAATTCCAGACAAGCAAAAGCAGAGAGAATTTGCCTCCCATAAACCACCTCTACAGGATATCTTAAAGGAACTGCTCTAGAGGGAAGCACTACTAAGGCTAAAAAGATGTCAAAAGAGAAAATAAAATCATAGGAAAGAAAGCAGACCATCCAAATACTAACTAAAGGCAAAGAATAAAACACCTATTATATAAAGAATG
Source organism: Smutsia gigantea (assembly GCA_032199065.1). Classification (NCBI taxonomy): domain Eukaryota; kingdom Metazoa; phylum Chordata; class Mammalia; order Pholidota; family Manidae; genus Smutsia; species Smutsia gigantea. The sequence continues at coordinate 12,789 of JAVSCE010009523.1, forward strand.
GAGGAGGAAGAATAAGAAGGGAGAGAAATAAAGAAACATAGACTGTGTTTACAATAAATTAACAAGAAAGTTAAGTTAGATTGCTAGATAGTAAAGAAGCAACCCTTGAAACTTTGGTAACCACGAATCGAAAGCCAGCAATGGCAATAAGTACATATCTATCAATAATCACCCTAAATGTAAATGGACTGAATGCACCAATCAAAAGACACAGAGTAACAGAATGGATAAAAAAGCAAGACCCATATATATGCTGCCTACAAGAAACTCACCTCAAACCCAAAGATATACACAGATTACAAGGGAAGGGATGGAAAAAGATATTTCATGCAAACAACAAGGAGAAAAAAGCAGGTGTTGCAGTACTTGTATCAGACAAAATAGACTTCAAAACGAAGAAAATAGCAAGAGATAAAGAAGGACATTACATAATGATAAAGGGGTCAATCCAACAAGACGATATAACCATTAAAAATATATATGCATCCAACATGGGAGCGCCGACATATGTGAAACAAATACTAACAGAATTAAAGGAGGAAATAGACAGCAATGCATTCATTTTTAAGGGATTTCAACAAACCACTCACTCGAAAGGACAGATCACCCAGACAGAAAATAAGTAAAGACACAGAGACACTGAACAACACACTAGAACAGATGGACCTAACAGACATCTACAGAACTCTACACCCAAAAGCAACAGGATACACATTCTTCTCAAGTGCACATGGAACATTTTTCAGAATAGATCGCATACTAGGCCACAAAAAGAACCCCAGTAATTTCAAAAATATTGAAACTCTACCAACCAACTTCTCAGATCACAAAGATTTAAAACTAGAAAAAAATTTTAGAAAGAAATCAAAAAGGCTCACAAATACATGGAGACTTAACAACACTCTCCTAATTAATCAATGGGTCAATGACCAAATCAAAACAGAAATCAAAGAGTATATGGAGACAAATGACAACAACAACACAAAGCCACAGCTTCTATGGGACGCAGCAAAGGCAGTTCTAAGAGGAAAGTATATTGCAATCCAGGCCTATCTAAAGAAAGAAGAACATTCCCAAATGAATAGTCTAAAGACACAATTACTGAAATTGGAAAAAGAAGAACAAATGAGGCCCAAAGTCACCAGAAGGAGGGACATAATAAAGATTAGAGAAGAAATAAATAAAATTGAGAAGAATAAAACAATAGAAAAAATCAATGAAACCAAGAGCTGGTTCTTTGAAAAAATAAACAAAATAGATAAACCCCTAGCCAGACTCATTAAGAGAAAAAGAGAATCTACACACATAAACACAATCAGAAATGAGAAAGGAAAAATCACGACAGATCCCACAGAAATACAAAGAATTATAAGAGAATATTATGAGAATCTATATGCTAACAAGCTAGAAAACACAGAAGAAATAGACAACTTCTCAGAAAAATACAACCTTCCAAAACTGACCAAGCAAGAAACAGAAAAACTAAACAGACCAATTACCAGCAACGAAATTGAAGCAGTAATCAAAAAACTACACAAGAACAAAACCCCTAGACCAGATGGATTCACCTCTGAACTCTACTAGACATATAGAGAAGAAATAACACCCATTCTCCTTAAAGTTTTCCAAAAAATAGAAGAGGAGGGAATACTTCCAAACTCATTCTATGAAGCCAGCATCACTCTAATACCAAAACCTGGCAAAGACCTCATCAAAAAAGAAAATTACAGACCAATATCCCTGATGAACGTAGATGCAAAAATACTCAACAAAATATTAGCAAACCGAATTGAAAAATACGTCAAGAGGATCATACACCATGATCAAGTGGGATTCATCCCAGGGATGCAAGGATGGTGCAACATTCGAAAATTCATCAACATCATCCACCACATCAACAAAAAGAACAAAAACCACATGATCATCTACATAGATGCTGAAAAAGCATTTGACAAAATTCATCATCCATTCATGGTTAAAACTCTCAACAAAATGGGTATAGAGGGCAAGTATCTCAACATCATAAAGGCCATATATGACAAACCCACAGCTAACATCATACTTAATGGTTAGAAGCTGAAAGCTTTTCATCTAAGATCAGGAACAAGACAGGGATGCCCACTCTCTCCACTGTTATTCAACATAGTACTGGAGGTCCTAGCCTCAGCAATCAGACAAAAAAAAGACAGACAAGGAATCCAGGTTGGTAAAGAAGAAGTCAAATTGTCACTATTTGCAGATGACGTGATATTGCACATAAAAAACCCTAAAGACTCCACTCCAAAACTACTAGAACTAATATCTGAATTCAGCAAAGTTGCAGGATACAAAATTAACACACAGAAATCTGTTCCTTTCCTATACACTAATGATGAACTAACAGAAAGAGAAATCAGAAAAACAATTCCATTCACGATTGCATCAAAAATAATAAAATACCTAGGAATAAACCTAACGAAGGAAGTGAAACATCTATACTCTGAAAACTACAAGACACTCCTAGGAGAAATTAAAGAGGACACTAACAAATGGAAATTCATCCTATGCTCTTGACTAGGTAGAATAAATATTGTCAAAATAGCTATACTACCTAAAGCAATCTACAGATTCAACGCAATCCCTATCAAACTACCAACAGCTTTCTTCAATGAACTGGAACAAATACTTCTAAAATTCATATGGAACCACAAAAGACCCTGAAAAGCCAAAGCAAGCCTGAGAAGGAGGAATAAAACAGGGGGAATTACACTCCCTGACTTCAAGCTCTACTACAAAGCCACAGTAATCAAGACAATTTGGTATTGGCACAAAAACAGACCCACAGATCAGTGGAACAGAATACAAAATCCAAACATTAACGCAAACATATATAGTCCATTAATATATGATAAAGGAGCCTTGGATATACAATGGGGAGATGACAGCCTCTTCAGCAGCTGGTGTTGGAAAAACTGGGCAGCTACATGTAAGAGAATGAAACTGGACTACTGTCTAACCCCATACACAAAAGTCAACTCAAAATAGATCAAAGACCAGAATGTAAGTCATGAAACCATAAAACACTTAGAAAAAAACATAGGCAAAAATTTCTTGGACATAAACATGAGCGACTTCTTTATTAACATATCTCCCCGAGCAAGGGAAACAAAAGCAAAAATGAACAAGTGGGACTATATCAAGCTGAAAAGCTTCTGTACAGCAAAGGACACCATCAGTAGAACAAAAAGACATCCTACAGTGAATATATTCATAAATGACGTATCCAATAAGGGTTGACATCCAAAATATATAAAGAACTCACGCATCTCAACAAACATAAAGTAAATAATCCAATTAAGAAATAGGCAGAGGACATGAATAGACACTTCTCCAAAGAAGAAACTCAGATGGCCAACAGGCACATGAAAAGATGCTCCACATCACTAATCATCAGAGAAATGCAGATTAAAACCACAATGAGCTATCACCTCACACCAGTGAGGATGGCCAACATCCAAAACACAAACAACAACAAATGTTGGCGAGGATGTGGAAAAAAGGGATCCCTCCTACACTGCTGGTGGGACTGCAAATTAGTTCAACCATTGTGGAAAGCAGTATGGAGTTTCCTCAGAAAACTCAAAATAGAAATACTATTTGACCCAGGAATCCCACTTCTAGGAATTTACCGTAAGAATGTAGCAGCCCAGTTTGAGAAAGACAGATGCACCCCTATGTTTATCGCAGCACTATTTACAATAGCCAAGAAATGGAAGCAACCTAAGTGTCCATCAGTAGATGAATGGATAAAGAAGATGTGGTACGTATACACAATGGAATATTGTTCAGCCATAAGAAGAAAACAAATCCTACCATTTGCAACAACATGGATGGAGCTAGAGGGTATTACGCTCAGTGAAATAAGCCAAGCCGAAAAAGATAAGTATCAAATGATTTCACTCATCTGTGGAGTATAAGAACAAAGAAAAAAACTGAAGGAACAAAACAGCAGCAGACTCACAGTACCCAAGAATGGACTAATAGTTACCTAAGGGAAAGGGACTGGAGAGGATTGGTGGGAAGGGAGGGACAACAGGGAAAAGGGGGCATTACGATTAGCAGGTGTAATGTTTGGGGGGCATGGAGAGGGCTGTACAACTCAGAGAAGACAAGTAGTGACTCTATAGCATCTCACTACACTGATGGACAGTGACTGTAATGGGATTTGTGGGGGGGGATCTGATAAAGGGGGTATTTTAATCACCATAATATTGCACATGTAATTGTAGATTAATGATACCAAATGAAGTATTTAAAAAAAAAGAAGAGTCTATGGAAAAGCAATATTCATAGAAACAGAGTGTAGAATAGTGGTTTTCAGGGTCTGAAGTGTGGAGGAAATGGTGGGAAGATATGGGTCAAAAAATATATTAATTTCCAGTTAGATGGCTAAGTTCTAGAGATTAAATTTACAGCATTGAGATAGATAACAACACTGTACTATATACTTGAAAGTTGCTTAAAGAGTAGAACTTAAGTGTTCTCACTACACACACACACACAAAGTTAGTTGTGTGATGTGTCAGAGGTGAGCGCTAACTCTACGGTGGTAATCATATTGCTACACACATGTCCACATGTTTTTGGTTACATAATGGTTAAACCTTAAATTTACATAATGTCATTTGTCATTACATCTCAAAAAAGTTGGAAAAAGAAAGAATCCATGAGATGGGAAATTTTAGAAGCAAAGACTATAATACCTCTTGAGCACAGTAATGGCTGGGCTAGATTTGAGGGAGACTGATGCCAGCTCACCAATCACAAGCTGCCTCAGGATTCTGAAACTTTCATTCTAGGGGAAGTTGAAAGCAGATGTTACGACAAGGGTCATATAGAACTGGTAAAAATAATCTTAATGGAAGATAGTATTACTGGTCATGGGGAGATGTTGTTTAAAACTGCAGACTACATGTCCACAGCCACATCTTACCATGCATGATCCACAGCTAGGTTTGTGCCATGGAACAGAAAAGCAGGAACACCAATGTTCTCTTTTGCCAAACTGTTTCTTTCCCCCACATATACATATACCTGCAAGCTGTGGTCTTTCAGTAACATCTCCTAAGTATGGGTATGCTCATATAGCATTTGAGAACATGTTCTTTCTATTGTTAGAATTTACCCTCACCCAGTGAATGAATCAGTGTGTTGGTTGTATTCTATGGAATAAACACTTGGTACATTAATAAATTGACTAGCATGTTTTGCAACTCAGTTTTTTGAAATTCTGTTTTGGAAATAATGTCCAGCAGTTTCCTGAATGCTCTTCACTCATATCTAGCCCCACATTTTTTTTAAAAAGTCATAAAACTTTTGCTTCAGGTTGGAGCAGAAAAGAATGTTCTTTTTACAATAGCTTTCTGTCTCTTATTTTCTGTCTGGTTGATCTGTCCATTGGAGTGAGTGGTGTGGTGAAGTCTCCTAAAATGAATGCATTGCATTCTATTTCTCCCTTTAATTCTGTTAGTATTTGTTTCACATATGTAGGTGATCCTGTGTTGGGTGCATAGATGTTTATAATGGTTATATCCTCTTGTTGGACTGACCCCTTTATCATTATGTAATGTCCTTCTTTGTCTCTTGTGACTTTCTTTGTTTTGAAGTCTATTTTGTCTGATACAAGTACTGCAACTCTTGCTTTTTTCTCACTATTAGTTGCATGAAATATCTTTTTCCATCCCCTTACTTTCAGTCTGTGTGTGTCTTTGGGTTTGAAGTGAGTCTCTTGTTGGCAGCATATAGATGGGTCTTGTTTTTTTATCCATTCAGTAACTCTATATCTTTTGATTGGTGCATTCAGACCATTTACATTTAGGGTGATTATTACAATAGCTTTCTGAGGGTATAATTTACAAACCGTAGATTTCACCCAATATAAGTAGTTCTCCAATTTTTAATAAGTTTATGCAGTTGTGCAACCATGTAAGTCTGAACTTAAGCTATTTCCATAACCCCCCAAATTTCCTTGTGCCTCTTTTCAGTCGGTACCCCTTCTCTCTTTCAGCTCCAGGAAATCACTGATGTGCTTGGTGTCTCTATAGATTTACTTTTTCTAGTTGTTTCATATAAACTGAATTACTGGATATATGATCTTTCATGTTGACTTGTTTCATTTAGCATAACATTTCTGAACTTCATGCACACTGTTACACTTATCAGTTCATTTCTTTTTACTACTGAACACTTTTCCATTGTAAAAAATACACTATATTTTGTTTACAGCAATGTATGATGGTTCCAGTTTCTCCAAATTATCCACCAAAACTTTATATTTCAGTCTTTTGAAAGACATTGTCATATGTGTAGAGAATATGTGGATGTATTGCACTGTAGTTTTAATTTGCATTTCCCCAAATATCTAAGGATGTTTAGCATCTTTTCATGTGCTTATGTGAAATTTTTGTATCTTTATATAATCTTTGGTGAAGTGTCTATCCAAATATATTGCTCCATATTTAGTTGGCTGTTTGTCTTCATGTTAGTGATTTGTAAGAGTTCTTTGTATATTCCAAATACAAATTATTCTCTACAAACACAATATTCAAATATTTTCTCCCCATCTGGTTTGTCTTTTCATTTTCCTAGTGCTATCTTTTGAAGAGAAAAGATTTTAATTTTGGTGATATGATGAAATAAAATTTATCAAGTTGTATTTCATGGCTATTCTAAGAATTTTTGCCTAAATCAAGATCTGAAATATTTTACCCTGTGTTTTATACTAGACATATTATAGTTGTAGCTCTTAGGTTTAGATTTATATTTCATTCTGAGTTAATTTTTAATAAGGTGTGATTTACAGAGAGAGGTTCTAATTTTTGGATATGGACATCCAATTATTCCAGTACTATTTTGTTGAAAAGATTATCATTTCTCCATTGAAATTCTTTTTCACCTTTGTTGAAAATCAATTGATTATGTATAGGTCTATCTCTGGACTCCCTATTGGGTTCATTGATCTATATGCCCATGCTTCCTCCAATATGATGGTATTAGTGAGGCATTATAATAGGCCTGGAAACCAGGTAGTATAAGTCCTCAGGTCCCCACTGTGCATGCCTACAAATTTCCCGTCAGCCAGGGCCCTGTGGGGAACTTGTCTAGCCCTTCTGAGGCTCTCTCAGTTCCTGGGTGTCTGTTAAGTCTGTGGTTGGACCAGACCCCTAATTGCATCTTCAACCACAGGCTAACAGAGCTTTGTGTTTTTCCTATTTGTTTTCCACCAAGTTTGCTAATTTTTTCCCCCAACAATGGCAGTGGGCATGGGTTTGAATTCTCTGCTCCAAATAAAATCTGGCCCCAATGGCAGCAAAACTTATTTACACAGCTAACTCCACCCTGATAAAACTACTTTGCAAACTGAATGGAAAGCAAGAGGGATAGGAGCTGACAGAAAACAAGGCTGTAGACTCCCATACTTCAGTAAATACTTCTGCACACCTTGTTTGCCTACACTCATTTCCAGAGCACTGAAATAGTATTTTCACAGTTAAATCCAGTTTATATTTGTGTGTGTGTAGAAGATTCACTGAACTCTACATTGCCATAGCTGAACACTCTTCCCCAAGAAAAATACATTTCAGATGTATTTTTAAAAATTGAATCATCTGTGGATATACACTGGGGAGATGACTGCCTCTTTCAGCAGCTGGTGTTGGAAAAACTGGACAGCTGCATGTAAGAGAATGAAACTGGACTACTGTCTAACCCCATACACAAAGGTAAACTCAAGGTGGATCAAAGACCTGAATGTAAGTCATGAAACCATAAAACTCTTAGAAAAAACTATAGGCAAAAAGCTCTTGGACATAAACATGAGCGACTTCTTCATGAACATATCTCCCTGGGCAAGGGAAACAAAAGCAAAAATGAACAAGTGGGACTATATCAAGCTGAAAAGTTTCTGTACAGCAAAGGACACCATCAGTAGAACAAAAAGACTTCCTACAGTATGGGAGAATATATTCATAAATGACATATCCAATAAGGGGTTGACATCCAAAATATATAAAGAACTCACGCACCTCAACAAACAAAGAGCAAATAATCCAATTAAGAAATGGGCAGAAGACATGAATAGACACTTCTCCAAAGAAGAAATTCAGATGGCCAACAGGCACATGAAAAGATGCTCCACATCACTAATCATCAGAGAAATGCAGATTAAAACCACAATGAGATATCACCTCACACCAGTGAGGATAGCCAACATCCAAAACATAAACAACAACAAATGTTGGCGAGGATGTGGAGAAAAGGGAACCCTCCTACACTGCTGGTGGGACTGCAAATTAGTTCAACCATTGTGGAAAGCAGTATGGAGGTTCCTCAAAAAACTCAAATTAGAAATACCATTTGACCCAGGAATTCCACTCCTAGGAATTTACCCTAAGAATGCAGCAGCCCAGTTTGAAAAAGACAGATGCACCCCTATGTTTATCGCAGCACTATTTACAATAGCCAAGAAATGGAAGCAACCTAAGTGTCCATCAGTAGATGAATGGATAAAGAAGAGGTGGTACATATACATAATGGAATATTATATAGCCATAAGAAGAAAACAAATCCTACCATTTGCAACAACATGGATGGAGCTAGAGGGTATTATGCTCAGTGAAATAAGTCAAGCTGAAAAAGACAAGTACCAAATGATTTCACTCATATGTGGAGTATAAGAACTGAAAAAAAAAAACTGAAGGAACAAAACAGCAACAGACTCACAGAACCCAAGAACGGACTAATAGTTACGAAAGGGAAAGGGACTGGGGAGGATGGGTGGGAAGGGAGGGGCAAGGGGGAAAAAGGGACATTAAGATTAGCAGATGTAAAGTTAGGGGGGCACGGGGAGGGCTGTACAACCCAGAGAGGACAAGTAATGACTCTATGGCATCTCACTACGCTGATAGACAGTGACTGTAATGGGGTTGGGGGGGGGGACCTGATGAAGGGTGTAGTGTAATCACCATAATATTGTACATGTAATTGTAGATTAATGATATCAAAATAAACTAAAAAAAAGGGGGGGATGACATGAAATGTAAAAAACAAGATAAAAAGCCTCTTTCAAGATTTCTTATTTCACAGTGCAAGCCAAAAAACAAAGGGCATGGCTATGGGGCAGCACTTGATCTACCTGAGGCAATAAAAATGACTGAAGTAAGACACTGAACATGACATAATGACTAAAATGCTCTCTAGTAGATAACGCTTTCAGAGAATGCATAGATATATTGCTTAAATTCTGAAGAAACAAGCATTAGAGTAAATTATGTAAGTATAGGAATGTTGTTATACAGTTGGATGAAAGAATAAATGTTTCTTAATGTCTTTAAAAAATTGAATCATCTGAGATTACTGAATATCAGGATTTCAAGGGACCATGCTTGTTTTCTGTTCATGGGACAAGCTGCTTCCATACTCTCCATTCAAGCAATAGAAAATGTAACCCCATGGTGTAGCAAATGTAAGCTTTCTCTATAAAATCAACATAGTTCTTCATTCACAAATCTGAGCAGATCACCAGACATTTGAATTTTTAAACAGCAAATTTACAAAGAGAAAGGATACATTTGTTTTAAAAAATTAACAAACTGAACATTTTCTTTCAATAAAAAAGAAAGAATTAGATATGTTCTGTTCAGATTCCACAGAGAGATTTGAGGAGATATTACTTCCACTAAATAGGTTGATAGGGAAAAAGGAGAAAATAGGGATAAAGTTCTCTTATTGGTGAAATTAAAACTAGATAGGACAGAAAAAAGTCAGAACATGGAGGAAAGGGATAAAGAGAAGGAAAACATGACAGAAAAGCAAGGAATATAAAAGAGACCTATGTCCATCCAATAAAATTTCAAGAAGAGAGAATGGGAGACATGGAGGAGAGATAAGTAATCAGAGAAAAAATACAAGACCATTTTCAGAGTTGAAGAAACAGGTTTACATGTTGAAAGGACCAACAGGGGCTAAGTAGAACAAATGAAAACAGACCCATAATTTATAGAACATTGATAAAGTTCTAGAACACCGAAGAAGAAAATGTCCTTGAGGTTTCCAAAGTAAGAAAAGCACAAGCTATCTATGTATGAAAAGGAAGAAGGAAATTAATATGTGCTTTTTCACCAGCAGTAGAAGACCAGACATTGCCTTTAAATTTATAAGGGAAATTAATTTACAATTTCCAGCCCAATCAAACCACACTAAAGAGAAAAAGCAAAAGAAAGACATTTCTGAACGTCCAAGGCCTCAAAATCTCCTCCCTGCCATACACAACCCGCATTAAAGGCTCTGGGTTTAGATAGATAACTGTTTTCCCATCCTCACTGTTCACACACCTAAAAGAAGGAATTAAGAAATTCAGCACTAAGAAAAAAATTTATATTTGTGCCCAGTTTTTCTTTTCATGAACATGGCAAATCAGTCTTTATGTTTTCCACAGCTAGTTCTTCTCTAATAACAAAAGGGAAAATGCAAAAAGACTCCATAAAGCTAGTATTTTAGGAATTCTGGTGGCTTTTTTTTTCCTTTTAAATTTTGTTTCAGATAGTCAACCAGGAGCCAATACTGTTTGCAGGCAAAAAATAAAAAATCACTTATGAAGTAGATCACTTATAAAACTATGCTTCATTTAGCCACTCTCGTAGCTGTTTGAGATAATGCTAATAGAGACCTAACAGAGCTATAAAATAGGAACACAACACAAAATTTTTAAAAAGCATCCTATTGACAAGCCATAGCTTTTGACTCATTAGCAAAAAAATCAATGTTAATATTTCACTTATGCAACTTCAGTTTCTTGAGCACTTCTAAATCTGCAGAAACATCACCTTCACATCTGAAAGGATCATTTTTTATATCACTTTTACAGAAATGTATTTGTAAACTCAAGAGTTTTGCCACTTTTCAGTTACTAGAAACTTATAAAAGGTAATTTCTTAGAGGTGGAAGTGCAAAGGAAAAGCCTATCCATCAACCTGAAGAAATAGCAAAGGTTGGCAGTTGGCCCTAGTCAACCTTGGATTCCCAAAAAACATGTCACATTCCCATTCTGAGTAAACTCCCTATCTAAGAGTCCTGGAGATGTGCAGTCAATTTTTAATAAAAATTGAATTAACTTCAGTCTGCAACCATAGTTCAGGCTCTATGTACCATGAGATACACATGCATAAGATGTTCTTTGTATTTAAGGGAAAAGGAGACGGAACTCCATTAGGATTTACCTGTAGACAATATACATGGAGCTTATCACATATGCTTTTGTTTAACCCCTATAACATCTGTATGAGGTAAGTGCTAACGGCCTTTGTATCAGTCAGGGCTCTCCAGAGAAACAAAACTGAAAGGATATCTATTTCTATGTATATATAAAAAAGAGAGTTATTTTAAGGAATTGGCTCATTCAGTTGTGGAGGCCTGGTGAGTCCAAAATCTGATGAGGGAGGTTATCAGGCTGGAGACTCAGGAAAGGATTGCTGTTCAAGTCCAGAGGCAGTCAGATTGAAGACCCAGGAATAGCCAGGGTTGCAGTGGAAGTCAAAAGGTCACCCGTGACAGAATTCCCTCTTGTCAAGGGAGATCTAACTCTTGTTCCTGTCAAGCCTTCAACTGACTGAATAAGGCCGACTCACAATATGTGGAGCAATCTGCTTTATTCAAATTATTCGGGTGCTTAACCCATATCTGGCACCATGATCCGTCCAGGGTGGCACATAAAATTAACCATCACAGTTATATTTTATAAAAGAGGAGATTGAAGATCAGAGATTTTAAGTAATATATCAAAAATCATGTGGGTGGTAAGGGGAAAGGTCTGGAATTCATAGCATAGCCCTGATCTCATTGTATTATAAATCTGATTTGCCCTCTTTCTCTATTAGACTATCAGCTATATGAGGACAGGAGCCACATCTCTCTTTTTCATCGTTATATTACCATGACCCAGTGCTGGCTCACAGTAACCACTAGATAAATATTTGTTAAATGAATGAATGAATGAGTAGTTGAGAGAATGCGTTTAAAGCTTGAGCTCAGATTCAGCATCTATGTCATCCATCTTAACTGCCACCCATGTTGGCCAATCAAACCCTGTGCTATGGATTAAATCACTTAATATTTATAGAATTAATCTATAAACTGAAAATAATCCCATATGAATTTAATTTCTTTGTTTGTTGATGATGTTTGTCCATCTGTCTGTCTTCTGTGGAAGGTTTTTACTAATTATTGACCACAGATGAGAACACCCAAAGGCCCCTTCTCTTCAGGCTTTCACTATCAGCAGTCACCACCCTGAAGGTCACTTTCCTAATGTTAACAACATAATGTGGGTTTGTCTATATTTGAACTTTATAAATCTGAACCAGCAAATGTGTATGGCTTCTTTCCCTCAACATTATGCCCATGAAAATCACCTGTGTTATTCTGTAGCAGTGGGTTGTAGTATTGTAATCATTGCTGATTTGGATTCCACAGCTTGGATACACTACAATTTATCCATCTACTCTACTGTAGATAAACACTGAGTTATTCCCAGTTTTTGATTATTGCAAAGAGTGTTACTATGAGCAATCTTAATCTAATGTTTTGTGAACATACGTATGCATTTCTGGGGGCATATTCTTATATGTGGAATTTCTGTTCAGTGTTTATATATGTTTCTGTATGATCAGCTTTATTATGTATTGCTAAAATGTTGTCCAAAGTGATTGGTGCTAATTTATACTTACACCAGACATGGATGAGAATTTCATGTGCTCTGTGTATTCGTGAACACTTGGTATTGTCAGAATTTTCAATTTAGTTATTTTATTTGGTGTATGGTGATATCTAATTATGATTTTGATTTTGATTTCCTGTGTAATACTTGAAGTTGAGAACATTTTGTATGTTTATTGGTTATTTGGATATTCCTCCTTAAAGGTTATTTTTTTGTGTTGACTTGTTGACCTTCTTTATATATCCTAAGAAATATTCTTATAAGATAGTCATGAATATATTTTCCTATGTTATTTTTTAGAAGCTCTGTTGTTTTAACGTGTCATATTTTGATCTATAATTTACTTGCAATTGATTCTTGTGTATATGATTTCCTTTTTTGTGGAGGGCTGGAAGTGAGATCACTGGGCCGGAAGCGAGATCACCAGATCCAGTCACCAGGAAGTAATATCACCAGAAGTAATATCACCAAAAGTGAAAAAAATCAGAACCATAAGTGACAACACCAGATATGAGATCAGCCCGGAAGTGACATCATTATGAGCCTGGGTATATAAGCTCTGCTCAGAAATAAAACTGTGTCACTTGTCTGCCACCAGCAGTCAGTGGACAACCTGATCCCAACTTTGATTTCTGTGTCTTTCTCTGTTTTTCTTAATTTCCCATCTACTCCTCTCAGGTTCAGCTGGTTTGTGGAGCTGGTCTCTGCACTTTTTATTCATCTTCATGTATATTTATATGAAAGCATTTAGCAAAAAGCCTGTTGCAGCAAATACATAATAATTAAATATAAGATACATATAAGAAATCTGTTAGTATAACCATAAAGTCTATGAGGGTGGATGGAACAAATATGAAGATAAACCCAAATTTCCAGAAAAAAACTCCTCTGCATTTTTCTTATCTTTAAAAGAAGGAATATCACTCACCAACTGAACAAAAAATAGGAACATTAATTTATAGTGACGAAAGATGGCATTATGTAATCTTGATATTGTATAATGATTTATCCAGTTCCCAAACCTATGGGAAGACAATTATTATCTATCAATATATCACTAATCAACTTAAAATAGAGAATGGGCATAGTGCCTGGGAAACTTTCTTTTCCTTTTATCTCTTTTTCTTTAACTATCATTTGTATTTTTCATAATAAAAGCCATACAGAGCATTGTCAATTTTTAAGTCATAAAAACATAGTTTCTAAGTTTAGTAAAATGTTCCTTCTAGGAAGTCTTAGTTGCAAATTACAATAAAACCAATGCAATATTTAACTACAATAAAACAAAGAAAGCTTAGCTTTGAAATATAATCAAACAGCTTTATCACACACAGAGAAGCCTTTTCCAGAAATAAACTATATTCTTAGTAAAAGATGTAATACAAAGAGTAAAACACTTTTTCCTTAAAAAGAAAAAAGGAAGCTTCCAATTAGCAGACTAAAATGTAAAGCTGGAAAAAGAAAAAGTTAGCATTTAGCCTTCTGGGAAAAGAAATTGCAAACAAACAAGAAAGTTTAGGAAGGAGATGTATTTAGCCTTTGCCTTTTAAATAATGCTTTGGTATTACACTGCATTTAGTTGTCACTATAAAAACTTATCTAACCCAAGTTAATTACATTTCCAATGATAGTTGTGAGAGCAATTGCCAAGATTTGCTACATAAATGACATATAAATTTAGTTGCAGAATAATTAAGTCAGAATTTGAGTCCATACATTAAGCAATGGAAGCATAATTACATTCTTAGGGATGCTTAAAACTTCACTTGCAATTCTTTAAAAATGGGTGCAACAGATTCAGATTGTGTTCACTTTCATTTATGACTTCTTTTCTTTCAATTGTAAGAAAAAATCTATAATTTGGGTAGCATTTTATAGACCATACATTATTTTTTAAAATATATTGGGACATCTGTGTACAATTGATGCTAATGGTGGTACCAAGGGGTAGCTTTGGAGACTGGGGTGGGAGCAAGAGGTTTTCCCCCCAGTGAACTCCATCAGTGACTCCTTTGCCTTAGCAAATAGCCTTTTATTTAAAAGACAATACATCCTTGCCATGCTAATGTGGTTTGAAGACAAAGTATCTTGAATTTCTAACCAGATTTCTGTTTCTAATTCCTCCTACATAAATGGCTATTCAGGATCCACCTCTGGAGTTAAGATCCCAACTGAGTCTGTGATCTGACATTTTCTCACTGATCTATCCAGAGGCTTGATCCATTTTATTTTTTTTAATTTTTTAATTTTATATTTCTTACTATTATCATTATTGTTATTGCTAGTTTCCAGATAGCAAGATCCACTTTATAGTAACAATTTTGATCCTGGAACTAGTAGCTGAACAGGTGACATTTTCTTATCTGTGGTATCTCATCTTTTACAGCTCCGTGGTTCAACAAGGTAGGGCAAGAAACAGGTTTCTTATCCAGAGGAGGAAATTTAGACTCTACATTGACTGCTGTCAGTTGGTAACCAATTGTTCTTTCATCCTCAAAAAAAAATCTGTTGTTATTTAATTAGTGTATAACAAGATTGATTAAGGAATGCAATATCAATTAACACATTTAATGTGGAAGAAGATAATATCTAGCACTTAAATTGATATCCTGTTATTCTTAAAAGTTGTATGATGAATAAGAATAAAGCTAGCTAATAATTTACTTTTCTATTCTTCTCACTTGACTACCTAACAGCTAAATATTCTATCTATTCCCACTGTGAAGTCTCATTTACTGTTTCTCCTAGCAACCAATTTATATTTAATCATGTACAAGATCAGACTTATAGAGGGGAAAAAATGAATGGTGATATCTGAATCACAAGGGTAGGAACACAAAAGCCCACGATTGCATTTATGTGCTTGTTACATATAGAACTGAGGGACTCTCTGGGATAAAAATTATTGTAGCTTTGCTATGAGAATTGAGCCCATCCTTTTATCCATGTAGGTTTCTTGTTATTTTAAGAGTGGTCCTCAATCTGGCAATATAGACGTCCCACGCGAACTTGCTCGAAATGCAAACTCTCACACTCCACCCCAGACCTACTGAAATGTGGATTTCAACAAGACCCCTGAGTGATTTGGATGCCTATTAAATTTTGAGAAGCACACAACTCTTCCTGTTGTTTTAAATGCCTTACCTATGGGTCTTTCCCCACTGCTCAAGAGGCAGAAACACAAAGTACTTGGTAGTCATTTCCTCATCAGTACACAACCCACTTTGCTCCTAACCTTCAAATCCCTTAAGCACAATATTATTCCCCCACAATTTAGTCATCACAAACTGATTAGTCTTTGTTTTGACATTCTTTTTGTATAACTGAAATAACAGACATTGAAGATAGGACTAGCTCTGTGACTGAAAAGCGATTTTATTCCTTTTCCTTCTATTTTAAAACCTCTACAAAGGCACTGGATGATTCAATTTAATTCAATAAACATGATAGGGCACCTACCCTAGGCCAGACCTTGCCCTGGGGGGTGGCGATCCCACCCTGTGGCATTCACCAGCTACAGTGGTAGGTAGCCACACCAACAGTTCAATCCTCATCAGGATTCAGCATGATTCCTCTGCCCAAGAAGGAGCAGGAAGGGCTTCACAGAAGTGATAGCTGAGCTGGAATAGCTTACTAGGAATAAGTAAGAGTTTGGGCAAGACTGAGGGTGCACTTCAGGCAGAAAAGACAGGAGCATGAAACAGGCAAGGAAGTTTCTGAAATGTGAAGTGTTACTGAGGTGGATGAAAGCTTTAGCTAGAGAGATAGGAAAGGCCAGTCTATGAAGATCATGCTGATTAAAGATGCTAGATGCCTTTTAGACAGTCCTCTAAAATTTCCTATTTTTTCCAATGTAGAGAAAACTATAGCACAGAATTAAATTCTAAGCTTTTTAGAAATGGTTCAGAAAGTTTTCTACTCTTTATTCCCAGAAACATCCATGAAATCTTAACGTTATTTGTAACCTTGAAACCTTGACTTTTTAACTACCTAGAACTGTCCTTCATCAAAATCATGTTTTTAAAGATTTTTTTTAAATATTGAACTCATTAGGCATAAGCTTTGTGACTAAATTTGCATTGTTTTCATAATAATTTTGAAAATACTGAGTGCCTTTGAAGGTCAGGAACCATTCATACCATCTATTGCAATCCTCATTTGGGTATAGAAAGCTCCCTCAGCTCCCGAAGAAGCGAAGAGCTTGCCTCCTATGCTCAGCTCCCTTATTTATATCTATGGAAGCCTGTGTCAGGACTTTTAAGATTACTTGAGCTTAAGCATTTCTAAGGGAAGGGGTTCAAGAAGACAGACTGTTACAAAATAAAATGCAAAGAATTCATGCAAGTTGAGATATGCGACAAATATCCTAGTACCTGTAACATGTCTTTTTTATCTGGTCTGTCTTCTCCCACAACCTTCAAAATGGCTTTAAGGGAAGGTTCCTTAAGAGAAAGAATCTATTTTGTATCCATATTTCTATTTCCAGCACTTAGCCCAGTGCTTGACATAGTGACCACTTAGTCCACTTACAGTGAGTTATTTGAATGACAAAATATGCCTAACATAACAATTCTGCTTTTAGGCATCATTTGCTGGGTTTCAGTTTTTCTTTTGTTTGTGTGTGTGTGTGTGTGTGTGTGTGTGTGTTTGTGTCAATTTCTAGCTTCATTATGAGAAAAGCCTGGGGCCTGAGGAGAGATAAAACAAAGGAATTCCGGGGGCACCTCCCTGTGATGTACACGGGAGCGGGTCTGAGACAGAAACCACAGTGCCCTGGAACCACACAGCACAGTGCTAAGAGGAGAGTTGAGTCCTCCTGCAGGCTAAAATCATGGAGTCCAGATAAACAGTCCTCAGAGGCCCTGCTTGGACTTTAAGAAAGGGAATTTGAGGACAGCTAACGGGAGGCATTCTTCTACCCAATAGAAGTTTTTGACCTGTTAGTGCGAGAAGACAGCACAAACCAATATAAATAGGCCCAACTTTTATAAAGTGCAGTTAAAAGTACCCATACTTCTCATCATGCCTCACGTTCTTTCTCTTATTTGGACTCTAAGACTCATAAACTATCCAGAAGATGGATTTTCTTATCCACATTTTGTTGATGAGGAAAGTTAAGCACAAAAGGAATAAAGAGCTTGCCCAAAGTCACTTATCTTACAAGCGGCAGAGTCAGATCAGAGTTCGGGGTATTACCATGCACTAATTAGGAATGGTGAAAGAAGTGGGCAGGAAGGAGACCGTGAACAGGTCACAGAGCTGGGAAGGGAAAGGGGACATTCTGCTCCCATTTTTTATGACCAGTTTAGAGGAACATGACCATCCTCAGGCTTCGAGCTGGCTCAGTGCAGACCACGAATGTCCTCAGGGATATTTATAGGTGTTCATTGCAAAAAGACTCCATTTCAAAATTAATAATAATTTAAGTAAATTAAAATGATGTATTTATTAAATAACTCTCTGAACCTTTAATATGCAAAATACATTGTGTAGCTTCAGGAGGCTGGATATGTCATGGTCAGCATTTCCCAAAATTTTAATTTCATGTGTGACTATAAATATCTCAATGAAACTATGAAACCAAGAAATAGTGAGCTGGCAGAATGATAAATGTGAGCATGGATGGCATGATGTTGAAGAGATGAGTGCAGCACTAATTCAGTGGCATTGCCTTCTCTGCTGGGACCATGGAGATGACATCCAGAGTGCCTCCTTGAAACAAGCTTCACCCAGAATGTTTTTTCTCTTACTCTCCAGCCCATGGCTACCTGAGTACTCTGCATGTATCTGGCACTACCCCTTTAACCTCCAGCTCAATCCCAAATTTTCCAAGGTGAGGGACCATACCCCATCTACTTTTATTCCCTACACATACGATTCATAGAGAAGGTAAACCATTTAACATTTATTGTACAATTACTACTCTCTGTGTCTTTGCAGAATGCTCCCTCACACATAAAAATTCAAAAGTGAAAGAGTGAATGCCACTGTGGTTATATAAGATCTAGAAGGAAGTCCTTGGTCATTTGTGATCAATCTAAAAATGCCATGGTAACTTTTCTCTTTATTTACAGTGTCTGAGGAGTGGCCAATATTAAGAAAGTCTTCCCAATAATTTCTGGTAATTTCAGTCTTAGGATTTAATACCTATACTATATAGGGTGCCCCTTCACAATTCAATGTTTAATTTATAATTATTTTTCTTTGCTTATTAACACTGAATAATAACCAATAATCAGTCAAGAGTGGACAATGGAACATTCATTACTTGCACTAACAGTAATAATAGTAATGTTAGCAACAGCAATTATTATTGAAATAGTCACGATTTTTTGAGGACTTACCAAATCCCAGGCACTAGTCTAAGCAATATACTTCTATTAACTTGTTTAATTTTCACATCAGCCCTAGTGAGTTAGTTATTCATCCCTTTGTGGAGTGAAGGAAACTGAGGGCCAGAGTGGTTAAGTAATTTGCCCAACGTCACACAGCTAGTCAATGCAGTCCACAGGCTGATGCACTCAAAAGACCAAATGCTAGAGAACAAAAAGCACCCATTACAGAATTGGGGGACATTGGTTTTGCCTTGCCTCAACACCAACTTCTTTCAGTCCCTCCATCTACAACACGATGAAGCTTACATTAGAATGAGATCCTTCAAGATCTAAAAATCAAACAAATTGCTTTGAGGAGTGAGGCTACAAGAGTGTAGGGCCACCCTAATACTGAGAACATCTGATGGGAAAAAAATACACATTTTGTCTGGGACTTCATTTTTTATTATTATACTTTAGGAGGTGGGGTTTTATTGTCTAAGGGTCCTATTTTTCCAAATAAAAACAAATGAAATGTCTATTGTAACAGGTGCTCTTTGTAGGAAAAGCACCAAAACAGAAGCAGCAACAGCTGCAGAGGAGGGTGTTTCTAGCCACATATTAAAATGAAGCATCATTTGTTTTTATAAAGAGATGTTTATTTTGTGATAATGGATACAATTAATAGCAACATATGCTGCAGGGTGCATACCCACCAGTAATTAATGTAGCATTAATTTAGATGCTTTTAAGAAAATGTAATAAATTTGCAAAAACAACAAAGCTTCTGGACTCCTTTCAGACATAAACCAGCTCTGTTTAATCAACAGCACCCCAGCCTATTCCGATGTCTAATACCACATGCAAGTTCTTTAGCCTGAACCTGATCTTAATAACAATGATGAAGAAGAGTGCTTTGTGTTTCTAATTGAATAGTGTAGGCATTTCGAAAAGAGATCCAGGGGAGTAAGCAATAATTATTCAACTTAAGAACAGCTGTGAACTGACACCATTAATGTTCATCTACCTTCATTTACACTTGCAGCAATATGGCTGTTTTCAGCAAAATTTAAATTAAAGAAACCTGGATTTAAAATATGAAGGTAAAGATCATCACGTGAAAAATGATACTGTAGCTGGCAACAAAAGCACATCCCAGCTGGGCTAGTTGGGCTTTAAAAATGTAAGTCCATGCCTCTGAATCAGTGGGGTAAAGGATAACCAAGTCAGGATCAGCTGCGATCCCAGTCTTCCTGTCAGAACCAGGAACTGGAACTTAGCCTAGTACCAAACACAGGAATGGTGCCTCCCCTCTCTTTCCCATTGGAGTTTGTTTATTAATTACACTGACACAAACTTTTCCTTCCCCTCGGCCCCAGGGGCAATCGCTCCCAGTCTGTATCTGGCTGGGTGAACTTCAGGATTATGCAATCCACATGACTTGACATTTATACACCCCCAGTCTGCTGGATCCTGTGTGTGCCTCCGATATGCAATGCGGACATGACAACCACAGGATTCTGAGCCAGGACACCAAGGGTCCTCTCTTATTCTGACCCCAGATGGCAGTTTCTTTGGGTGTCTGAGCTCTCTCTCTGCAAAAGTCCATGACTTTATCATCTGCAAAAGGGGGAGGTAGATCCCAAGGTCTCAAAGTTCTACATCTAAAATCAGAAAAATTCTATTACTTGAAGTCCTAGCCATAAATATGTCTCTTTTTCTTTCCCACTCTTAATTTTAGAGCTAGACCTGATATGGATTAATGAAAAGATTTGAACAAGGAAGATGTTCTCTAGTCCCTACTGTCTTGCCAATGGGTTTCAGTCCTGGACAAGTTCAGTATGGACTTAATGTGACCAAAGAAATGACAGTAGAATGTTCTCAGGGTGAAAGGGTTTATACCCAACTTTATTTCCATGGTGGCAGGTCAATCAATAGAATCCCATCCACTCAGAATCCCGTCCACTCAGAGAGTCTGCATGCAGCAAGCAGATCTCTCCCTCTGGGCCTCTCTACCCCTGCAGCTATCTCAGTCTCTGTCCTCGGCGCTGCCAACACTCCAGTCTCATCTCTGCTCTCCTGCAGCCTTGCAGCGGTGCCACCGTGTCACCCAGAGCACTGGGTGGAGCTCTGTACATAGGGTCAATAACAACATATTGCCCACACGTGTGTAGTGAGCTACACAACCAGGGCCAGGTGACATTCCTGGCCACAAGAACCTTCACTTTATCCACACCTAGATACTCAGTGTATCCCAGAGCAGCGGCCATCACATCACCTGGGGGCATGTTAGAAATAAGAGAATCCTACCCCTGCCATCACCGTCACCAACACTAAAGCAGAATCTGCAAGGCCACCAGGTAATTCTAATGCCCCATTTCTACCCTGCTCCTGGCTAACTAGGAATCTGGAAGTTATGCAGACCTTTAAAATACCATTCTTATTTTTAGAGATGATGTGCCCTCATCATCCAAGTTGCCCACCAAACACTATTCTGATAATATATATATAAGCCCTGGAAAAACTGCAAAGGGTGAGACTGATGTAGAATATTATTGAATTTATTTAAAGAAAATTAACTATAATATTTGAGGAGATTATTTCTGGGATTCACATTGAGCTCACTGGTTGTAATTAGATTCCATAGCTTTGATACCTTCATCTACTCCAGTTTGAAAAAACACCCATAAATAAGCTCACTCTCCCCAATTCTTACACCAGTCTGGGTTCCCTCTCTCATGAGTCCCAGATGCACATATTAGACATTGTCTATTGGACACCCATCATGTTTTCCCACAATCTCCTCACACTCCACACATCCACAATGGAATCTGTCCTCATCAAGCCTTAAACCTGCTCCAGTCTCCTGCTGAATAGATAGATGGCCTACTTTTTACCCATTTGCTCAAGTCAAAAAATCTGGGCTCATCCTTCATTCTCTCCATCTGTTCCCTTGCATCCAATCACATGTCCTTTTATTTGTGTTCCAATTTTTCTCAAGCCCCTTCACTTCTCCTTATCCCTCTTGCTCCTCTCCTGGTCTGCAAGTTAATGTCTTCTTATGGCGAGAATGTCAGTGACAGCTTGCTCCACAGCTCTGCCAGCTGCCAGTCTTAGCCCAGAAGCTAGAATGATCTTTCTGTGCAACCTTCAGAATTCAGCTCAGCCCTCCCCCCTTACAGAAGACTTTCTCTAAATCTTCTTCCTACATCTAACCTATTTTGACACATTTTCTTTCAGGTCACAACCCTTCATGCACATGTTACCCAACATCAGAAGGAGACAGAGAACAAACGTTAAAAGTATAGGCCATGAGGCCAGTTTGGCTGCCTCCAAATATTGGTTCTGCTCTTCATCAGCTATGTGAATCCCAGCAAGTTCCATAACTACTCAGGGCCTCAGTTTCCCTATGTAAGCATTTAAGACAATGATAATAGTGTACTGTCTTGCCTTAGGGTTTCAGCTATGGGCAATTTCACTCTTGATTCGGGGAGAATGAAAAATGACAATTGAACATTCATGGAGTGAAAGAGTTTATACCCAACTTTATTCCAACAGTGGCAGGTCAAGTGCTAGAATCCTAACCACCTCAGAGCGAGTCTGCAGGCAGCAAGCTGGCCTCTGCCTCCAGGACTCTCCTTTCCTGCCATCCTCTCAGTCTCTGCTCTACATGCTGCCACCACTCCAGCTCCTGCTCTCCTTCAGCTGTGCAGCCCAGAGCACTGGGAAGAGCTCTTTAGAGAGAGTCAATAGGAATGTATTGCCCACACATGTGCAGTGAGCAAGCTGACCAGGGTCAGGTGAGAATCCTGGCCATAGGAACTTTCATTTTTCTCTACAGTCCTCTTCAGATAGTGTTAACATTTTGTTAACCTTTTTGTGGGGAAGTTGGGGTTCCTATGGCCAGGATCCTCACGGAACTTAAACCACCTGATGATGTAACTGGCCTGTTGCTAGGCCAACGCTTCCACACCTTTAGGCAATAAGCTATTATTGTGCTATATGGAGAGCTCGGCCCAGTACTCTGGGCGGAGGCAGAGACGCTAATGCTCAACCTACCCCTGGGAGAACAAGCCGGGTAAAAATCCCTTTTACCCCAAAAAACGTCTTGCTGTCAATCTCTTTGGTCACATTGAATCCATACCGAACTTGCCCGAGCTGAAACCCATTGGCAAGACAATTGGTGTAGTCGGCAGGATTCATTGTTGACCAAGGCAAAAAGACAGGCTGCCCTTATGGGAGGGGTGCGTCAGCAGGCTGCCCCTGTGAATGGGGAGACAGTGGATTGTCCTCCAATGGGTAGGTGGTCTGAGGTGGGGTGCCTCCTGGAGGACTGGGCCCCACCCAGGACTGGAGGCAAGTGAAGGTGACACCTGAAGCTGTAGGGGTGGCCCTTGGTATAGTAAGTAGGTATTTTGAGAAACAGAGTGCCTGTGAGGCAGTGGGGACTGTGGTTTGACTGCTTCTCTCAGTATTAAAAAGATCTACAGAAGTGACCCAAGAAATGGCGGCACGAGAACGTGAGCTGCAAACTTCGGTGGATTCCCTGAAAAAGGAAATGGCATTGATGTGAGAGGAGGCAGCATGAGAACACCAGCAGCAAGGTGCCACTGAAGAGGTAAAAAATTCCTTACAGAACGAGATGGCAGTGCTGCCAGGTGTTCTGAAGGAGGAAGAGGCCATCAAGGAAAAAGACGATCTCTCCTGAGGGAAGCACAGGCAGAGGTGGCACAAGAACGTCAGCTGGGAAATATTAAGGTGAAGGTAAGAGAGCTTCTGAAGACTGAGCTAGCATTGCTGCGAGGCACAGTAGAAAAGGTAAATGTTGTAGCAGAGGAGCACTCAGGGAAGGGGAGAGAAAGGTGCCATCAGCCCCAGAAATGGAGGAGCTGGGGAAAGATGAAGGGGTGGTGCCAGAGGCACTGGCCCCTCCTGTATTGAAAGCATGCCCAGTGGTTGTAAGGAAAATAAAGACCCAGCAGCTGAAACTTCTCCAAGGAGAGGAGCAGCCCCCTCCCCAGGTTGGGAAGCACTCTGTGGTCCGCCCCTATATTCAGGATGAGCTGGTGGATTTGGGCTTCCAGTTTAGGCAGAAGCCCTCAGAGTCAATATCAGCTTGGCTCCTGCATCTGTGGGACTTAGGGGTGGATGGAATTGTTCTGTCAGGATCAGAGACGGGAAAGCTGTCTTCCCTGACAGTGCAGCCCACCTTAAGGCAGCGATTACAAAATGCACATAAGACCCAGGGAGTCACTCCCTCCTTGACTGGCTTATGGCTGCACTTTGTGCTGTGTGGCCCAGTCTGGGTGATCTACCATCCTCTCCTGTTAGATAGCAGATGTATGCTGAGCTCCAACAGGTGTTATGAGAGCTAGGCATAAGAAATGCCATTATAGTCCAGAGAATTCTGGCCCAGATGAAGAGATTT
Organism: Smutsia gigantea; assembly: GCA_032199065.1. Lineage (NCBI taxonomy): Eukaryota > Metazoa > Chordata > Mammalia > Pholidota > Manidae > Smutsia > Smutsia gigantea. Next base: position 37,282 of record JAVSCE010009523.1, read on the forward strand.
TCACTACGGGGATGAGAAATATTGTGCTTCAAACAGCTACTACATCCCTCTTTGGGTCTCTCGTGACCATTCTTTCCCCTCACTTAGGACATCCCATAAGTGAGGTGACATGAACAGTAGCAGACTTAGGAGAGGCTGAAGCAATGAGAACCCAGAAAGAAATAAGATCTGTTACTCACAAGAAGAATTTACAGGGCCTGATGAAGGTTACGAGGGCCCAGATGTGGGTTGATTTAATACCAGCAGGAGCAGATGGAAATTAGATGGGAAGTCAAACAGGATCTTACTAGAGCTATGGCAACAGCTGAAACCAGAGCAGTAGTTCCAACCATTAAGACCAAAGAGGCAGAGGTCAGAGACAGAGCCACAAGTCCAGCCTGTGCATTTGCAAGACTTCTTGCTGGAAACCAAGCCAACCTCACTTGAGCCCACACAAGAAGGTGATTGGGGAACATGATTTGACTGAGGGGAAGGTCAACAAGGTATCTGCCCTGAGGGACCTGGGGGAACAGGAGGCCACATGCTGAAATAGCTATCCATTGGTCCCCAGTGAACATACAATGTGTCCTGGCTCTGGTGGACACTGGGGCTGAATGTTCACTGATTCATGGTAACCCTGAGTGGTTCTCCGGGACCACCACTATCATAGATGTATATGAGGGTAAGGCTATCAGAGTGAAAAAAGCCCAAATCCCTTTGGGAATAGGGCATCTAACCCCAAAAGAGTATACTGAGTATGTATCTCCTATCCCTGAGTATATTTGGGAGATTGATATCCTGCAGACTCTCTGGTAGAAGACCATTGCAGGTGAGTTCAGACTGAGAGTACATGTGGTGAAGGCAGTTCTGAGGGGACATGCTAGGCACCTGCCCATAGCTTTGCCTGTGCCTCGGTGGGTGACTAATACCAAACAATACAAACTGCCTGAAGGGCATAAAGAGATTGGAGAAACTCTCCAGGAGCTGGAAAAGGTGGGTATTATAAAGCCCACCCATAGTCCTTTCAATACCCCACTGTGGCCAGTAAAAAAGCCAGATGGCTCCTAGAGTATGACTGGATTACAGAAAACTGAATAAAGTCATACCCCCTATACATGCTGCTGTCCCCTCTATTGCTGGCTTGATGGATACCCTCAGCCATGAACTAGGAACATACCATTATGTGGTAGATCTTGCTAATGCCTTCTTTCCATTGACATTGAGCAGGAAAGTCAGGAACAGTTTGCCTTCACGTGGGAAAGATGTCAATGGACTTTCACCATCCTTCCACAGGGATACCTCCCCAGCCCTGTCATCTGTCATGGACTTGTAGTCCAGGACTTGGCTACATGGGAGAAACTGTGAATGGTGCGGCTGTACCATTATATTGATGATGTCATGCTCACGTCCGATTCTCTTTCAGATTTAGAAGGTGCAGCACCTAGACTGCTGCAACATTCACAGGAGAAAGGATGGGCTGTGAACAGAACCAAGGTTCAGGGACCTGGTTTGTCTGTCAAATTCTTGGGGGTCGTCTGGTCGGGTTAGACTGAAGTTATACCAGAAGCAGTTATAGATAAAATCCAGGTCTTTCCTACCTCTACAACTGTAGCATTGCTACAAGCGTTTCTGGATCTTCTATGCTATTGGAGAGTGTTTATCCTGCACTTGGCACAAATTCTGAAGCCCTTATACCAGTTGGTACAAAAGGGTGTCAGGTGAGACTGAGATGAGACATGTGCATCTGCCTTTACTACAGCAAAACAGGCAGTCAAGGCCATGCAGGCCTTGAGTGTGACAGACCCATCAAGGCTCTGTGAGCTGGATGTTCATGTCACTGAAGATGGTTATGGCTGGTTCTCTAGCAGCGGCTTGAATGAACTCGCCAACCCGTTGGATTCTGGTCACAACCCTGGAAAGGGGCAGAGATACAATACACTTTTATAGAAAAACAACTGGCTGCCTTGTATCATGCCTTGCTGGCTACAGAACCCATCACTGGAATGGCCCTGATAAAGGTAATAACCACTTATCCCATCTTGGGGTGGGTACAAGACTGTACCCAAAAGGCAAGGCACGGTGTGGCACAAGAGCCCACACCAGCCAAGTGGGGTGCTTACCTACAGCAGCATAGTGCCCTCTCTAGTAGCCCCTTGAGTGAAGAACTCTAACGCTTATTGGGGCCAGTGACATATACAAGTGAAAAGCAGGAAGGACTTGCTTTTGAACCATTAGTAGCAGAGAGTCCCTATCAGGAGGCAAGAGCCTCTATACCCGAAAATGCATGGTACACAGATGGCTCCAGCCATGGGCAGCCCCCAAAATGGAGGGCCATAGCTTTCCAGCCTAAGACTGAGTCAATATGGATGGAAGATGGTGAGGGGAAGAGTAGCCAATGGGCAGAGTTGTGGGCCGTGTGGCTTGTGATCAGCCAGGAGCCCTCCCCTATAGTTGTCTGCACTGACAGCTGGGCTGTCTATCAGGGCTTGACCCTGTGGCTACCAACCTGGTACCATGCCAACTGGCTGGTTGGTCACCAACCCCTTTGGGGGCAAGAATTGTGGCAAGACTTATGGGCCTGTGGTCAGACTAAAATAATTACAGTATACCATGTGACAGGTAATTTGTCACTGGCATCCCCACGAAATGATGAAGCAGATAAATTGGCCCAGATATGTTGGTTAGAAGGAAAGCCTGACTCTGATATAGCCAAATGGTTACATCAGTGTTCGTTGCATGCAGGACAAAACACAATGTGGGCTGTAGCCCATCAGTGGGGCTTGGCTTTTACCTTTGAAGCAGTTAGTAGAGCCTGGCAGGAGTGTGTAGTGTGCTCCAAAAGGGACCTACACCAAGTTCCACAGCAACATGGCACAATAGCTAAGGGGCCTATACCCCTCGTCAGGTGGCAGATAGACTATATTGGGCCCCTACCTGTGTCAGAAGGGTATCAGTATGCGATGACTTGTGTGGACACAGCTACTGGACTGCTGGTTGCTTTTCCTACCTGTTGTGCAGACCAGCAGATGACCAAAAGAGGCCTGGAGCATCTCTTTGCCGCCTATGGCCGACCACAGGTAATTGAGAGTGATCAGGGCACCCATTTTACTGGACATAATAATGGGTGCGACAGCTGGGAATCAAATGGAAGTTTCATGTGCCATACAATCCTACTGCAGCAGGCATGATATAGAGGCACAATGGCTTGTTAAAATCCAGACTAAAGTCAGATACCAATAGTCTGCAGGGATGGTCAGTCCACTTATGGACCATGCTATGGCATTTGAACGAGAGACCCCAAAAGGGAGCCCTGAGCCCCATAGATATGTTAACACATATGGCTGCCTCCCCTATACAACTACAAGTACAAACCAAGGAAGAATCACTGAAGCCGAGGTTCGGCCACCAGAATAACATCTTGCTGCCAGCACCAACTGTACTGAACCCTGGAGACTCCATTAAGTGGACGTGGCCTTGGACCTTTTGACACATGGACCTACGATGGCTGGCTCTCCTGGCACCTTGGGGACAAGGCCTGGAAGCTGGCCTCCTGTGTAGTCCTGGAATAACAGCAGAGTGGCCCCCAAAGATCACAGTAGTATATCCTGAACGGCCAGAAGGTAGGAGCATCTTACCGGAGAGTTTTGTTTGATCATTATGGCTAGTACATGCACCTCCAGTAGCACTATATATATATATAGACCCTTCAGTAACCCCCACGGGGAAAGGAGTAAAAGTATGGTATACTAGACCTGGAAGGGACCCCCTTCCTGCTACAGTGCTATCACAGGACCACTGTCTTGCATGCATCCTCCCTGATGGACAAGATTTGCCTATGTTGGTGTCATTAAAACATGTGTCTTATCACTCCTAAAGTCTTTATAGATTGGGAACTTCCTCTGGCTTGAGGATTATTATAATTTTTTGTTATTAGGAACCTCCTCTGGCTTGAGGATTATTATAATTTTGGTTACCTGTATCAAAATCTTGCTGTATCTTAATTTTTATTACCTCTAAGTTGTTGTTATCCTCTGTTGCTATTGTGGAATCTGGTTACACTGCTCCAGCTTTCTCACAAAGGGACCATTGTGAAGACTGAAAGCACATAGATTATAAGGTGAGAATCCTGGAGGGGTGGAGTGTGGGGAAGTTGGGGTTCCTATGGCCAGGATCCTCACTGAACTTAAACCACCTGATGATGTAACTGGCCTGTTGCTAGGTACAATTTCCACACCTTTAGGCAATAAGCTATTATTGTGCTATATAGAGAGCTCGGCCCAGTGCTCTGCATGGAGTTAGAGATGCTAGTGCTTGACCTACCGCCAGGAGAACAAGCTGGGTAATAAACCCTTTCACCCCAAAAAACGTTTTGCTGTCAATTTCTTTGGTCACATTGAATCCATAGCGAACTTGCCCAGGGCTGAAACCATTGGCAAGACACTTTTCTTTTTCATTGGTTGTCTTCCTCACAAAAGCCCAAGCTCTTTGAGATCTACAACTTGTGCAGAGGGCAGGGCCAGAGCCAGATGCCCTGGTTCTCATTTCTACCCTGGAAATACTTGCTCCATGACAGATGACAAATTTCTTAACCCTTCTGACCCTTTGTTTCTCCAACTGCACAAGTGTTCAGCGACAGCACCTACCCCATAGAGCTGTGAGAATAAGCAAAGAACTTAAGTCTTCATCTGGAATTTAGAGTTGATGGAGAAATATTAGCTATTGGTATTGTTTTGATTCATGTTGTTAAATTTTTTGTTGTTGCTTTTTGTTTTGTATCCTCAATGTGTAAAAAAGCGTCTAATAGATGCTCAGTAAAAGTCTACTGAATGCATATGAATGAGTGAATGAATGATAAGCCAATCCACAGGATTAAGTCTAAAAGGACACAGCTGTAAGAAATGCAGCTTCCTCTCTTCCCTATTCCCATTTGCAGTGAACAGTAGGTAATTGCTGGGGCAGAAACTGTATGTCCCTGCTTCGATTCACAATGACAAAGACGGCATGTGTCCCTCAGGAATCAGACTTGAAGATGAAATAACTGATTCCTGGATCCTTGGATATAGCTGGCTCCAGTGTGGCCAAGGCCAGCATGTAATCCCTAATCTCCGTAAAAACTCCATGCCCTATACTAGTCTTTTTTTTTTTATGTTCTACTAATTTTTAAATTAAATTGCAAATTTGTGTAACAGACGAAAAGTTAGTTTTCTTTCCATGTTTGAAAAAACACTTTCTGTTGGTTTTTTGGGAATTTCTCTTGTGCTTTTTAGGTATGATTTACACATACTGTGAAATGGTTTCTACAATGGACTCAGCTGACATCCATCTTCCCATATAGACATAATAAAAAGAAAAGAAGGAAAGAAAAGCCTCCTTGTGATGAGAACTCATGGGATTTATTCTCTTAACAATTTTCCTCTATATCACACAGCACTGTTAGCTATAGTCATTATGTTTACAGTACATCCCTTGTACTATCTATCTGAAAATTGTATGTGTGTATCTTTTGGCTACCTTCCTATAATTCCCTCTCCCCCCAGAGCCAGTCAGGGTGATGGGCACATCAACAGATCACTATAAATGCAATGCAGGGTAACAAGGGCAGTGACGGACGGGTGTCCAGAAGGCTTGAACTCCCAGGGGGTCACAGGAAGAGGAGGATGCCAAGTACCTCACCAGCAAGCACACTAGGATGCCTAAACTCACAGAGAGCATTTCACACCTGGCATACGCTTTCCTAAATGTACAAACTGCCTGGTGCTCCCACTTCCCCGCCATCCTCCCCCGCCCCCACCTCCACCCACGGACAAAGAACCTAAGATATAGAAAGAATAAGGTGGGCTTGGTGCTCGAAGGTGCTTGGTAAGGATTTGAAAAATTGCTAGTTTCAAACTGCACAAAACCCCCTGGTTCTTTTCAGAAGCAGAGAACCAAGCAAGTTTTATATTATACAATGTAAAATACCTACCTTAGTTCCCTAGTCTAGTCTGTGGAGACAGCTGACATTTGCTTTCTCAGAATCAGGCATTTGACTCATCTTGAAATTGCACATCTATGATCAAAACTCTTCAGAGTATATAAAAGGTTTTTGTGGCTAAAAAATTCAATGACAAAATCTAATTTGATACTGAGCAAATTAAATTTCTATTAAAGCATTTTGAAAGAATGAGTTTTGTTGTGAACTATAGCTTCACATAGCTTAAGCTCTATATGAATATAATCCAAGGGGATTTTTGCCATGATTCAAACCTCATGAAGTGCTTCTAAAAGTTATCTTGACATGTTGTAATTATTTCTGGATGTCGTTAAGTTTCCAAGCTCCAATTTTTGTCCTCGCTTTATGATGTTTCTCACAAAGTTTGAATGGAGGTAAAGGACATAAACTAGAATGTAGTAGCCTGGGAAATAAAGTCATCTTCTCGGGCTGCTGTAGCAAAATACCACAGAGTGGCTTAAACAACAGACAGAACCGTCTCACCGTTCTGGACGCTGAAGTGTGAGATTGGCTTCCGCAGGTTGGTTCCTTCTGAGGCCCTGCAGAGGAATCTATTTCATGCCTCTCCCTCAGCTTCCTGTGTTTGCTGGCAATTTGTGGCATTCCCTGGCATGCAGAACCATCACTCTGACCTCTGTAATGTTCAAGTGGTGTTCTCCCTGTGTGTGTCTGTCTCCAAATTTCCCTTTCAAAAAGGACACCATTCAGATGGATTAGAGCCTTTCCTAATGACCTCATTTTAATTTGAGGATTTCTGTAAAGACCCTAATTTCAAGTAAGACTACACTTTGACGTAATGGGGTTAGGACTCCAACATATGACTTTTGGGGAAACATAATTCAACCTATCACAGGAGCAAACAATTATTGAGCATCTCCCTTACACCAGACCTGGTTCTAGTTACATTACCCACTTTATTTTTGCAACACTTTTTTAAATACTTTCATTGTTACTATTTTGCAGTTTGACTCTTTCATTCCTTCAACAAACATTTTTTAAACATTTGCTATGTGCCAGGACTCTCTGGGTGAGAAAGACAAGTGTCTATGGTTTGCAATAGATTTTCATTTTTTGTACAGCATCCTTTAATGTACACTTATTAGTTAAAAATTAAAAAGGTCAATTGCAAATTTGAGACAAAGCTTCTCAAGATTGCTGTCTTACATCTTCAAACACATAAGTTATATTATCAGATCAAACACTTATACAGCAACTTAAAAGCTTTTCCTGCTATAAAATACAATGATAATACAGTAGATGTAACAATTATTAAACCCTATTTGACTTTTTAGTTCTTAGAAATAAAGACTATATTCAAAATGTGTTAATTGGGGAAAAATGCTTGAAAAAAGCCTCTCAAATTTTTGTTTAGAAATAAAACATGAAAGTTATCTATACTGCACTGGAGTTACTTAGCACAAAATTTAATAATTTTAAACATCAGTTGGTCAAAGCAGTTTAGGGTTTTTTTTAATGCTATAACATATAGCTCTACTTCAACAAACATATTTTAACATACATTAGTTCCCATCATGAAACAAAATGAATGCACTTCAAAACTGACTCATTAACAAATCATTTGTTTACAAACATAGTGACCAGAAATATAAGCTGCAGATATAATTTGTTACTTGGTAAAATGTGTTCAAGTTTTTATAATTTAAAATTTTTTAATATATAATTATCTATAACTTAATAATTACATATTATAAGGGTCTTTTTAAAAAATGAATCACAGAATATGGAAATACCGAAATTGTTGGGAAGGATAGTATTCAAGCATTTCTTACATTACTTTGAAAAGTCAAAAATAGCCTATGAAATATAAAGGAATGACAAATCATGTTCTAAATGCTAATTGGACAAGTCACCTTCCCTTAAAAGTCTTCAGAAGTTCGACATCCCCTACAGGTGAAGTAAAACTTCCTTGGAAAGACAAAAGAGCATGGTATGCATCATCTTGCCCAATTTGCTCCATCTCCCAGCACACACACACACTAACACACACACTACCCCATGTGAACAGCAAACCACTTCTACTCTTCAGACAAGCTCATTGATGTGTTTCCCACCTCTGCATTTTGGGACAAGGTGTTCCCTCTACTGAAAACCCTCAACTGCCTGTGGAACTCCCCCATGCCCCTCTCAAGCTTGACCTTCTCTGTTAAGTTTTTATGCATTTCCCTTGTCAATCCCTAGTAAATTAATCCTTTTTCCACCTCCAAGCAACCTTGCTGCTTGGTGCTATGAAGTATTTTCCACAGATAACTGCCCTCTTTGGTGAATTTCTCAATGCCTATCTCTCCCTGAGGTCGAAGAACCCCTTCAGGGTAGGAACTGAAGTCATTTAGCAAATAATTGTATGATTAACTAAATTAATGAACACATAAATAAACAAGTGAATGTGCCTCAGTCTAGGAATGGCTACACTCCTATTAAAAAATATGGTCCCTCTCAGGTAATGATTATTTGACATGCCTGACTACTGATGTCCAATCAGAATGTTTTCATAAGGAAATTTTTGTTTGCTCCAGACTTTATTCTAACTGGCAAATGCTTTGAAATTCTCACAGTGTGACTACTTTCCATGCAAGCATCCATAAACATTTTGGTGAGCAGCCACTATAGGTCCTCAGTAGCCTGTGTGTGAGCGATACAGTGCTCCCTGCCTCATAGAGATTGTAGCAAGAGTAAGATGACAAGAAAGATACCCTAACTCATAGGTTTATTTATTTCTTTGCCTTGAATTCTCAAAGTATAGTTTTTTCTTTCCTTCCTTGCTTTTTAAGTTTTCTAACTGGAACCTAATTATCAGTAATGAGTTTTTGGGGGGATGATTTATAGTGTATTATGAACACTGGTATTGGGTACAAAATCTCAAATATTTCAGTTTTTACTGACCAGAGGAGTATAGGGTACTTTTTATTCTGATCCACATTAGACTTTTTTTAGAGAATGGTAACAAAATTCCAAATTAAAAAATAAAATGGACATTTAAATAGCTGATAAAGTAAAATATGCTTCTTGAATTTCTTTTCATTGGCTTTTATTTTTATCCGTTTGTGCCATGGAAATGTTAGCAGTATGAACTAGATGATATATTTTAAAGATCTTTTAAAGAGGCCATACCACAGATGAGACCAGCCCAGACCCAATGTCTCTGGTACCATTTTATATAGATCTTTCACATAAATGGCTGAGTCTCAAGGCTGATGAGTTTTCCATTTGTTTCTAATGAGCAAGATGCGCTTAACATTTCACTGCACTACAGCCCAGAATTTTATAAAGTCTGATTAAATGATTCAGTTACAGTGAAATAGATGAAAGGGTCAGACCCAAATATTTTGAATCAGCCTCCAGCTGTCTAATAAGAGACATGGCAGATTGTTGTGGCTAAATGTGAAGCCATTCAAATTCTCAGCAAGTCTTTTAAATCTGTATTTGACATTACAGACCACATGTCTAATAATTAGCCATGTGTTGAAATTCTAGGATTTTCTTTCAGCAACAGAAGAGATGACCTTACATAATATCAGTCACAGTCTCTCTGAATGAAAAGATGAATCTATCAAATACCTGGGTAGTAGAGACAAACTATTCTGGAGAGGAGGCAAAAATTCCCACATAAATCCATATTTAGATTGAATTTAGAATCAAGCTTCCAATTTTCTATCCTCATAGTAACTGTCTACTGTTATGTGTATTATAATCAGATTAGTGTCTTACTATGTCTCTAAAATTAGACAAACAGGAAGGAAGAATGATAATTTAATTTTTCAAAGATTGGCTCTTTTTCAACAGCGTTAAATAGTTGTCTAATTGGTGAGATTACTTCTAGGGCTGAGGAGTAGGCTATCGATAAAAATAATGAAGAGTTTGTGGTAATTACAGGGGCCTGAGTCCCTACACACTTCTTTTTCCTTCCCCTGAAATACATTGTGCAATTATTTATACATGAAGTGAAAGAAATGGTTATTAAACCTTTATTAAAGAGGTTGGGGGTAGGTTATTCTCCCACTAAAAGGTGTAATGGTTTTTAAACCAAACAACCTTTAAAGTGTGGTGACGTATTGGTAGACAAATGAGACTCAGTAAGGAGACTCATAGGCTAGTAACAAATGATGTGTCCCACCAGCCCCAGATGAATAACTCTTTAGATGTAAATACCTTTCATCCTAAAGAAATCATTTTAAACTGAGACTTTTATGCACCCTTTCTTTCACTGATTGAGTTCCTATTATATGCACAGCCTGGTCACCAACGGGGGGAAAAAGAAATTATATGCCTTGTCCATATACTCTGTACCTTGTTTGGGAGATAATATATCATTTGTGGAATAAATGAGGGCATGCTGGCTGTATGATAAAGTCAAGAGATGTCATCAGAGAAGAGAGGATTAAAAGTAAAGAGCAGTTATTGGCAAGATCTTTGTAAGAAAAATGATTTTTGTGCCTGAAGTGGAAAGATGGGTATAATCTTGGAGAAAATTAAACAGATATTCCAGAAAAGGCTGTCCTCTGAATAAGTTCAGTGAATTTGATGGAGCCAAAGAGGAGGAGGAGACTCTTCACACAGGAGTGTTAAAGATGGTAGAGCTATCCCATGCTTATGGAATGGAAGAACTAATAATGTAAAAATGTCCACAGCATCCAAAGAGATCTACAGATTCAATGCGATCCCTACCCAGATTACAATGACATTCTTCACAGAAATAGGAAAAAATCCTAAAATTTACATGGAACCACAGAAAACTCCAAATAGCTAAAGTAATATTAAGAAAGAAGAATAAGGCTGGAGGCATCACATGTCCAGATTTCAAAATATATTACAATGTTATAGTAATCAAAACAGGGTAGTGCTTTCATATAAACAGACTCACAGACAAATGGAATAGAATAGAGAGCCCAGAAATAAACCAACATGTCTACGGTCAATTAATCTTTGGCAAGGGTGCCAGGAAAATACAATGGTGAAAAGACAGTCTCCTCGATAAATAGAAAAACTGGAAAAACTGGATATTCATAAGTGAAATGATGAAAATGTACCCTTATATTACACCACACACACACACACAAAAAAAAATTCACAATTGATTAAAGAAGTAAATGTAAGACCTTAAACCATGAAACTCTTAGAAAAAAACATAGGGGAAAATCTCCTTAACACTAGTCTTGGCAAACAGTTTTTTGGATATAACACAAGAAGTGTGGGCAACAAAAGCAAAAATATTCAAGTGGTACTATATCAAACTAAAAAGTTTCTTCACAGAAAAGGAAACAATCAACAAAATGAAAAGGTAGCCTTTGGATGCTGGAAAATATTTTCAAACCAAGTATTTGGTAAGAGATTGATATTCAAAATATATAGGAACTCCTACAACTCAATAGCAAAGAAACCCACCAGAATCCAGTTTAAACAATGGGCAAAGGCCCCGAATGGACATTTTTCTAAAGAAAACATACAAATGGTTAACAGGTTTATGAAAAGCTGCTCAATTATCACCAATCACCAGGGAAATGCAAATCAAAACCACAGTGGGATATTATTTAGCTTTATAAAAGGAAAGACTCCTACCATTTACAACACATGGATAGACCTGGAGGACATCATGCTAATTGAAACCAGATACCAAAAGATGAAATACTGTATGATCTCACTTACATGTGAAATCTAAAATTGTCAAATTCACAGAAGCAGAAAGAAGAACTGTGGTTACCAAGGGCTGGGGAGAGTAGGAAATGGGGAAATGTTGATCAAGGGATATAAATTTTCAGTTATGCAGGATAAATAAATTCTAGAGTTCTACTGTATAGCATCGTGATTAGAGGTAACAGTGCTGTACTGTATACTTGAAATTTGCCAAAAGGGTAAATTGTAAATATTCTCACCATGGAGAAAAAGGTAACTATGTGAGGTGATGGCTATGTTAATGAGCTTGATTATAGTGATTATTTCACAGTGTATACACATATCAAGTCATCAAGTTATACACCTTAAATATATGCAAACAAACAAATAAGAACTAGGCAGGGCTTTAGTGCAAGTGACTGGCTAAGAGATTCAGTTCAACATTAAAGAAACATCACACCAGAGGTCAAAGCCAGAGATTTCATCCTAAACTTGGAACTGTTAGGCAGGAAAATAGATATGAGCGGGGTGGAAAGAAAACAAGGTCGGTAAAGCCCCCTAAAAAGGACTCAGTTAACCAGTTAAAACTAGAAAGCCAGAAAAGACTCAGAGTTAGAGTTAATCAGTTAAAGCTCAAAAGGTCAAGGAGCAACTTGGCCTTGAATGTTTGACTATTCCCCAGATAAAGAGAAGTATCTGAGCACAGCCCATGTCTTCATTGTGTCAATTAGATCATTGTAAGATTTACTCTAGCCTGCTAAAAGGCCCACCTATAAACAGCATAATAAAGACAATGAGATCCCACCTTAAAGCCAAAATTGCATTTTGAAAAAACCCAGGAAGTTTAAGAAGAAAGATTCTTAACATACTCTTTAGCAAACAACAAACGAGTAACTCTGCCCACCTTGGAGGCAGGGCAGACAGTCTGATTGATATGCTCCCAAACCAGGAAGCTGCTCTCCTGGGAGGGGACCAAAGCTGTACATTTCTTGGGTTAAGCTAATTTTGCAGAGTTACCTAGAGGACTAATAA
>JAVSCE010009524.1:0-29431 GCA_032199065.1 Smutsia gigantea
CAATTCTCCATGGAATACACCTATATTTGTCATTAAAAAAAATCAGGAAAATGGAGATTGTTGCAAGACTTGAGAGCAGTGAACAAAACAATGGTATTAATGGGAGCTTTGCAGCCTGGACTCCCATCCCCTGTTGCTATCCATTTAAGACACTATAAGATAATTACAGACCTAAAAGATTGTTTTTTCACTATCCCTCTTCATCCCTTAGACCAAAAGCGCTTTGCTTTTAGTGTCCCCTCTACCAATTTTAGAGAGCCCATGAAGAGATACCAACGGTTAGTGTTACCCCAAGGCATGGCCAATAGTCCGACACTCTGTCAAAAATTTGTAGCCTCAGCTATACAACAGGTCAGAGACAGTTGGGAAGATATATATATTATCCATTATATGGATGATATTCTTATTGCTGGAAAAGAAGGACAACAAGTACTTAAATGCTTTGATGATCTGCAGAAGTCTTTGAAGAGCAGAGGACTCTTAATTGCTCCCGAGAAGGTCCAATTACAAGACCCTTATACTTAACTGGGATTTCAACTTGTAGGATCTCATATCTCAACTCAAAAAGTAGAATTGAGGCTGGATTCCTTGAAGACACTCAATGATTTTCAAAAACTCTTAGGCGATATTAATTGGCTTAGACCCTATTTAAAATTGACCACTGGAGAACTAAAGCCTTTGTTTGATATTCTACAAGGTGACTCAGACCCTAGGTCCCATAGATGTTTAACACCCGAAGGGCGACAAGCCTTAAAATTAGTAGAAGATGCTATCTGGTCACAATTTATCACAGCCATAGATTATGAGCAGCCTTTAAGTTTTATCATCTGTAAAACCTGTGTTACCCCAACCGCTGTTTTTTGGCAAACAGCACCTATAATGTGGGTACACCTCCCCTCTTCACCAGCAAAAGTGATTCTTCCTTATTACCAAGCAGTTGCCGACCTTCTTAAGATGGGAAGAGAACAGGGAAAAAGGTATTTTGGAAAAGAGCCAGATGTCATTATCCAGCCATATACTGCAGAACAAGTTCATTGGCTATTTCAGACCACTGATTGTTGGCCAATTGCTTGTGCCTCATTCTGTGGTCAGATAGATAATCATTATCCTAACAACAAACTTATCCAGTTTATGTGCCTCCATGAGTTTGTTTTCCCTACCAGAACTTCCAAGCACCCCCTTAAAAATGCATGCACCATATTTACCGACGGCTCCTCCACTGGCCTAGCAGCTTATGTTCATGAGGGTTGTATTGTGCAAATTCCGACCACTTTAAAATCCGCTCAGTTAGTAGAACTGCGTGATGTTATTGCAGTTTTTTCTGCTTTCCCACAAACTCCTTTTAACCTGTATACCAATAGTGCTTATATAGCTAATGCAGTGCCGCTGCTTGAGACTGCAGCACAGATCAAGCATGCTTCAGAGGCAGCATCCCACTTCAGACAGTTGCAAGGATTAATTTGGCACCGGCACCATGCCTTTTATATTGGTCACCTACGGGCACACTCTGGACTTCCCAGTCCCCTAGCCCGCGGGAATTCACTTGCAGATTCAGCCACAAAAAATATCTTCTGGGTACAAACTGGAGTGCCTGCTGCCCAGCAAGCCCACGCACTTCATCACCTTAATGCGCGCACCTTAAGACTTAAATTCAAAATCACCCAAGAACAAGCACGGCAAGTTGTAAAGCAATGTGACACTTGTGCCACTCATTCCCCCGTTCCCCACCTAGGAATAAACCCGAGGGGACTAGTTCCCAATGCACTTTGGCAAATGGATGTCACTCACATACCTGAATTCGGCTCATTGAAATTTGCCCATGTCACCGTAGACACCTTTAGTGGGTTTATCTTTGCATCACTGCAAACGGGCGAAGCCTCCAAAAATGTTATTGCTCACATGTTGCTTGCTCTGTCCACCTTAGGCCAACCCACCAAAATAAAAACGAATAATGGCCCAGGGTACACTGGAAAGTCATTCAAAGACTTTTGTACTCATTTACATATCACCCATGTCACAGGGATCCCTTATAACCCCCAAGGACAAGGCATAGTTGAGAGAGCTCATTTAACATTGAAAACCACACTGAGTAAAATAAAAAAGGGGGAATGGTACCCCATCAAAGGCTCTCCAAGAAACCTCTTGGCACACGCACTCTTTATTTTAAATTTTTTGATTCTGGATGCGGAAGGACATTCAGCCGCAGAACGTTTCTGGCATGCTGGCACACAGCCTGTTTACATACAGGTGAAATGGAGAGATCCTTTGGGCAATCAATGGCAAGGACCCGACCCAGTCCTCATATGGGGACGGGGGTCAGTGTGTGTTTTTGATACCAAAAAGGGAGCAGCAAGATGGCTACCAGAAAGACTCGTAAAACAGGTAGATAACTTTAACCGTTTATCCAGAGGGGATGAAACCCCCTGAGATCACATTTCTTTTCTTCTACAGAATAAACATGAAAAAGATTGGGATACATGTATTCTGGATTCTGCTAAGCCTGCCCAAGATTGAAGCCACTTCAGGGCAACAGCAACGTGCCCCTTATAAGATGACTTGGAGAGTTTTGAATGGAGAGTCTTGGACCACCTACAACTCCACAACGTCACAGGGAGCCTTATGGACCTGGTGGCCTTCTTTGTATTTCAATTTAGAAAACGTCTTCTATTCAGCAATCCCACGTGAGCGCCAAACAAGAGCCTCCATAAGACCCTTGTTGAGTCTCCTGCTGCTGTTATCACTAGGACCTTTCTTATTCAACAAGCTTACAGTGTTTATAAAACAAGTTGATTCCCTTGCTGCTCACCCCCTCCAAGTCCACTATCATAGACTGGATTTAGCCGATAGAGGGTTCACTGAGTTGTAATGATATCTCCTCAGCCCCTCACTAGTGGACCTTTCCTGGGCCATCACGAGAAAAGCCCTGACCAGGAGAAAGCCAAATGCTATATAGCAGGCGTTCTCTCAGACCACCTGCCTAGAAAAAGAATGATGTTCAACCTTGTTGAACCTTGTTACTTATTTGCCTTGCTTTATGTACCCTCTATCAATCAATTCATTGTTTCTCTTTTTAGGATAAGTTGTATTTATTTTAATCTTTAGAGATGTATGGTTTTAAGAGTCTTTTTGTTTGGTTAATTGGGCCTTATGCTCATACTCTCCCTTGGCCCTTAAAAGAACGAATTAGTACTGCCCTCGGCAGACAAACACAAGTCCATTATCATCAGCTTGATCTAATGGGCCAAAGGTATAATGTGCCCTGTTGTTGTTGTGCCAAATAGCTTCCCTCTTTTAAGAACTGCATAGGATTCAGACCTATGCATATCGGCTCACCTTAAAATGAGTACGATATGGGCACCAATGTGGGTGCGAGGCTGAGCACCGCAAGGGAAGGTCCATGAACCGCCTCTGAATTCCCTGAGAGAAAAACCTGGCTTGCATGGAGGTTAGTATCAAAAATAACAAACGCCCTCCATCCCCTCCACAAAAGATACTAAGGGCCAACATTGACACCCATCGATGGGGAGTCTTGGAGGAGCCAGGTCACTACTCCCCCAATTGGTTAATGCCCATCGCTAATGGCGACTGTCCCTTTCTTTTATATAAAAGAAGGGAGGAGATGTTGGGAGCCATGTGGCACATGAAAAATAAGACTCCATTTTGATTTAAAGACTCCATCGTGTTGTTTACTTCTTGATCACTTTCGCGCCACAGCTTCCCACTCCAGTCCGCTGCTTACATCAAGGGCTAATACGCATGCACTCTGCCTAAAAGATAGTTGGATACGCTTCCCATCCCTTATTTACATATTAGAAGTGCTTGGCTCTACCCTCCTGTCTTTATTAGCATATAATGTAACCAATGAGCTGTACTTCCTCATTTCTGAACTGCTTATAAGGAAGTGTTAACAAAGCAATAAATCGAGACTTGATCAGAGAATCCTGTCTTGTCTCCATTTCCTGCGCCCCTTGCCCTTTTCGTTCCCTCTCCCTCTCTCTAGGTACCCTGCGTTGCAGACCTGCAGGATGGGTCAAATATCCCTTCCAAGGACAAAATAATCCTAAAGAAAAGATTCAAGTGTGTTGACTTATAAAATGAATAATGTATCACAATGAAGTTGGGTTTATTTTATTTCAGGTATGCAAAAATTTACATTTCTTTTAATGATCAAAATCAATACTTTTGATGTTAAATATATGTAATGTATATAATATGCATTAATCACACTTTATCCCACACCTAAGTGTAAGCGTCAACCAAAACCTCACCCTAAACCTAACATTAAACCTGAAACGGTACTCTCACTGTAAACCTATCCTCACCCTACACTGAGCCATAAACCTAACCCTAACCCTAACCTGGGCCCTTCAACCTAACCCCTCACACTCATCACCACCTTCACCCACACCTAACTGTAACTCAAAACCTAAACCAAAACCAAACCCTAACACTGAACCCTCATTTGTGGAGTATAACAACAAAGAAACTGAAAGGAACAAAACAGCAGCAGACTCACAGAAACCCCCGCCTGGCGGCCACGTCCCAGGATCACCACAGCACCAACTTCCTGGCTCCACAGGGCCCCCGCCCTCACCGCCCCACTCCTCAGAGGAGCCCCGCAAACCACCGCCCGCTCCTCAGAGGGGCCCCACGCACCACGGCCCCACTCCTGAGGGGTACCCCCGGGCCCATGCCTGCACACCGCCGCCCCGCTCCTCAGGGGTACCCCCGCATCCATGCCCGCACCCCATCCTACCTTGAGCGAGCACCTGGAGCTGGTGCAACTGGAGCGTCAGGATATCTCACCACCCATGCCACCAGCCTGCGCTCAACTTTGGATTCGGCTGCCCGCCGTGCCAACGCACATCCTGGCCAAGGCTCTTGGGAGCCGCACGGGTGCTGCAGTGCAGTCGCTGCCTCCCATGTCCGGGCAGGAACCACCACTGGCCATACTGAAGGGCCGAGGGGCACGGCAGCAGCAAAGTCGTCAATAGGGAATTTCCCCTCACACCGTCTTCAGCGGCCATGCGGCCAGAGCTCCCAGGCTGCACTGCTGCTTGTCCCGCTCAATACGGCTGGAGCTGAGGAGAAGGTGCGCCCGCACATGCGCCCGCTGCATCTGCTGATTGGCCACATGGAGCTGTCATCTGTGGAGTATAAGAACAAACAAAAACTGAAGGCACACACAGCAGCAGACTCACAGAAACCAAGAAAGGACTAACAGTTACCAAAGGGAAAGGGACTGAAGAGAGTGGGTCAGAAGGTAGGGAAAAGGGGAATAATGGACATTATGATTAGCACACAAAGTACGGCGGGTCACAAAGAAGACAGTATAGCAAAGAGAAGGCAAGTAGTGGGTCAATAGAATCTCACTATGTTGATGGACAGTGAGTGTAATGGGCTGTTGGGGGGACTTGGTAATGGGGGGAATCTAGTAACCACAATGTTGCTCATGTAATTGTATATTAATGATACAAAAATAAAAACAAACATAAAAAACATAACCCTAATCCTAACCATGGCCCCTCACCCTCACCCTCACACTTTCTCCGACACCTAAGCATAAGAATCAACCTAAACCTAATCTTAAAGCTAACACTAAACCTGAAATGTAACTCTCCCTGTAACCTTATCCTCACCCTACACTGAGCCCTAAATGTAAACCTAATCCTAACCTTGCTCCTTCAGACTAACCCCTCACACACCTAACTGTAACCAAAACCCTAAACCAAGCCCAAAACCTAACACTAAACCTTAAATTTCACTATCGCCATAACCATATTCTCACCCTACAACTAACGCTAACCCTAACCATAAGTCTGGCCCCCTACTCCTCCCCCTCCCCAAGACATAACCGTAACCGTTAAACTAACTCTCTCATCAACCCTCCACCTAAACCCAAATCCTCACACTATCCCACACCAGAATTTAATCCTAAAAAACCCTATGACTAACCCCAACCCAACCAAACACCACCCATATCCCCATCTGCTCACCCTCACCCTTTTCGCAACACACACCTCACCTTAACCCTAAACCTCAATCTCGTGCTTACCCTAACATTGAACCTGAACCCTAACTCTGAACTTAACCCTAGCCTCCCCATACACTTAACCCAAAACCTGACCTTAACCTGAACTCCAACCTGTACGCAAACCCGAACCCAAACCATAAACTACTCTCAACCCACCCTGGCGAACCTGATCAACGACAAAAACTTGGACATTCCATAATGGGAGAAGATACTCCTTGTCTTCTCTAAACACAGTTAAGGAGCAATATGGTGGAAACCATATGGAATAAAATGCATGTATACTCAAACTCTACTACTTACACCAAAATCGACAATGAACAAATTTAAAATTCAAAGGTATGAAAATTCTTGGGTAAGACAAAGAAAGGGAACTTACATGCCCTTGGGTTTAGTACTGAGTTTTAACGCCAAACAGCTATGGCCAAGCCACAAAGGAAACATAATTACTTGGACTTTATAAAATTAAAATTTTTCTTGTCTGTGGAGGACCTTGATCAAAGCACTCAAAGCAAGACACAGACTGTGAAACATTATATGAAAAATACATCTCTGATAAAGGGCTTCTACCAGAAACACATAAAGAACCATAAAACAAACAAACAAAAAATCGCTGAACCACATGGCTTCATTGCTGAATTTTTTCAAACATTTAGTGAAGACCTAATACCCACCCTGCTTAAAGTTTTCCAAAAAGGAGAAGAGGAATGAATACTTCCCAGCTCATTCAATGAGGCCAGCATCACTCTAATACCAAAACGAGGCAAAGACACAACAAAAAAAGAAATTCACAGACCAATATCCCTGATGAACACAGATGCAAAAACACTCAACAAAACACTCCAAACCAAATTCAAAATACATCAGAAAGATCACTCATCAGGATTAAGGAGGATTTATTCCAGACATGCGGTTGGTACAGTATTAGAAAATCCATCATTATCACCCCCCGCATCAACAAAAAGACCAAAACCCCATGATCATCTCCATAGATGCTGAAAAAGCATTCAATAAAAGTCAACAGCCACTCATGATAAAAATACTCAACAAAATGGGTATAGAAGGCAAGTACCTCAACATAACAAAGGCCATATATGAAAAACCCTCAGCCAACATCATACTTAACACAGAGAAGCTGAAAACTTGTCCTTTTAAGATCGGCAATAAGACAAGGATGCCCACTCTCCCCACTTTTAGTCAACATGGCTCTGGCATCCCTAGAAACAGCAATCAGTCAACACGAAGAAATATAATGCAATCAGATTGGTAACGAGGAGGACAAAATGTCCTTTTTGTAGTTGACATGATATTGTACGTAAAAATCCCTAAAGAATCCACTCCTAAACTACTAGATATATTATCTGAATTCAACAAAGTTGTAGGGTATAAAATTAATACACAGAAATCTGTTGCATTCGTATACACTAATGCTGACCTAGGGGAAAGAAACCAGGAAATAATTCCATTCACAATTGCATCAAAAACAATAAAATACCGAGAAATAAACCTAACCAAAGAAGTTTAAGACATATACAATGAAACCTGCAAGACACTCATGAGAGAAATTAAAGATACTAATCAATGGAAATACATCCCATGCTGATGGATAGGAAGAATTATTCTTGTCAAAATGACCATCCTGCCTAAAGCAATCTACAGATTCAATGCAATTCCTATCAAAATACCAACAGCAGTCTTCAACAAGCTAGAGCAGATAGTTCAAGATTTCATATGAAACCAAAAAAGACCCCGAAGAGCCAATGCAATCCCGAGAAGAAAGAATAAAAGCTGGGTGGATTATGCTCCACGACTTCAAGCTCTACTACAAAGCAACAGACAATTTGGTACTGGCACCAGAACACACCCACAGACCGATGGAAATGACTGGAGAGCCCAGATATAAACCCAAGCATATATAGACAATTAAAATACAATAAAGGGGCCATGGATATACAATGGGGAAATGACAGTCTCTTCAACTGGTGTTTTGCAAAACTGGACAGCTACATGCAAGAGAATGACACAGGATTACTGTCTAAGCCAACAGACAGAAGAAAACTCAAAATGGATAAAAGACCTGAATGGATGTCACGAAACCATAAAACTCTTAGAGGAACACACAGGCAAAAATCTCTTGACTATAAACATGAGAAACTCTATCCTGAACGAGTACCCTTGGGCAATGGAAACAAAAGCAAAAATGTACAAATGGGACAACATCATGCTAAAAAACTTCTGTACATCAAACGGCATGATCAGCAGAACAAAAAGGCATCCTACAGTATTAGACAATATATTTTTAAAAGACATATCCAATAAGGGCTTAACATCCAAAATATATAAAGAACTCACATGCCTCAACTGTGAAAAAGCAAATGAACATACTAAAAATGGAAAGAGGATATGAACAGACACTTCTCCAAAGAAGAAAATCAGAGAATCAACAGGCACATGTAAAGATGTTTCACATCGCTAATTATTAGGGAAAAGAACATTAAAACCACAAGGATGGATCATAGGATGGTCAACATTCAAACGACTAAGAACAACAAATGCTGGCAAACCCTCCTACACTGCTGGTGGGAATGTAAACTAGTCAAGCATTGTGGAAAGCAATATGGAGGTTCCTCAAAAAATTAAAAATAGAAATACCCTTTTGACCTGGAAATTCCACTCCTGCAATTTACCCAAAGAAAACAACTTCTCAGACTCAAAAAGACATATGCACCGTTATGTTTATTGCAGCACAGTTTACAATAGCCAAGATATGGAAGCAACCTAAGTGTCCGTGAGTAGATGCATGGATAGAGAAGAGGTGGTACATATACACAATGGAATACTACTCAGCCCTAAGAAAGAAACAAACCCTACCATTTGCAGCAACACTGATGGAGCTAAAGGGTATTATGCTTAGTGAAATAAGTCAGCCCGAAAAAGAGAACTATCAAATGATTTCACTGATCAGTGGAGTATAAGAACAAAGAAAAAAACTGAAGGAACAGAACAGCAGCTGACTCACACAAACCAAGAATGGACTAACAGTTACCAAGGCAAAGGGAATGGGGAGGACGGCTGGGAAGGGAGGGATAAGGGGGGAAAGGGGGCATTACAATTAGCATGTACAATGTCGGGACAGGACACGGGGAACGTAGTATAACACAGAGAAGACAAGTAGTGATTCTATAGCATCTTACCACACTGATGGACTGTAAGGGGTATGTGGTGGGGACTTGATAATAGGGGGAGTCTCATACCCATAATGTTGTTAATGTAATTTTGCATTAATGATAAAAAAATTAAAAAAAATTAAAAAACAGGAAAGCTTGTCCACTCCTTCCCTCAGATGCCTGTTAATCACCACAAGGGGCAGGCACTGTGCTAAGTCTTGGGGTACTAGGAGTGAACAAGGCAGGCACACCCCCTAACCCTCAAGGGCTGACAGCCAATGGTGTAAACAAGTAATACATGATAAACATACACATAAACAGGTGCTTGCCATTACTTCCTGGGGAGACAGCTCCCATCTCTTACCAGGCAGAGGTGTGTATGGACAGCACTGCACATCCCTGAACAAAGCCAGTGCAAATCCCTTCCCTCAAGACACTCACACCAAGCTCAGTCCCGCTTCAGGCTCTGGGATCTTCCTGCTCTGGCCACTTGGGACTACGCCTCACTGTGGTACCTTTGGCTCCTTCCGGGCACATGGACAGAGTCTTTTGGATTGAGCCTTGATCCAACATTGAAACCTTTTCCAAAGATTCTCCTTTGGTACTTTCTGGAGGCCATGGCCTCGGGCTATGGGGACACAATACAGCATAGTGCTCCTTCGAGCATCTCTCACCGAGGGACCTGGGAAAAGGGCTGGCCCGAGAATGTGGTGCCCAGTTACCGGGGTTCCAAATTCTCTTGGGCTAGATCGTCAAGGAAGTGAAGTCACTGCCTGGAGGCTCCACACCTGGGCTTCCTGCTCAGACAACCCCCCCCAAAAATGGCCTTGCCTGACGGCCTGTCACCTTCCATCCTGGGCCCCCTCCCACTGGTCACAGCACCATGACACTCCCGCAGGCCCCGGAAAGCCTGGGTGCTACCAGTGCCCAAGCTAGGGACAGAGAGCTGGGTTCAGACCCAGCTCCTCCTACCAGTCATGTGACCCTAAGCAAGGCCTCTGTGCATACACAACCCTACACTAGGACCTAACTCTCAGCCTCTCGCTCACTCATGTGGAACTGTAACCCAACAACTAATTCTAAAATTAACCATCACTCTAAACCCTAAACCTAACTCTAATGCTAACCAAAATTTCTTTCTAAACCCAACCCTACACTTAACACTACAGATAGCCCTAATCCTAACCTTGACAACTGGGCAGCTAAATGTAAGGGAGTGAAACAGGATAATTCTCTAACACCATACACAAAAGTAAACTCTAAATGGATCAAAGACCTGTGTGCAAGTCATGAAACCATCAAACTCTTAGAAAACACATAGGCAAAAATCTCCTGGACATAAACATGAGCAACTTTTTCATAAACATTTCTCCCTGGGCAAGGGAAACAAAAGGAAAAATGAACAAGGAGGACTATATCAAACAAAAAGCTTCTGTACAGTGAAGGACACCATCAGTAGAACAAAAAGACATCCTACAGTATGGGAGGATATATTCATAAATGACATATCTGATAAGGGGTTGACATCCAAATTGTATAAAGAGCTCATGCACCTCAACCAACAAAAAGCAAATAGCCAATTAAGAAATGGGCAGAGGACCTGAACAGACTTCACCAAAGAAGAAATTCAGATGGCCAACAGGCACATGAAAAGATGTCCCACATCGCTAATCACCATAGAAATGCAAATTAAAACCACAATGAGATATCACCTCACACCAGTTAGGATGGATACCATCCAAAAGAAAAACAAACACAAATGTTCTCAAGGATGTGGGAAAGGGTAAGCCCCCTACATGGCTTCTCAGAATGTAAATTAGTTCAAACATTGTGGAAACCAGTATGGAGGTACCTCAAAAAAATAAAAATAGAAAGAACATTTGACCCAGGAATTCCACACCTTGGAATTAGCACTAAGACTACAGGAGCACAGTTTGAAAAGCACATATGCAGCCTATGTTTATCACAGCACTACTTAGAATAGCCAAGAAATGGAAGCAACCTAAGTGTCTATCAGTAGATGAATGTATAACAGCGATGTGGTACATATACACAATGTAATATTATTCAGCCATAAGAAGAAAACAAATCCTACCATTTGCAACAACACAGATGGAGATAGAGGGTATTATGCTCAGGGAAATAAGCCAGGCAAAGAAAGACAAGTATCAAATGATTTCACTCATCTGTGGAGTGTAAGTACAAAGGAGAAACTGAAGGAACAGAACAGCAGCAGACTCACAGAAACCAAGAATGGACTAACAGTAACCAAAGGGAAAGGGACTGGAGATTGTGGGTCAGAAGGAGGGGAAAAGGGGAACAATGGCATTATGATTAGCAAACATAAAGTAGGGCGGGTAACAAAGAAGGCAGTATAGCACAGAGAAGACAAGTAGAGGATCAATAGCATCTTACTATGCTGATGGACAGTGACTGTAATGGGCTATGTGGGGGGGACTTTACAATGTGGGGAATCTAGTAACCACAATGTTGCTCATATAATTGTCTATTAATGATACAAAAACAAAAACAAACATAAAAAACATAACCCTAATCATAACCCTGGCCCCTCACCCTCATCCTCACACTTTCTCCCACACCTAAGTGTAAGCATCACCCCAAACCTAACCCTGAAGGTAACATTAAACCTGAAACGTAACTCTCACTGTAACCCTATCCCAAACCTTCACTGAACCCTAACCTGTGCCCTTCAACCTAACCCCTCCCACTCATTGTCACCTTCACTCACACCTAACTGTTCCCCATAACTGAAACCAAACCCAAACCCTAACACTGAACCTTAAATTTCACTATCACCATAACCATATCCTCACCCTACAACTAACACTAACCCTAACCATAAGTCTGGCCACCGAAACCTCACACCCCAAGATATAACCATAACCGTTAAACTAACTCTCGTGTAAACCCTCTACCTGAACCTAAACCCTAACACTATCCCACACCATAACTTAATCCTACAAAACCCTACGACTAACCCTTACCCGAACCCCACCCATACCCCATCCGCTCATCCTCACCCTCGTCGTCACACACACCTCACCATAAACTTAAACCTCAATCTCGCCCTTACCCTAACATTTAACCTGAACCCTAACTCTGAACATAACCCTAAACTCCCCATACACTTAACCCAAAACGAAACCCTAACCTGAACTCAAACTGGTACCTGAATCTGAACCTTACCATAAACCAATGTCAACCCACTGTGGCAACCTTGATCAATGACAAAAACTTTTACATTCCATAATGGGAGAAGATATGAAACACAGTTAAGGGGCTATATGGTGGATATCATGTGGAGTAAAATGCATGTATACACAAACTCTGCAACTTATGCCAAAATCGACCATAAACAAATTTAAAATGCCGAGGTATTAAAATTCTTGAATAAGACCACATAAGGGACCTTATATAACCTTGGGTTTACAGTTGAGGTTTAACATTAAACACCTAAAGCCAAGCCACAAAAAAACATAATTACGTGGACTTTATAAAATTAAAATTTTCTTGTCTGTGGAGGACCTTGTTCAGAGGACTCAAATCAAGACACAGACTGGGAAACTTTATTTGCAAAATATATCTCTGATAAAGGGCTTGTACTAAAAACATATGAAGAACCATAAAACAAACAAATAAAAAAATCGCTGTACCACATGGCTTCACCGCTGAATTTTCTCAAACATTTAGTGAAGACATAATACCCACCCTGCTTAAAATTTTCCAAAAAGGAGAAGAGGAGAGAATACTTCCAAGCTCATTGAATGAGGGCAGCATCACTCTAATACCAACACGAGGCAAAGACACCACAAAAAAAGACATTCACAGGCCAATATCCCAGATGAACATAGATGCAAAAATGCTCTACAAAATGCTTCAAACCAAATTCAAAAATACATCAGAAGGATCACTCATCAGGGTCAAGTAGGATTTATTCCAGACATGGGGATGGTACAATATTAGAAAATCCATCATCTTCATTCAAAACATCAACAAAAACGAGAAGAGCCCCATGATCATCTCCACAAATGCTGAAAAGCATTCGACAAAATTTAACAGCCACTCATGATAAAAACACTCAACAAAATGGGTATAGAGGGCAATAATATAATAAAGGCCATATATGACAAACCTAAAGCTGACATCATACTTAACACAGAGAAGCTGAAAACTTGTCCTTTTAAGATCGGCAATAAGACAAGGATGCCCACTCTTCCCACTTTTAGTCAACATGGCTCTGGCGTCCCTAGAAATGGCAATCAGTCAACACAAAGAAATATCATGGAATCAGATTGGTAACAAAGAGGATAAAATGTCACTTTTGCAGTTGACATGATATTGTACATAAAAATCCATAAAGAATACACTCCAAAACTACCAGATCTAGTATCTGAATTCAGCAAGGTTGCAGGATACAAAATTAATACACAGAAATCTGTTGCATTCATATACACTAATGATGAACAAGGAGAAAAAACCAGGAAATAATTCCATTCACAATTGCATCAAAAACAATAAAATACCTAGGAATAATCCTAACCAAGGAAGTTTAAGACATATAACTATGAAACCTATAAGACACTCATGAGAGAAATTAAAGATACCAATCAATGGAAATACATCCCATGCTTATGGATAGGAAGAATTCATCTTGTCAAAATGGCCATCCTGCCTAAAGCAATCTACAGATTCAATGCAGTTCCTATCAAAATACCAACAGCTTTCTTCAATGAGCTAGTGCAGATAGTTCAAAAAGACATATGAAACCACAAAAGACCCCGAGTAGCCAACACAATGCTGAGAAGAAAAAACAAAAGCTGGGTGGATTATGCTCCACGACTTCAAGCTCTACTACAAAGCAACAGACAATTTGGTACTAGCACCAGAACACACCCACAGACCGATGGAACAGATTTAGAGAGCCCAGATTTAAACCCAAGCATATATAGACAATGTATATACAATAAAGGAGCCATGGATATACAATGGGGAAATGACAGTCTCTTCAACAACTGGTGCTGGCAAAACTGGACAGCTACATGCAAGAGAATGAAACTTGATTACCGTCTAACCCCACCCAAAAAAGAAGACTCAAAATGGATAAAAGACCTGAATGGATGTCATGAAACCATAAAACTCTTAGAGGAACACATAGGAAAAAACCTCTTGAGTATCAACTTGAGAAACTCTCTCCTGAACGAATCTCCTTGGACAATGGAAACAAAAGGAAAAATGAACCAATGGGACAACATGATGCTAAAAAGCTTTAGTACAGCAAAGGGCACGATCAGCAAACAAAAGGCATCCTACAATATGAGACAATATATTTCTAAAGGACATATCCAATAAGGGCTTAACATCCAAAATATATAAAGAACTCACATGCCTCAATTGCGAAAAAGCAAATGAACATACTAAAAATGCACAGAGGATATGAACAGACACTTCTCCAAAGAAGAAAATCAGAGGATCAACAGGCACATGTAAAGATGTTTCACATCGCTAATTATTAGGGAAAAGCACATTAAATCCACAAGGAGGTGTCATAGGATGGTCAACATTCAAAGGACTAGGAACAACAAATGCTGGCGAACCCTCCTACACTGCTGGTGCGAATGCAAACTAGTTCAAGCATTGTGGAAGGCAATATAGAGGTTCCTCAAAAAATTAAAAATAGAAATACTATTTTGACCTGGAAATTCCACTCCTGGAATTTACCTAAACAACTTCTCAGACTCAAAAATACATATGCACCGTTATGTTTATTGCAGCACAATTTACAATAGCCAAGATATGGAAGCAACCTAAGTGTCCGTGAGTAGATGCATGGATAGAGAAGAGATGGTACATATACACAATGGAATACTACTCAGCCCTAAGAAAGAAACAAACCCTATCATTTGCAGCAACACCGATGGAGCTAAAGGGTATTATACTCAGTGAAATAAGCCATGCCAAGAAAGAGAAGTATCAAATGATTTCACTCATCAGTGGAGTATAAGAACAAAGAAAAACCTGAAGGAACAAAACTGCAGCTGACTCACACAAGACAAGAACGGACTGACAGTTACCAAGGCAAAGGGATTGGGGAGGATGGCTGGGAAGGGAGGGATGAGGGGGGGAAGTGGCATTACACTTAGCACGTACAATGTAGGGACGGGACATGGGGAAGGTAGTATAACACAGAGAAGACAAGTAGTGTTTCTAGAGCATCTTACTATGCTGATGTACAGTGACTGTAACTAATCTTCACGGAAGAATGCTTATACTCCCAGTTTGGTATTTTACTTTAGAGAATTAATGTGACTCGTTGCTTAATTGTTTAATACGGAGTGTTGGTAGGGGTCTTTTTCTAGAGACCCTCACCCTACTCTGACTACACCCATGGTGTCTGTCTTAGAATTTCTGTGGCCCATCATAAATTACTCAGCTGCAGAACAAACAATGAAATGAGCGAAAGAAAAGAATTTCTAAATACAAGAGAGTGCTCTGTCAGTTCCCAGACCAAAGTAAAGAAACTTCATTCCCAAATACAAAATATGAGAGGTACCATATGAAAAAAATTTTAATTTTAAAGGCGCTGCCTCCGATCGGCCTTTGGGGGCCCCGCCACCCCACCGCGGGTCACACTTGAACTGCACCTCGCCCAGCCCTCGCCCTTGAGGCCCCCGCCGGAAAAATCCACACATGGCACAACGCCCACCGGCCTCCCCATCTGCGCGGCCCGGCCCGTCTTCTCCGCCTGCGGCCCCGGCCCGGGCGGCGGGAGGAGGTCGGCGGCGCGGCCCCAGGCCAGGCGGACACGTGCCGCGGGGCGGAGAGCAGCCGCCCTCCCCACCCAGGTGCAGACTGAGGAGCAGCGGCTCCAGGAAGCCCCTCTCCCGTGGCCCCGGCGAACTTCACCAGCCGCTCGCGCAGCCGCCCTGGCCGCTGTGCCCCACTCCCTCCCTCCCGGGGCAGCCCCTCCGCGGAGCGCGCCGACTCCCGACACCCGGCAGGGCCTAGCAAGCCCCGCACCCGCGTCGGCCGCCTCCGGACCCACTGGCCACGCGCTGCCCGCCGAGACACTTGCACGGCAGCCCCCTCCTCCGGCTGCCCCGGGCCTGCAGGCAGAGGCAGGGGTCCCCGCGCCCCGTCCGGGTCCGGCCGCACCCCAAGGCCCACATACCTTCCAGCCCGCAGAGCTATCGCTGTCGCCTTCGTCCTGGAAGTAGGGCCCACTCCTAACCCGCTCCAGTGGACCTGCGACAGCGTGAGCCGCTTCTCGGCCGAGCTCTCTTAAGTCCGGCCGGGCAGCGGCTCCAAGTCCGGGTCGGTCGCCGCCCTCCGCCCGCCGTGGGAGAGCCGAGAAGGGGCGAGTGCGGCGTCAGGAGCCCAGCGGTCGCGAAGAGGCGAACCGAGGTTGGGGCGCTAAGTCGGTGTGGCTTGCGCGTGCGCGCCATGAGGAGGGCGCCGCCAAGCACGGCGCGGATCCATCCACATCTGGTCTCCGTCGGCCCCGCTACGCCGACGGGACAGCGTGGGCCTCTCCTCCCCGGACAGGTGAACCAAAGCATGGAGGTTGCAGGAATGTCTTTCCTCGGTGCTCGCAACGCTACTGACCACTGAAAATGGCGGAGGCGGCGCCTGCAACTAGTACGCAGCCACTGGACTTACAGCTTCCCGTCGTCGACTGACGGCCCTCGCAGCCAATGAGCGCATGGCGGCGCGGCGGAGGCAGGCATTAGACCCAAGGCTGAAACAAGTCATGTCAACCTCTCTCTTGTTGCCCTTGTCCCGATGCCCTACTTTTCCTTCTGACCCAGGACACCAGGGGCTCAGGAAAATGGGGGACTCAGGACAACCTTGGGGTCAAGACACCAGGGGCTCAGGACACCGGGATGGCTCAGGACACCAGGGGCTCAGGATACCAGGGAATCAACACACCATGTGCTCAGGAAACCAGGGGGGCTCAGGACACCAGGGGCTCAAGCCTCCAGGGTGCTCAGAAAACTGGAGAGCTCAGGGCACCAGGGAGCTGAGTAATCCATGGGCTGAGGACACCAGCTAAGTACACCAGGGACTCAGGACTCCAGGGAGTTCAGGAAACAGGGGGGCTCAGGACACCAGGGAACTGAGGAATCCAGGGTCTCAGGACACAGAGACTCAGGAAATCAGTAGCTGAGGACACCGGGGGACTCAGGACACCAGGGGCTCAGGACACCAGGGCTGGGGATACCAGTGGCTCTGAATACCGGAGGGCTCCATACACCAGGATCTCAGAACACAAGGGGACTCTGGACACCATAGGCTCAGGACACCAGGGGCTCCAGACACCAGGGGCTCAGGACACCCGGGGCTCAGGACACGAGGGAGGCGAGGACACCAGGGGCTGAGGACACCAGTGTCTCAGGATACCAGAGGTTCAAGACACCAGGGGCTCAACACACCAGGGGCTCACGACAGCAGGAGGGTCAGTAAACCAGGGATCAGGACACCAGGGGCTTAGGACAATGGGGGGCTCAGGACACCATAGGATCAGGACACAAGGGGGCTTAGGACACCAGGGGCTCAGGAAACCAGGGTTCAAGACACCAAGGGCTTAGGACAATGGGGGCTGAGGATACCAGGGGCTCAGGACACCAGGGTCTCAGGCAGGACACTGGGGAGCTAAGGACAGCATGAGCTCAGGACACTAGAGGATCAGGGCACAAGGGGGCTCAGGACAGCAGGGGACAGGATACCAGGGGCTCAGCACACCATGGGCTCAGCACACCAAGGGCTCTGGACACCAGGGACTCAGCACACCAGGGTTCTCAGGACACCAGGGGGCTCAGGACACCAGGGACTTAGGACACCATGGACATAGGACAATGGTGGGCTTAGGACAACCATGGGCTCAGGACATCAGGGGCTCAGGACCCCAGGGCACTCAAGACACCATGGGCTCAGGACACCAGGGGCTCAGGACACCAGGGCCTGAAGACACCATGGGCTCAAAACACCAGGGAGGCTCATGACACCAGGGGGCTCAGGACAGGACAACAGGGAGCTGAGGAATCCAGGGTTTGAGGACACCAGTGTCTCTGGACACCAGAGGCTGAGGACACTGGGTGGCTCAGGACACCAGGGGCTCAGGATACCAGGGAATCAACACACCATGTGCTCAGGAAACCAGGGGGGCTCAGGACACCATGGGGACTCAGGACACCACAGAGCTTAGGACATCAGGGGATCAGGACACAGTGGGCTCAGGACACGAGGGGGCTCAGGACACGAGGGGGCTCAGATAAGAATCCCCAAACCCGTCACATGTTGGAAAAGCAAGTGCGTGGGGAAGCTGGGGGAACTGGTTTACTTCTCCAGATGTTCAGAACAGGAAGGGGGTGTATCCAGAGAGGGAGAAACAGGGTTTTCTGGCCCGGGGGTGCCACTGCCTCCCTGACCCCCCCACCAGCAAACAAGCATGACCCCCGCCTCGGGGCAGGGAGCCTCTGGTTGTGTCCGGGACTCACCGACCTCCCCTCTAGGCCCGACCCGCTGTGGGGCGAGGCAGGGGCACCTCGCTGAGCCGCCTTCCTGCGGCACTGCCCCCAGCAGTTGAGGTATGTGAGTTTTTTATATATTTTGGATGTTAAGCCCTTATTCGATATGTCCTTTAGAAATATATTGTCTCATACTGTAGGATGCCTTTTGTTCTGCCAATTGTGCCCTTTGCTGTACAGAAGCTTTTTAGCATCATGTTGTCCCATTGGTTCATTTTTGCTTTGGTTTCCATTGCCCAAGGATACTCGTTCAGGATAGAGTTTCTCATGTTTATTGTCAAAAGCTTTTTTCTATGAGTTCCTCTAAGAGTTTTATGGTTTCATGACATCCATTCAGGTCTTTTATCCATTTTGAGTTTTCTTTTGTGTGTGGGGTTATATGGTAATCGAGTTTCATTCTCTTGCGTGTAGCTGTCCAGTTTTGCCAGCACCAGTTGTTGAAGAGACTGTCATTTCCCCATTGTATATCCATGGCTCCTTTATTGTATATTAATTGTCCATATATGCTTGGGTTTATACCTGGGCTCTCTAGTCAGTTCCATCGGTCTGTGGGTCTGTTCTGGTGCCAGTACCAAATTGTCTGTTGCTTTGTACTAGAGCTTGAAGTCATAGAGCATAATACACTCAGCTTCTTTTCTTTCTTCTCAGGATTGCATTGGCTTTTCGTGGTCTTTTGTTGTTTCATATGAATTTTTGAACTATCAGCTCTAACTCATTGAAGAAAGCTGTTGGTATTTTGAAAGGAACTGCATTGAATCTGTAGATTGCTTTAGGCAGGATGCCATTTTGACAAGACAAATTCTTTCTATCCCTAAGCATGGGATGTATTTCTATTTATTGGTATCTTTAATTTCTCTCATGATTGTCTTGTAGGTTTCATAGTTATATGTCTTAAACTCTCTTGGTTAGGATTATTCCTAGGTATTTTATTGTTTTTCATGCAAGTGTGAGTGGATTTTCCTGGATTCTTTCTCCTAGTTCATCATTAGTGTATATGAATACAACAGAGTTCAGTGTATTAATTTTGTATTCTGCAACCTTGCTGAATTCAGATATTAGATCTGGTAGTTTTGGAGTGTATTCTTTATGGATTTTTATGTACAATATCATGTCAACAGCAAAAAGGGACTTTTTATCCTCTTCCTTACCAATCTGGTTCCATTATATTTTTTGTGTTCACTGATTGCCATTTCCTGGGGTGCCAGATCCATGTTGACTAAAAGTGGGGAGAGTGGGCATCCTTCTCTTATTCCCAATCTTAAAATAACAAGTTTTCAGCTTCTCTGTGTTAAGTATGATGTTGGCTGTGCTTTGTCATATATGGCATTTATTATATTATTGCCCTCTCTACCCATTTTGTTGAGTGTTTTTATCATAAGTGGTAGTTAAATTTTGTCGAGTGCTTTTCAGCACCTATGGAGATGATCATGGGGCTCCTGTCGTTTTTGTTGATGTTTTTGATGAAGGTGATGGATTTTCTAATATTGTACCATCCACATGTCTGGAATAAATCCTACTTGATCCTGATGAGTGATCCTTCTGATGTATTTTTGAATTTGGTTTGGAGTGTTTTGTAGAGTATTTTTGCATCTATGTTCATCTGGGATATTGGCCTGTGAATGTCTTTTTTTGTGGTGTCTTTGCGTCATGTTGGTATTAGAGTGATGCTGGCCTCATTCAATGAGCTTGGAAGTATTCTCTCCTCTTCTCCTTTTTGGAAAATTTTAAGCAGGGTGGGTATTACGTCTTCACTAAATGTTTGAGAAAATTCAGCAGTGAAGCCATGTGGTTCAGTGATTTGTTTGTTTGTTTTATGGTTCTTTATATGTTTTTAGTAGAAGCCCTTTATCAGAGATGTATTTTTCAAATAAATTTTCCCAGTGTGTGTCTTGCTTTGAGTGCTCTGAACAAGGTCCTCCACGTACAAGAAAAATTTAACTTTATAAAGTCCCCATAATCATGTTTCTTTTGTGGCTTGGCTTTAGGTGTTTGGTGTTAAACCTCATCTCTAAACCCAAGGTCATATAAGTTCCCTAAAGTGGTCTTACTCAAGAATTTTAATACCTCTGCATTTAAAATTTGTTTATGGTCGATTTTGGTGTAAGTTGTAGAGTGTGTGTGTACATGCATTTTATTCCATATGATATCCACCATATAGCTCCTTAACTGTGTTTGGAGAAGATAAGGAATATCTTCTCCCATTATGGAATGTCCAAGTTTTTGTCATTGATCAAGTTTGCCACAGTGGGTTGAGACTGGTTTATGGTTCGGGTTCAGATTGAGGTACTGGTTAGAGTTTGGGTTAGGGTTAGGTTTTGGGTTAAGTGTATGGGGAGGCTAGGGTTACGTTCAGAGTTTGGGTTCAGGTTAAATGTTAGGGTAAGGGTGAGAATGAGGTTTAAGGTTATGGAGAGGTGTGTGTGACGATGAGGGTGAGGATGAGGGGATGGGGGTATATGGGTGGGTTCGGGTTCGGGTTAGTCATAGGGTTTTGTAGGATTAAGTTATGGTGTGAGATAGTGTTAGGATTTAAGTTTAGGTAGAGGGTTTACATGAGAGTTAGTTTAACGGTTATGGTTATATCTTGCGGCGGGAGGTTTAGGTGGCCAGACTTATGGTTAGGGTTAGTGTTAGTTGTAGAGTGAGGATATGATTATGGCAATAGTGAAATTTAAGGTTCAGTGTTGGGGTTTGGGTTTGGTTTTGGGGAAGAGTTAGGTGTTGGTGAAGGTGACGATGAGAGGGAGAGGTTAGGTTGAAGAGCCCGGGTTAGGGTTAGGTTACAGTGTAGATTGAGGATAAGGTTACAGTGAGAATTACGTTTCAGGTTTAATGTTAGCTTTAGGGTTAGGTTGGGGTTGATGCTTATGCTTAGGTGTGGGAGAAAGTGTGAGGGTGAGGGTGAGGTGCCAGGGTTAGGATTAGGGTTATGTTTTTTCATGTTTATTTTTATTTTTGTATCAATATACAATTACATGAGCAACACTGCGGTTACGAGGTTCCTCCCATTATCAAGTCACCACCACATACCCCATTGCAGTCACTGTCCACCAGTGTACTAAGATGCTATTGAGCCACTACTTGTCTTCTCTGTGCTGTACTACTTTCTCCTTTTCCTGCCCTACATTATACGTGCTAATCGTCATTCCCATTTTGCCCCCTTATCCCTCCCTACCCAGCCATCCTCCCCAATCTCTTTCCCTTTGGTAACTGTTAGTTCATTCTTGGTCTCTGTGAGTCTGCTGCTGTTTCGTGCCTTCTGTTTTTTCTTTGTTCTTAAACTCCACAGATGAGTGAAATCATTTGATACTTGTTTTTCTCTGCCTGGCTTATTTCACTCAGCATAATACAATCTATCTACATCCATGTTGTTGCAATTGGTAGAATTTGTTTTCTTATGGCTGAATAATATTCCATTGTGTATATGTACCATGTCTTCTCTGTCCATGCATCTACTGATGGACACTTAGGTTGCTCCAATGCTATTGTAAATTGTGCTGAAATAAACATGACTGTGCCTATGTCTTTTTGAATCTAGTTGTTTTCTTTGGGAAAATTCCAGGAGTGGAATTTCCAGGTCAAAGTGGTATTTCTATTTTTTATTTTTTGAGGACCCCCCCATATTGCTTTCCACAATGCTTGAACTAGTTTATATTTCATGTATGTATGTAAACTAGTTCATTCCCACCAGCAGTGTAGGAGGGTTCACCAGCATTTGTTGTTCATAGTCCTTTGAAAGTTGACCATCCTGTGACACCTCCTTGTGGTTTTAATGTGCTTTTCCCTAATAATTAGCGATGTGAAACATCTTTACATGTGCCTGTTGATCCTCTGATTTTCTTCTTTGGAGAAGTGTCTGTTCATATCCTCTGTGCATTTTTAATATGTTCATTTGCTTTTTAGCAGTTGAGGCATGTGAGTTCTTTATATATTTTGGATGTTAAGCCCTTATTGGATATGTCATTTAGAAATATATTGTCTCATATGGTAGGATGCCTTTTTGTTCTGCTGATCATGCCCTTTGCTGTACAGAAGCTTTTTGGCATCATGTTGTCCCATTGGTTCATTTTTGCTTTTGTTTCCATTGCCCAAGGAGATTCGTTCAGGATAGAGTTTCTCATGTTTGTAGTCAAGAGGTTTTTTCCTATGTGTTCCTCTAAGAGTTTTATGGTTTCATGACATCCATTCAGGTCTTTTATCAATTTTGACTTTTCTTTTGTGTGTGGAGTTAGACGGTAATCCAGTCTCATTCTCTTGCATGCAGCTGTCCAGTTTTGCCAACACCAGTTGTTGAAGAGACTGTCATTTCCCCATTGTATATCCATGGCTCCTTTATTGTATATTAATTGTCCATATATGCTTGGGTTTATATCTGGGCTCTCTAGTCTGTTCCATCAGTCTGTGGGTCTGTTCTCGTGACATTCCGTTTTTCCTAAAGAAGCACCTCATCCAAGTGTGTGCCAAGGAGAGTACATACGGTTCGTTTTATTTGGAGAGAGCTTCTGATGGTACATCTTCCCCACCTGCTCTGTGCAGAGGTTGGTTGGCTCAGTGATGATGTGGGCACTGGGCCTGCATCTTGTGTCCACCAGCTCTGGATCATGGCTGCTGGCCCTGCTCTGGGGCTCCCCTGTGGCATTCTGACCCCTTGGAGGACGTTTGGGCATGTGTTCCCCAGCCTACTTGCTCCATGGGGATGGAGTGCAGTATCAGGAGGCACCCCTCTGCCCATACTTTGCTCACCCAGTGGGAGTCTGCCAAAAAGCAAGGGGAGACTGTGCTCAGTAGATGTTTTGGTGCTGGCTGGGCAGGGGTAAACCCTCTCAGGCTCCCGCACAAGTGAGTGAGTGGGAAACCGTGAGTGGGTTGGGGTGGTCACAAATGGGAGAGGCAAGGGAGTGGGAGTTGCAGTTGGAGGTTTCTGCATCAGCCACGCAGCCAGCCTGGGACATGCAGAGGCTGGACTGGGGTGGGCAGAGTGTATGTGGGGTGTGCACAGCCAGGACCAGGGCTGCAGAAGCACCTGCCTCCACCCTTCATGTCCCACAGGGGTTGGTTTTCTTTATTTTGGGGGGGGTAAATACACTAGAAATTGGCACTTATACCATCTGCAAGCGTCCACTAGAGCAGCGTTACATGAGCACATGAATCCATGTGACTGCCCACAGAGGGAATGTTAGGAAAAGACTGAGGGGAGATGTCCCTGGTTTGAGGAGTAGGCACAGGGTCCCTCCCACAAAGGTCCCTCCCTCCCTGTGGCTGCTCCCCCCTGTATCTGGACGCTTGCCTGATCAATCCAGGACCAGTTGGTCTGAGCTCCTGCTGCCCACCTTTCCAGTGTCAGAGTGAAGGCACCCACCTGTCCCTGGCACTCTCCAGGCCTGACCACAGGCTGAGAGCCTTGTTCTCCCCAGGCCCCTGAGCAGACCGTGGCCCTGTGTTCTAGCTGGGCACAGAGGGGGCCAGACTGACGGGGCTAGGCTTGCCCCTCAGATGCCACAGCCCACCCTGCATGAGTCCCAGGTGACGGGACACCGAGTGTTTGGAGGGGGCCACCTGAAAACCCCAAGGGGGCTGGGGTCACAGGGGCTGCCCCACCTTGAGCCCACTTACTCGCTGTAAGAATGTAGAAATGCAGGAAACGAGTATTAATTTATGGAGGAGAGTGAGTTGGCCAAAGCAGCAGGAGCAGATGCTCCAGGGTCCCGAGGTCATTCATGATGGGTCCAGTCCCTTCAGTTCTACCTCAGGACTCTGGTGTCCTAGGCCCTCCCAGCCTCGGCCCTCAGGGACTGCTCCCCACACCACCCACCTTGCTTCTGGCTGGGGAAGGCATGGTAATCAGCACCTAGTGGGGGTCTCCTTGCCCTCTACAGAGGCCTCAGTCTGTCCTTCAGGGTGGGCCCTGCAGCCTGGGCAGGTGTGCTTCTGAGGCTGCTGCCCCAATCCCCCTGGGGCCTCTGTCCATACCCAGGGCTAGAACCTGGGATAGGGAGGGCTGGGTGAACCGTGCTGGTCCTGCCACCTGAATGGAAACCCATAGGATCCAGAGCAGGGCTCAGCCATGGGGAGCACTGACCCTAGGGCACCCAGCAGAACTGACCATCACTGGGCCATGTGGACGTGTCAATTACCTTCCTGGGGATAGCAGGGAGGCTTCATTAGCTGGTGAATTTGGCCGGGCCTGAGAGCTGGAGGGCCTCCTGGGGGAGGTGCCCAGCGTGATTCAGGCATTTTGACCACTTGAAAGTGTAAGTTAGCACCTTATATAGTTTACTTGCAGTGTGCTATATAGTTCACCACTGTGTAGTTTCAGAACATTTTCATTACCCCTGAAGGAAACCCTATACCCGTTTGCAGGTGCTCCCCGTTCCTCCCAGCCCTAGACAACCCCTAATGCTTTCTGTCTCCGAATTTGCCCTTTCTGGATGCTTCACATAACACATAAGGGGAAGCGCACCATGAGTGACCTAGTTTTTACTGAGCATGGTGGTTTCTGGGTTCATCCACGGCAATAGTCTGTGCCAGGACCCTGGGCTGCTCATGCTGCTGGTCCAAGGGACACAACTGGAATAGAATCAGTAGGGAGAGTTCCCCAGAATGGAGGGGCATCTCCCTAGGGATGTGAACTGAGATACCCTCCGGCTCCTTAGGGCAGGGTACCTGCGGGAGGTGATGCTCCTTCTGTTTGGACCTTCAGAGAAGGGATGAGTCCCCATGTCCTTAGTTGCTGTCACGACGTGTTCCTTTAAATCCACTGCTTGGTTCCTATGACAGCCCCATCCACTGTGTTTCACTAGACATCCTTCGGCCCAAGAGGTCATGGCTGCATGTGGCCCTGGTGCTGGATTGCAGGGGACAGAGCTGAGGGCTTCTCGAGGGCAGGTACAAGGTCTGTCAGCACGTGCCTGTGGTCTCCAGCCTGTGGAGGGCAAGGACTATCCCCAAAGGAGTGCCATCCCAAGGCGGTGGCACCTGGGAGCACACAGGGAGGGTCTGTGGCATCCCTGGGGTTCATTGTGTATCCTGAGCACCCGCTGCTCTCTAGAACTTCCATCTGTGATTGTCACCTGCGCTGCCTGCCTGACCTCCCTGCTGAGCACCCATGGGGCCGGGGGTGCCTTGCCAAGGTGCGTGTGTCAGGCATGCCTGCATCTCACCCTCCTCGGTTCAGTGGAGCCAGCAAAGGGGGCTTGCCCCCACCCAGACGGACGCTGCAGCCATTTTTTTTTAAGATAAGCAATGAATAGCATTCCATTAGTTTCTGGCGTGCAACATCATGACTCGTGATGTGAAGTGATCACCACACTTAGATGCATTTTTTTTTCCTTGTGATGGATACTTTTAAGGTCCATTCTCAGTCCCTTCCAAATATGCAGTGCAGTACTCTTACTGTATGAAAATGTCATGTGTGTAATTAGTCACAGTTTCATGTAATCAAGTGCAGTGTTACATTTCCCCTGTCCACATTTGGAAGCTGCCAGGGCCTCCTCTGGAGCTCTCTGAGATCAAGGCCAGATGGCCCCAGCTCCCCCAGCCCCTCCCTACAGAAGAGAACACAAAACACCCATTTAGACTGAGAAGCATACTCTGTATGTCCACCTGAGT
Organism: Smutsia gigantea; assembly: GCA_032199065.1. Lineage (NCBI taxonomy): Eukaryota > Metazoa > Chordata > Mammalia > Pholidota > Manidae > Smutsia > Smutsia gigantea. The sequence goes on from JAVSCE010009524.1 coordinate 26,352, forward strand.
CAGGAAATAGGACAATGTCAGCTTCTGGGGAACCCCCATCCTCTGCATCACATTCGCTCTTCCTCCCAGATAGCATCGCTCTCCCAACATGTGAAAATCATTGACTACAAACAACTGCTTAAAACAACACGTGTTTAGTATCATGGTTTCCTAGATCGGGAGTCAAGCCACAGCTCAGCTCGGTACTCAGAGGCTGCGATTACGGCATCTCCTCTGGACATCCACTAAAGCTGCCCTGGAGAAGGACCCGTCTGGTCCTCATCTCAGTGGCAGTCAGCAGGAGCCCTGTCCACACGGCAGTCCACACATGACAGTTTGCTGCTTCAAAGCCAGCACGAAAGACTCGTTCCTAGCAAGAGGGGCATTAAGTCAGTCATGGACATGACACCCATCCCCTCACTGAGTTGAGTAGGTTAAAAGCCAGTCATGGCACCCACTAGCATGGCCATAATTTATAAAAGAAAGGGAGGGAGGGAGGACAGGGAAGGAAAAAACAGTGCTGGTGAGGATGTGGAGAAAGGAGGACCTTCACACACTGCTGGTGGGATGGCAAAAACAGTGCAGCCACAGTGGAAAGCAGGGCAGTTCCTCAACAGGTTAAATGTAGGTTTCCTATATAACCCAGCAACGCCAGTCCTAGATAACAGCCAAGAGAACTGAAAATAGGAGCTCATACACTTGTGCACACATGATCACAGCATTATCCACAATCGCAAGGTGGAAACAACCCAACATCCATGAGCAGGTGAATGAACAAAGAACAGTGGGTTTTTCAGTCACACTATGGAATATTACTTGGCCATAGAAAGGACTGGGATTCTGATAGATGCTACAGCATGGATGAACCTCGAAAATGTCAGACTAAGTAAAAAAAAAAGCCAGACACAAAAGACCACATAGGATTGTAGGATCCATGTATATGTAACACCAGATTGAGTAAATCTATACAGATATGCGATTTCAGGGGTCTTGGGGAAAGGAATGGGGTTAACATTTTTTTCTTTAGTAACACCTTTATTTTCAATGTCAAAGTAGAGAAAAAAGATGAATAATGGTACTTAAAAAATGACTTGATGGGTACAGGGTTTCCTTTTGGGGTAATGGAAAAGTTTTTGAACTAAATAGTGTGTGGGGAGCCGTGTTTAGTTGGTGCTTGACATAAGTGAAGCCATTTTGTTACTTCCTCCATATTGTAGACAGAACTTGTTTATTCTGCAACTTTTGAACTTACTTGTTCTGCAACTTTTATGCTTGTACAAGCTGTTTTGAAGTATGTATGTCTAGGGATAGAGTGACTGTCCTATGACCCTCAGATTATATGAGTCTACCCAGATATAAGTGACTGTGCATATTTCCACCTATTGTAATAATGCTTAAGTAGGGACCGCCCATGTTCTGTCCGGGTTGCCAAGAGGAACATTCTTTAGATGCTGACTTGTTTAAATATTTCTTAGTTCCCCATTTTACTGTATAATAGCTTTTTACCAATAAAGTATTTTGGGCATTCTGCACAAGGCGGATTGTCCTCCTGTGATCTTTGTAAATACAATCCTCGCCCCCTTCTCAGGAAACTTTCGACTACTGATGACTGGCTCCATCAGAAGTGGTGCCCGAACAGGGACCAGAGCATGGGGACAACGGCAACAGACCACCGCAGAAAAATCAGGCCCCGTACACAAAAGAGGAGAGGAAGGCGGTGAAACACACGATCTGGATAAGAAGAGCAGCAGGACGGTGAGTACTCATAAGTAATAATGGAAGCAGGCTGCTCTTTGTAAATATGCTTAAAAATATGCTTAGAGCTCACAGTGCGTGGATGGGACAGCAACAGCTTACACAGTTTAATTTAGAGTTTGTAGAAAAAATATGCCCATGGTTCCCAGAGGAAGGGATGGTAGATCTGCAAGTCTGGGCTCGTGTAGGAGAAAAATTACAAGAGCATTATGATGTCCATGGACCAGAAAAGGTCCCAGTAGATACTTTTGGGCTTTGGACGCTAATCAGAGAGATTCTAATAGAAAGTACTTCTTCAAAGAATGTAAAACAGCCCTATAATTTGTCAGAATTATGTGCACAAGGCTCTCTTATCCCCTCCCTGAGTGAGCTAGAAGCTGTCTCTCCTCTCACTGTATCTCTAAATAAAAGCCTCCCCTTAGCTCTCCTACCTTGACTGGTTGTTAAGTTCATTCTTCAGCTCTGCAAACAAGAACCCGTGTTATTTTCAGGGGCTCGTCTGAGATAACCTCGGAGGTGAGTATCTGCATCCAAGCCTACCTTTTCTTTCACAGTCCTGATAGAAGGAAGCCGTCTATGGCACACAACATCGGGCACTCGTCAGCCACTTAAATAGGACTAGCCCGGCTGCTGATCTCGAAGTCTCAAGCAACAGGTTCCCCTGCGTCTCCCTCAGTGGATCCGCCAGCTCCCTTGGGAGCCGGGAAAGTCACCTGAGTGGAGGCCAGGATTCCCTTTCAGAGGCATCTCCTTGGATGTGAGGGACTGAGGAAAGCCATGGGCAACTGCGAGAGTCTAGGCTGAGGCTACACTTCAGCGGCTTCTCAAAGGTCTGCGTGTCTGGAATCAGACCCCAACAGCCCAACTGGGTATCCATGAGGAGTGTCTCTCTTTCTGTCTCTTGGACTTCCAGCCTGCTTCTCCAGGCTGCCCTGGCCTCTGAATGAGGCAAGGGGCATTCCTAACTTTATTCTAATTTCATCAGTTTCACGGACCCTGATACCCACCACTGTAAGGTAAGAAATTGCTCTTATTCCTGGCTAAATGCTGTACTCTTTATCTCATAAAATGTGTCTGAGCACTAGTTCGCCACTTAAAAGACGATTAGCGTCAGCTACCAGTTTTAAATCTCTGATTAGAGAGGCTTGGTTCCTGGAAGAAGTATGCAATATAATGTTATGCAGCTAAATGTATATTGTCACAAGAAAAGAAAATAGTCAAAAGTCCCATGAACTACTATAATATGGAACTAGTTTTCCAAATTCTTTTAGTAAAAATCTGTTCAACTCATTGAGTTCATTATTATCTTCAAAAATTTGAGAGATTTTTAAACCAGATTCCCTGAA
>JAVSCE010009525.1:0-14915 GCA_032199065.1 Smutsia gigantea
TAGCATTCACCTACAATGCTCTACCTCCCCTTGCGGGACTGGATGACAGGGGGAACTGAGAAAAGCATGAAGCTCATAATGTCTATTGGACCATGAGTTATGCAGTTGTCTCTGTCCCAGAAAACTTATGCAATATTGTCACATCTACAGAACAATATCTGGCTAAATTGTTAGCCTGCAAATAGGGCAAAATATCTGATTCTTCACAATGACATAGATCAGAAGCCACATTTTGAAAGACATTGATGTAGTGATGCCAGGGTTCTTGTTTGTGGAGTCGAAGAATGAACTTAGCAAACACCCAAGGTGGGAGAGCCAGGATAGAGGCTTTTATTCAGAAATAAAGTGAGAGGAAAGAGCTCCTGGCTCATGCCAGGAGGGGACAAGAGAGCCCTGGGTGGTGCTTTGTCTAGGGGATGTATAGGCAGTTGAGGATTTTGGGGAACTGATAAAAGGCTTAGGGTGTGGACTTGTTAAAAGTGATGTTAGGATGTTTGTCCTTGATGACATATTAAGTCCCTTTCAGAATGTTGAAGTGAAGCTTACACATGATTACAAACAATTAACATAATAAAAACATGGGCTACTTTCCTTTATCTGGGGAGTACCAACTGATCTCACTGAAGAATGACTCTAGAGCTTAATGTTTAACACAGAGTTTATGTAGGGGGTTTCCTTGCATGTAGTTACATTGCTCTGACTATAAATATCTTGCCTTGCTTTTTCTCAAGGCCTTCACCCTACTCTGTCTAAGGCCATGGTCCCTGTCTCAGTAGGATTTCTCAAACTGTTGGTGATTTATAATGCTTTCATACAAAAATACATATTTAGATATTGCTATTAGTTTCCACCAACTGATTAATAATTAATTGTGGTAGAAATGGCAAAGAATTTGGAAAGAGAAAAATAACTGCAAAAAAGAAAAAAAGCTTTGGTCTTTATAATCCATTTTAAATTATGTCTTTATATAGGTCCTTTTCAAAGTTTAGAAAAACTCCCGGATTTATACTCAAATAAATTATCAAACATACCTGCAATTTCACAGATACAAGGATATTGATTGTAGTGTTTTTCATATTGATAAAGCAAAATGCAGTGGATGTACATCATGGAGTCTTATGCAGGAAGTGGAAGTAAGAGGCAAAAAAGTGTACATGAAAGTGTAGCTGCATTTTTTACTGTAACACTGGGGGAAAATTTCAGGGCAAAATAACTTTGAAACTAAAATCATTCAAAGAGAGAAATAAAGTTTAAGAAACCCATTTTTTTCTTGCACGCAGTCATCCCATCTCTCTCTTGGCCTGGCTGCAGCCGAAGGGAGCTCTACCTAACCTGTCCAGTCCAGATAAGCCCTCATTCACCCATGTAATTACTTATTGATATGGAGATGGACTGCCTTTCTCCACCCCTTGGAAATGCTTATTGATATGCTGATGCACTAAAGCAAGTTGAGAGATTCTGGAAATATTGCAATTGATGCCGGGGTTCTTGTTCACAAAGCCGAAGAATGAGCTTTGCAAACAGGCAAGGTAGGAGAGCAAGGTACAGGCTTTTATTTAGAAATAAAGTGATAGGACAGAGCTCCCGGCTAACACCAGGAGGGGACAAGAGAGTCCGGTGTGCTTCATTGTCTAGGGGTTTTATAGGCAGATTAGGATTTTTCGAGAAGATGAAAAAAAGGTTTAGGGGTATAGACCTGCCATGTGTGTCTGAACACCCAGAATTAACTTAACACAAGGAATTCCACCCACCCCCCCACCCCCCAGATTTCTCTCAGGAACACCTGCATCTTGGGCTAGGAGAATATCAAATGGCAGCCTGCCCAGCCCCCAAGGTGGGCTGTGGTATTGTTTGTTTGCTAAAGTGTAAGTTAAGAATTCTGCTTCCCAGACTTCCTGGGTGTTAAAATGCAATCTTATCTTTAAAGTGGAATCCTTCCTGCCTTTTACTATGTTGTTTACAGCTGGGTCTGCATGCTAAATTAGTTGCCCAGTTTGTCCTGGGCCTTTTAGCATGCTAAAGGAAGGGAATCTTACAAGTGGTTAGCATAATAACAACATGGGGTACTCTTCTTTATCTGGGGAACACCCACTGATCTTACTGAAGAATGACCCTGAAGCTTAATGTTTAACACAGAGTTTTGGAAGGGGGTTTCCTTGCATGTAGTTACATTGCTCTGACTGCAAATATTCTGCCTTGCTTTTTCCAGAGGCCCTTCCCCTTCTCTGACTACACCCACAGTCCCTGTCTCACAATGACACATGGGATATAGAGAGTTAGAAACGTTGCTCCCAATCTGAGCAATATTAACTTCAAATTCGTAACTTTCTTCAAACCCACTGGGAAGTTGAAGTTGCAGAGGAACCAAGTGGACTAAAATCATAGAAGAGACAATGCCTAGAGACAGAGCAGAGAGATTATCATGTGCTCACCTGAGGGAGGTGAAAGCAGACACTGATAAGAATAGTTCAGCTAGAATATTTGACAAATTTCCTGAGGCAAAATATAAGCTGGTGAGATACTGTATGTGATGGTTAATTTTATGTGTCAAATGAAGTAAGCCACTATGTCCAGACATTTGGTGAAACACCACTCTAGATGTCTCTGTGAATATTTTTTAGATGAGATTAATATTTAAATCAGTATACTTTGAACAAAGAAGTTTATCCTACACCATATGGGTGAGACTTATACAATCAGTTGAAGAATTAAAGAGAAAAATTAAAATTCCGTGAAAAAAAAGGAATTCTGCCTCCAGACTTACTTTGAACTCAAGCTATAACATTAATCCTTCCCTGGGTCTCCAGGTGAGACAGGGACTGTGGGTGTAGTCAGAGTAGGGGGAGGGCCTCCAGAAAAAGCAAGGCAAAATATTTGCAGTCAGAGCAATGTAACTACATGCAAGGAAACCCCCTTCTAAAACTCTGTGTTAAGCATTAAGCTCTAGAGTCATTCTTCAGTAAGATCAGTTGGTGTTCCCCAGATAAAGAAGAGTACCCGATGTTTTTATTATGCTAATCACTTGTAAGATTCACTTTAGCATGCTAAAAGGCCCAGGCCTATGTGCTGTCTTTCCTCTTTCAGATCTGATGGGGTGGTTTTGAAAACTGGGCAACTAATTAAGCAAGCAGACCCAGCTGTAAACAACATAGTAAAAGGCAGGGACGATTCACCTTAAAGATAAGATTGCATTTTAACACCCAGGAAGTTTAAGAAGAAAGATTCTTAACTTACTCTTTAGCAAACAGACAATACCTCAGCCCACCCTGGGGGCTGGGCAGGCCGCCTTTTGATATGCTCCTAGACCAAGACACCAGTATCCCGGAGAGACAGATGGGGTGAGGAATTCCTTGTGTTAAGTTAATTCTGGGTGTTGAGACACCACTTAGCAGGTATGCACCCCTAAACCTTTTTTTCATGTTCTCAAATAATCCTCATCAGCCTATAAAACCCCTAGACAACGCACCACACCGGACTCTCTTGTCCCCTCCTGGCGTGAGCTGGGAGCTCTGTCCTATCACTTTATTTTTAAATAAAAGCCTGTACCTTGCTCTCCTACCTTGCCTGTTTGCTAAGCTCATTCTTCAGCTTCGTGAACAAGAACCCCGGCATCACAGGCTACTTGATTTCCCTGCAGATTTCAGACATTATAGCACCCAAAATTGTTTGGGCCAATCCGTTAAAATAAATTTCTTTCTACATATACACAAATTATATTGGTTCTGTTTCTCTGGAGAACCTTGACTAATGTATACAGAATCTGTGTTTACATTTTTTTTCAGATAGATAGATTTTAAGACCTTGGTTCACACAGTTGTGGATGTTAGCAAGATAAAAATATGTAGGTGAGGCCAGCAGAGTGGAGACCCAGGGAAAAGTTGATTTGGCAGCTTGAGTCCAAAGAGAGTTTGGAGGCAGATTTCCTTCTTCTTTTTGGAATGTCAGTCTCATATCTTAAGGCCTTCAATGATTAAATGAGTCCCACCCATATTATGGAGGGTAATCTGATTTAAATGTTAACCTTATCTAAAAACTAATTTCACAGCAATATATAGATGTGTTTTTGACCAAATATCTGGGTACCAGGACCTAGTCAAAGTGACACATAAAATTAATCACAAATAATCCTGTTGTCAAGTTAGCACTTATACATATCTCCTAAAAACATACTTAATTCCCAAATAAGACAATAACATGGGGGTTGTGGGTAAAATTGCAATATTTCCAGCATCTCTCACCTGGCCTTAGTGCATTTCCGTATCAATAGGTGTTTCCAAGCGGTGGAGAGAAATAGCCCATTTATATCAATAGGTGATTACAAGGGGGGAGCAAGAGCATATCTGGACCAGAGAGGTTAGGTTGGGTCTCTTTCTACAGCCAGGTTTCCAGAGACATGGTTCAGCAGAAGTGGATGACTGCTTATAGGCAATAGATGGGTTCTCCAACTTTATTTCCCCCATTGACTGATTGTAGCTTCAAAGGTAATTTGCCCTAGGTTGGGAATTTGCCAGAGTCCAGCTCCAGCTAGTCCAGGAATCCCTGATGGATGGACGGCATCAGCAGCTGAGTAAAATGAATGAGGACACAGACACTAGCAAAAGCTGAGCCTGGCCTTTAATTAAAAGTAGCAGATTGTTTATATACCCTTTGATTACATAAAGTAAGGTACAGTTATTAATCATTTAATTGATCCATAGCAGGGTTACATGAGTTTAGAAAATGAGATTAAATCATTTTGACATGTGTTAGCGGTCTACTAGTTTCTAAGTAAACTTTGTTCCTAGTTACTGTGGTTAGAAATTCTTATGAAGGTTAGGTAGGTGCCACATTCTTGGTTTATTTTACAGATGACTATTCTATTGTTTTTATGTAGGGTTATTATTTCATAGCTATACTCCCATTCTTCATCTCCAATAGGAAAGAAAGAGGCTGTTTCCAAGAGGACATGATGACCTTTTGGCAGGCAGGGATAAATTTCATGGAGTGTGCCTTGGACCCATTTTCAGTAAGACTTACAATGGAGATTATTCTGATATGAATTCAGGCAATGCCCTGTTCTTATTACTTTTATAATTTATCAAGCTGCTCTCTGGCGGGTTAGCCAGAGGGAACCACCTATTCTTTGAACTCACCTATTTCCACATTCATCAAATATGCCATCTGGAGGCCATGTAGGAGTGGGGAGGGGGAACTGGAACCCAGTCAAACAATCTCCATTTATTATAACTCAATACTTGTTTCCAGTATCTTCCTCGCATCCCCCTCCTATTATTCTTTAATAAAATGTTAAAGTAGTAGGTAAAAATAATAAAGATTACAGTTTCTAATAGAAACCTATTTAAATCTTGATATAAGATAAAGATAGAAAGTAGAGTATAATGCAGTAAGAAAGCAAGTGTAGACTGTCAAATTCATGCCTATAAACTAGGTATAGATCCAAGCGAGACAAGGGCAACAAAACAGCCACAGGCGCAGAAGATTTCTCTCAAAACTGGGGTTGGTGAGGTTCTGAGCCCCACCTCTGTTGACCCCCTTTTGTTCATCTAATGGCCCCCCTGCGACTGTGCCTGTCTTAGGTTGTTCCTCCCTTGAGGAATCTTACCCGTCTCTGGCTAACCAGCCATCTTCTGGGGCCATACAGGGAGATGTGCTGTTGGTAAGTGAGAGAGAAGCAATGTTCTTTGAAAAAGTTAGCTCTTCTTACTTCTTTGCAGATTTATGCCCTGTGGCTTTTATGCCCAGAGTTGTCTCGAGGTATCTTTACCACCTGGAAGAATTAGGGGGGTCTTGCCTCTGGCATTTCTCTCAGGATATATTAAATTTGGTTTTCTAATTTAGGTGAAAATGACCAATAACAACATTTCCAAACACCATAATAATAAGGAGAGATGGCGGGGATGTTCCTTTCAGAAGTCCGCATTGCGGTTCCTTCTTACCGGGCGTCTGGGCAATGCCATCAGATGGATGGTTCGGACTGGCTCCCAACAGGAATTTATTTTCACCCTGGAGTTACATCTGGCAGTAGTCAACAGGACCTCTGAGCCCAAAATCTGTCTTCATATGTGCAGTGCTTTGGTGGATGCCCCTAGAGATGGTGGGGAAATGCCCAGAACCACCCCTGTGGATGGTGGGGAGGATTCAGTGGCTGTAGTGGTGGAGGGTGCAGTTCACCTGGGAGGCCCCATCCACTGTGCTTGCACTTGGGGAGGCCCTAGTGGGAAATTGGTCTAGGCTAAAGCAACACCTGTATGGGTGGGACCTTCCCCAGGATTGGGGAAGGGTGGAGACACCGGAAGCTGTGTAATTAGTCCTCTGTGAGATAGAAAACTGCTTAGATGCCCTGAGATGCCTTGTAGCAGCTGGGAGTGTGTGATGTTTGTTTCTTGAGATAGAAGAAAGGGTTATCAAGGAGAGAGACATACTTTGGCATTGCCTCAAAGAGCTGAGCGATGACCTATGGGATGCTCTTAAGAAAGAGAAACAGATATTGAGAAGACAGGTCATGCTCCTGGAAGATACGTTAGCAGCAAGGGAGAAGGCAGCAGGATAATCCATATTACAGAAGGCCATGGGAGAGGTGAAAGAAGGAGTGGTGCCTTCAGGCCCAGAGATGGTAGAGGAGATGTTTGAGGTGGATGAGGGGGTGGAGCCTAAGGCTATACTTTTGTCAAGGCTACCACCTTGAGGCACCAACCCCAACCATATTAAAGGCCAACCTGGCTGTAATTAAAGTAAAAACCCAACAACAGTGTGCTCTTCAGGGAGAGAAGCAGCCCCTCCAAAGGTTGTGGAGCACTCCATGCTCTGCCCATATACCCAGGATGAGCTGATAGACGTGAGCATCTGGTTCCAGCAGAAGCCATCAGAACCTCTGCCTATGTAGCTTTTGAATCTTTGGGATATGGTGGTGGAAAACATTGTTATGTGAGGTTCTGAAATGGTAGACTGGTTTCCCTGAGAACTCACCTTTCCCTCTTGCAGCAGTTGCAAATTTCCTATAATGCCTCATGAAATCAGGAACTTCTGGATTGGCAAACAGGGCAGTTTGGCTTAATCTGCATGATTTACCATACTTACCCACTAGCTGGAAAACATATACAGAGCTCCAGCAGGTGTTACAAGAAGTGGACATGGAAAATATCATCTCTAATATGGACTCCCAGAGCCTCAGTGAGGAGCTGTTCACTGTAGGAATGAGAAATCTGGTACTCTATATAGCATCCCACATCTCTTTGGGTCCCTACTGACTACTCTAGTCCCCCATATAGGGCAACCCATAAGTGCGGCTACTCGTACTTTAGCAGATCTGGTGGAGGTTGAAATAATAAGAGCATGGAAGGAAGTATGGGCTATGACAGAAAGGAGACCAGCAAGGAGCCCCATGAAGGTCTTGAGGACCCAGATGTGGATTGATTTGATAAAAGCTGGGGTACTGAAAGAAAAACTTGAAGGGCAGCCCAATAGGACCCTGTCAGAACTGTGGAACCAATTAAAGCCAGAGAAGAAGTTCTAGCCACTGAGTTCCAGGACATGGAAGCTGGAGTCAAAGCTCCATGTCTGGCTTGTGTCCTTACCAGACTTCTTGGGGATAGTACTCAGGCTCTGCATGGGCCCTCACTTCCACAGGTGGATGATTTGGCATCACAGTTCAACTGGGGGAGTCAAGGTCCCCAGCTTGTGACCAGAGGCCACATGTAGAATTAGCAAGTCATTGTTCCCTCACAAATGTGTAATGTGTCCTGGCACTACTGGACACAGGAACAGAATGTTCTCTGATTTATGGCAATGCTGAAAATTTTCCTGAGACCCCTGATGTGATAGATGTCTAAGGGGGTAAGGCAATTACAATGAAGAAAGCTCAAATTCCATTGTGGATAGAGGATTTACCCCCAAAGGAGTACACTCCAGGTGTTTCTCCTATCTCTGAATATATTCTGGGGGTCAATATACTGCAAGATCTGTTGTTACAGACCGCTGCAGGTGAGTTCAGATTGAGGGTACATATAGTAAAGGCAGATCTGAGGGGACATGCTCAGCACTTACCTGTAGCTCTGCCTGTACCTCAGCAGGTGGCATATACTAAGCAGTATAAATAACCTGGGAGGCACAAGAAAATTGGAGAAACTCTAAGGAAGTTGGAGAAGATGGGCTTCATAAAGCCCAGTCATAGTTCTTTGACTTCCTCAGTGTGCCAGTGAAAAAGCCAGAAGGCTCGTAGCTTATAACCATGGAATACAGGGAATTGAATAAATTTACACCCCCTTTGCATGTGGCTGTCCCTTATAGACACCCCCAGTCATAAAGTAGGGACATATCATTATGTTGTGGACCTTGCTAATGCTTTCTTCTCTATCGACATAGCACCATAAATTCAGGAACCATTTGTCTTCACATGGGAAAGCTGGTAGTGGACACTCACTGTCCTTTAACAGTGATACCTACACAGTCCCACCATTTTTCATTATTTGTAGCCCAGGCCTTGGCCACATGGAAGAAACTGCAAATGGTGAGGCTGTATCACTACATTGATATTATGCTCATGTCTGATTCTCTTGCAGATTTATAAAGGGCAGTTCTTAGACTGTTTCAACATCTACAGGAGAAAGGATGGCTGTGAACAGCACAAAGGTTCAGGGACCTGGTTTGTCAGTAAAGTTCCTGGGGGGTTGTCTGGTCAGGTTATTAGTTTTAGTAGTTTTTTGGTGGTTTATTTAGAGTTATCTATCTATAATATGTTATCTGCAAATAGTGACAGCTTACCTTCTTCTTTACCAATTTGGATGCCTTTATCTCTTTGTGCTGTCTGATTGCCATGGCTAAGACTTCCAGTATTATGTTGAATAAAAGAGGTGAGAGTGGACATTCTTGTCTTGTTCCCTGATCTTAGAGGAAAAGCTTTCAGCTTTTCATTGTTAAGTACGATGTTGGCTATGAGTTTGTCATATATAGCCTTTGTTATGTTGAGGTACGTTCCCTTTATACCCATTTTGTTGAGAGCTTGTATCATGAATGGCTGTTGAATTTGTCAGATGTTTTTTCAGCATCTATTAAGATGATAATGTGATTTTCATCCTTCTTTTAGTTAATGTAATGTATGATATTGATTGATTTACAAATATTGTACCATCCTTGCTTCCCTGGAATAAATTCCACTTGGTCATTATGGCTCATCTTTTTGAGGCTTTTGAATTCAGTTTGCTAATTTTTTTTGAGGATTTTCACATCTAGGATCATCACGGATATTGGTCTGTAATTTTCTTTTTTTGTGGTATCTTTGCTTTTGGTACTAGAGTTATGCTGGCCTCACAGAATCAATTTGGAAGTATTCCCTGCTCATCTACTTTTTGGAATACTTTAAGAAGAATGTGTATTAGCTTTATTTTAAATGTTTGGCAGAATCAACTGTGAAGCCATCTGTATGTGGCCCTTTGTTTTGGGGGAGTTTTTTGACTACCAGTTCAATTTTATTGCTGGTAATGGTTCCGTTCAAATTTTCTGTTTCTTCCTGGGTCAATCTTGGAAGGTTGTATTTTTCTAGTAAGTTGTCCATTTCTTATAGGTTGTCCAATATATTGGCATATAATTTTTCATAGTATTCTCTAATAATTCTTTTTATTTCTGTGGCATCCATTGTGATTATTGCTTCTTCATTTTTTATTCTGTTTATGTGCGTATACCCTCCTTATTTCTTGATATTTCTGACTAAGGTGTTGTCTATTTTGTTTATTTGCTCAAAGAACCAGCTCTTTGTTTCACTGATTTTGTCTACTGTTTTATTTTTCTCTATTTTACTAATTTCTGCTGTGATCTTTATTGTGTGTATCTCCTTGTAATGACTTTGAGCCTCATTTATTCTTTTTCTACTTTCATTAATTGTGAGTTTATACTGTTCATTTGGGATTGTTCTTGTTTCTTCAGTTAAGCCTGTATTCCTGTGTTTCCTCTTAGAACTGCGTTTACCACGTCCCAAAGATTTTTGGCTGTTGTGTTTTGTTTTCATTAGTCTCCATTTATTGCTTGATTTCTAATTTAACTTTTCCGTTTATCAATTGATAATTTAGAAGCATGTTGTTTAGCTTCCAAGTGTTTGTAGGCTTTTTTGTTTCTTTGTGTAATTTATTTCTAGTTTTGTACCATTGTGGTCGGAGAAGCTACTTGATATAATTTTCATCCTTTTGCATTTCTTTTTTTTTTATATAATTTATTTTATTATCATTAATCTACAATTACATGTGCAATATTATGGTTATTAAACTACCCCTTCATCAGGTACCCCCCACCAACCCCATTACACTCACTGTCCATCAGCGTAGTGAGATGCTATAGAATCACTACTTGTCTTCTCTGAGTTGTACTGCCCTCCCCGTGCCCCCCAACATTATATATGCTAATCGTAATGCCCCTTTTTCCCTCTTAACCCACCCTTCCTGCCCATTTTTCCCAGTCCTTTCCCTTTGGAAACTATTAGATCGTTCTTGGGTTCTGTGAGTCTGCTGCTGTTTTGTTCCTTCAGTATTTTATCTTTGTTCTTATACTCCACATATGAGTGAAATCATTTGACTTGTCTTTTTCGGCTTGGCTTATTTCACTGAGCATAATACCCTCTAGCTCCATCCATGTTGTTGCAAATGGTAGGATTTGTTTTCTTCTTATGGCTGAACAATATTCCATTGTGTATATGTACCACACTTCTTTATCCATTCATCTACTGATGGACACTTAGGTTGCTTCCATTTCTTGGCTATTGTAAATAGTGCTGCAATAAACATAGGGGTGCATCTGTCCTTTTAAAATTGGGCTGCTGCATTCTTAGGGTAAATTCCTAGGAGTGGAATTCCTGGTTCAAATGGTATTTCTACTTTGAGTTTTTTGAGGAACCTCCATACTGCTTTCCACAATGGTTAAACTAATTTGCAGTCCCACCAGCAGTGTAGGAGGGTTCCCTTTTCTCCACATCCTTGCCAAAATTTGTTGTTGTTTGTGTTTTGAATGGTGGCCATCCTCCCTGGTGTGAGGTGATATCTCATTGTGGTTTTAATCTGCATTTCTCTGATGATTAGCCATGTGGAGCATCTTTTCATTTGCCTGTTGGCCATCTGAATTTCTTCTTTAGAGAAGTGTCTATTCATGTCCTCTGCCCATTTCTTAATTGGATTATTTGCTTTCTGTTTGCTAAGGTGCATGAGTTCTTTATATATTTTGGACGTCAACCCTTTATCAGATACGTTTTTTATGAATATATTCTCCCATACTGTAGGATGTCTTTTTGTTCTACTGATGGTGTCCTTTGCTGTACAGAAGCTTTTCAGCTTGATATAGGCCCACTTGTTCATTTTTGCTTTTGTTTCCCTTGCCCAGGGAGATATGTTCATGAAGAAGTCGCTCATGTTTATGTCCAAGAGATTTTTGCTTACGTTTTTTTCTAACGGTTTTATGGTTTCATGACTTACATTCAGGTCTTTGATCCACCTTGAGTTTACATTTGTGTATGGGGCTAGACAGTACTCCAGTTTCATTCTCTTACAAGTAGCTGCCCAGTTTTTCCAACACCAGCTGCTGAAGAGGCTGTCATCTCCCCATTGTATATCCAAGGATCCTTTATCAAATATTAATTGACTGTATATGTTTGGGTTAATGTTTGGATTTTCTATTCTGTTCCACTGGTCTGTAGGTCCCTTTTTGTGCCAATACCAAATTGTATTGATTACTGTGGCTTTGTTGTAGAGCTTGAAGTCAGGGAGTATAATTCCCCCTGTTTTATTCCTCCTTCTCAGGATTGCTTTGGCTATTCGGGGTCTTTTGTGGTTCCATATGAATTTTAGAATTATTTGTTCCAGTTCATTGAAGAAACCTGTTGGTAGTTTGATAGGGATTGCATTGAATCTGTTGATTGCTTTAGGGAGTATAGCCATTTTGACAATATTTATTCTTCCTAGCCAAGAGCATGGGATGCATTTCCATTTGTTAGTGTCCTCTTTAATTTCTCTTAGGAGTGTCTTGTAGTTTTCAGAGTACAGGTCTTTCACTTCCTTTGTTAGGTTTATTCCTAGGTATTTTATTCTTTTTGATGAAATTGTGAATGGAATTGTTTTTCTGATTTCTCTTTCTGTTAGTTAATCGTTAGTGTATAGGAAAGCAACAGATTTCTGCGTGTTAATTTTGTATCCTGCAACTTTGCTGAATTCAGATATCAGTTCTAGTAGTTTTGGAATTAAGACTTTAGGGTTTTTTATATACAGTATCATGTCATCTGCAAATAGTGACAATTTGAGTTCTTCTTTACCAATCTGGATGCGTTGTATGTCTTTGTTTTGTCTGATTGCCGTGGATAGGACCTCCAGTACTATGTTGAATAACAGTGGAGAGAGGGGGCATCTCTGTCTTGATCCTGATCTTAGATGAAAAGCTTTCAGCGTCTCGCCAATAAGTATGATGTTAGCTGTGGGTTTGTCGTATATAGCCTTTATGATGTTGCGGTACTTGCCATCTATACCCATTTTGTTGAGAGTTTTAATCAGGAATGGATGCTGAATTTTGTCAAATGCTTCTTCAGCATCTGTGGAGATGATCATGTGGTTTTTGTTCTTCTTTTTGTTGATGTGGTGGATGATGTTGATGGATTTTCGAATGTTATACCATCCTTGCATCCCTGGGATGAATCCCACTTGATCATGGTGTATGATCCTCTTGATGCATTTTTGAATTCGATTTGCTAATATTTTGTTGAGTATTTTTGCATCTACGTTCATCAGGGATATTGGTCTGTAATTTTCTTTTTTGGTGAGGTCTTTGCCAGGTTTCGGTATTAGAGTGATGCTGGCTTCATAGAATGAGTTTGGAAGTATTCCCTCCTCTTCTATTTTTTGGAAAACTTTAAGGAGAATCGGTGTTATTTCTTCTCTATATGTCTGATAGAATTCAGAGGTGAATCCATCAGGCCCAGGGGTTTTGTTCTTGGGTAGTTTTTTGATGACCAATTCGATTTCATCACTGGTGATTGGTCTGTTTAGATTTTCTGTTTCTTGCTTAGTCAGTCTTGGAAGGTTGTATTTTTCTAAGAAGTTGTCCATTTCTTCTATGTTTTCCAGCTTGTTAGCATATAGATTCTCATAATATTGTCTTATGATTCTTTGTATTTCTGTAGGGTCCATCGTGATTTTTCCTTTCTCATTTCTGATTGTGTTTATGTGTGTAGATTCTCTTTTTCTTTTAATGAGTCTGGCTGGGGGTTTATCTATTTTGTTTATTTTTTCAAAGAACCAGCTCTTGGTTTCATTGATTTTTTCTATTGTTTTATTCTTCTCAATTTTATTTATTTCTTCTCTAATCTTTATTATGTCCCTCCTTCTGGTGACTTTGGGCCGCATTTGTTCTTCTTTTTTCCAATTTCAGTAATTGTGTCTTTAGACTATTCCTTTGGGAATGTTCTTCCTCCTTTAAATAGGCCTGGATTGCAATATACTTTCCTCTTAGAACTGCCTTTGCCGCATCCCACAAAAGTTGTGCCTTTGTGTTGCTGTTGTCTTTAGTCTCCATATATTCTTAGATTTCTGTTTTGATTTGGTCATTAACCCATTGATTAATTAGGAGAGTGTTGTTAAGTCTCCATGTATTTGTGAGCCTTTTTGATTTCTTTCTAAAATTTATTTTTAGTTTTATACCTTGATGATCTGAGAAGTTGATTGGTAGGATTTCAATATTTTTGAAATTACTGAGGTTCTTTTTGTGGCCTAGTATGTGGTCTATTCTGGAAAATGTTCCATGTGCACTTGAGAAGAATGTGTATCTGTTGCTTTGCGTGTAGAGTTCTGTAGATGTCTGTTAGGTCCATCTGTTCTAGTGTGTTGTTCAGTGCCTCTGTGTCTTTACTTATTTTCTGTCTGGTGGATCTGTCCTCTGGAGTGAGAGGTGTGTTGAAGTCTCCTAAGATGAATGCATTGCTGTCTATTTCCTCCTTTAATTCTGTTAGTATTTGTCTCACATATGCTGGCGCTCCTATTTTTGGTGCATATATGTTTATAATGGTTATATCTTCTTGTTGGACTGACCCCTTTATCATTATGTAATGTCCTTCTTTATGTCTTGCTACTTTCTTCATTTTGAAGTCTATTTTGTCTGATACAAGTACTCTAACAACTGCTTTTTTCTCTTTGTTGTTTGCATGAAATATCTTTTTCCATCCCTTCACTTTTAGTCTCTGTATATCTTTGGATTTGAGGTGAGTTTCTTGTAGGCAGCATATAGACGTTTCTTGCTTTTTTATCCATTCTGTTACTCTGTGTCTTTTGACTGGTGCATTCAGTCCATTTACATTTAGGGTGATTATTGATAGATATGTACTTATTGCCATTACTGGCTTTAGATTCGTGGTTACCAAGGGTTCAAGGGTTGCTTCTTCACTATCTAACAATCTAACTTAACTTTATTGTTAAGTTATTGTAAACACAGTCTGATGTTTCTTTCTTTCTCTCCCTTCTTATTCCTCCTCCTCCATTCTTTCTATAATAGGTGTTTTATTCTTTGCCTTTAGTTAGTATTTGAATGGTCTGCTTTCTTTGCTATGATTTTATTTCTCTGGTGACATCTTTTCAGCTTTAGGTGTGCTTCCATCTAGGGCAGTCCATTTAAGATATCCTGTAGTCGTGGTTTATGAAAGGCTAACTCTCTCAACTTTCATTTGTCTGGAAATTGTTTAATCCCTCCATCATATTTAAATGATAATCGTGCTGGATACAATATTCTTGGTTCGAGGCCCTTCTGTTTCATAACGTTAAATATATCATGCCATTCTCTTCTGGCCTGTAAGGTTTCTGTTGAGAAGTCTGATGATAGTCTAATGGGTTTTCCTTTGTAGGTGATCTTTTTTCTCTCTCTAGCTGCCTTTAATACTCTGTCTTTATTTTTGATCTTTGCCA
>JAVSCE010009528.1:0-16805 GCA_032199065.1 Smutsia gigantea
TATTTACAATAGCCAAGAAATGGAAGCAACCCTAAGTGTCCATCAGTAGATGAATGGATAAAGAAGAGGTGGTACATATACACAATGGAATATTATACAGCCATAAGAAGAAAACAAATCCTACCATTTGCAACAACATGGATGGAGCTAGAGGGTATTATGCTCAGTGAAATAAGCCAAGCTGAAAAAGACAAGTACCAAATAATTTCACTCATATGTGGAGTATAAGAACTGAGGAAAAAACTGAAGGAACAAAACAACAGGAGACTCACAGAACCCAAGAACGGACTAATAGTTACCAAAGGGAAAGGGACTGGGGAGGATGGGCAAGAAGGCAGGGATAAGGGGGAAAAAGGGGCATTACGATTAGCAGATGTAATTTTAGGGGGGTACAGGGAGGGCTGTACAACCCAGAGAAGACAAGTAATGACTCTATAGCATGTCACTACGCTGATGGACAGTGACGGTGATGGGGTTGGGGGGGGACCCGATGAGGGGGGAAGTGTGATCACCATAGTGTTGCTCATTTGATTGTGGATTGGTGATATCAAAATAAACTTTAAAAAAATGTATCTATGGTATTATAAATATTTAGCTGACACATCTCATGCTTAAAACGTTTTGACTACCATTAAATTAAAAACATTTTTTATGTGTCAAGAAATAACATAAAGCATGATGAGTGAAGTGATAAATTGAATAAAACATTGGCCCTTAATATAAAAAAAAAAGTTTGACCATATGATAGAACTTCTTCCTGACCCCTAGAAAATATTGTTTAAAACCGCCCTAGCACAAGAAGATTCTTCTAGTCCCTGCACAGTATTATCTCTTTGTAATGTTACTTACATGATAATGGGGGCAAGGAGGGGAATGTGACTTTATTTATTTATTTATTTTTATATAATTTGTTTTGGTATCATTAATCTGTGGTTACATGTGCAATGTTGTGGTTATTGAACTACCCGTTCATCAGATCCCCGGGAAATGTGACTTTAAACCAGAGTGTACACAGCCACTTTAAAATTAACTTGTTAATAAATCCCGTGCAAAACAATAAATAAATAAATAAATAAAAACACTCAAATGGGTGAAGAGGAGGAGATGGAAGCAGTGGCAAGGATGTGGTGACAAGATATTTCATAATGCACTTCCAACACTTCTGTTTCTCCCTTAGGGATTTTATAATACGGAATTATCGTATAAATAAAATATAAAGGGGTGATTTTTAATAATGCCTAAACTTTTGCAAACTTCATTTTCTAGTGGTTCAAAATGACATTATTTATTAATAATTGTAGACTTGTTATTGCTTCATTCACTTGTGTTTGTTATTTACAGAAGCTCAATAATTGGAATCTATGGAATATTTGATAACAGTCTAAACATTTAAAACAAAGAACTGTGCTATCATCACAGTCGTGTTTAGCCTTTGGATTGTCTTTACCTAATACTTGATTAAGAACACTGGATGAGAAATCTCTTCAATTTTCTTCTTCTAATTCTTTTTTTTTTTTTAACTCCAGTCCATTTATTATGTTTCTTTTTAAGCACAGGCAGACCAAGAGGTAATGGCAGTGTGAGAGGGAGGGAAGGACAGTTGTTTGAAGAGCATGGTTTGGCCAGGCCAGCCTCCTCTGTCACAGGGGTCTTGAGCTGTCCTATCAGAGGGCTGGCCTCTGTCTCTGTCTTCTTGCTTCCACCATTTTCAAGTTGTTTTGAGCCTTCCCTTATTTCCAAGGACCTTACTTGGGTTTTCCTCTTCTATTTTTGACCTGAGAGGAGATTGTTTTCGCAGGTATGATTAGGAGGAATAGTTGCCCACTAGGGAGGCCAGCTGATCATTTTCTAGCAGGTGTGACCCTCAGAGTGGTCACACCTTGTTTTAGCCATCCATGTCTTGGGCTTTGTGCTCACATGTGCAGGTTGAGTGACTCCACGGGCTGACTCCCTGGATGCCAGTATATTAATTTTCTGTGAAAAATATGATGGCTAAATGGGTCAGACATTTGCCTCCACTGGTCAGCACGTCTTCCAGCTGCAGAGTCTACATGAGAACAATTAATTCCAGTCAGAAGGGCTTCATGGCTCTTGACTTGGTACATGGGGTACAATCTTGTTCTTTAGCTTCTCCTTTCCAGGGGTTGCTATTCTTTCACACACGATTCATTAGTTCCCAGAGCGTGCTCCGGGGAGGAGCGGGCATCTGCCCAAAGCCTCAGGCAGCGGTAGCCTCTGCAGAAGGGGAACAGGCCTCCCGGCTCCGGGGCTCCCACTCGACCACAACGCCCTTCTCAGAGGAAGGGTCCCCACAGCCTTTTCCAAAACGCCGTCACCACCTCTCTTTCTTTGGACATTGGCCATCTTTTAGCCTTTTATCTCTGTAACATCTCTGCCTCTCCCTTTCACTCTGGGCTCCATTTCTCCAACATCCTTCTATCTTTTTGATTGTTCCAAACTGTGCAGGCTGTGTCACAAATCCCAAACCTTAATGGCTTAAAACAACATTTCATTATCTTTCATAGTTTCTGTGCATCAGGAATGTGGGTAGGACTTGGCCAGGTAGTGCTGGCTTGGGGTCACAGTCAAATAGTGGCTGGAACTGAAACAGTGCAAGACTGGAGCAGCTGGGGGTGGAGGCAGGCATCTCTCACTCTGTGCAGACTCAGGGACTGTCCGAATGGTCTCTCTGTATGAACTAAATTGGGCTTCCTTGCAGCATGGTGGCCTCAAGGCAATGAGGCTGCTTACATGGCAGCTAGCTTCCCTCAGAGTGAGTACCCAAAAGATCAGGGCAGAGGTACACAGCATTCCAAGACCTAGCCTCGGCAGTCACATAGTGCACTGTCATGTTCTAACTCGTCAAGGAAGTCACAAGGGGAGGGGATATAGACTTCAATTCTTAATGGAAAGACTGTTTCAAAGTCATATTGTAAGAACAAGTGGATGGGAGATAAGTTGTGGCCATTTTCAGAAAGATACAATCTGTCACAACTGCCATGCTCCACCATCTTTTCCCCATTCCACTGGTATTAGTTTCCTAGTGTTACTGCAACAATATGCTCTGAACGGGGTGGCTTCTAGAAAACAGAAATTTATTGTCTCATGGTTCTGAGGTCAGAGTCCAAAATCAAGGTATTGGCAAGGTCATGCTCCCTCTGAAGGCCCTAGGGAAAGACCTATTCCAGGCTTCTCTCCTAGCTCCTGGTAATTCCTTGTCTTGGGGCTGTGTAAATCCAGTTGTGGTGTTCTCTGTGTGTGTGTCTCAGTGTCCAAATTCCCCTTTTTTAGTAGGACACCAGTTATATTGGATTAGGGGTCCACTCTACTCTAGTGTGGCCTCATTTGAACTGATTACATTTGTGACACCTGCATTTCCAAATAAGGTCTCACTCTTAGGTACTGAGGGTTAGGACTTAAACATGAATTTTGGGTGGGCACAAATTCAACCCATTGCACACCCCCACTAAACCTCTACAGGCTCCATTCAATCCAGCAAAGCTCCTTTTGTTCTAGTGGGTCAGGTAGCAGTTAGGAAGTAAAAGGCATTAAATGAATTTGCCCTAAAGTGAGATTGATTAGTACTTTTACCTTAACTCTCCATGAGAGGAGTTAGATCAAATGAATCTGGTGGGATTTTGAATGGTTCTGGGGGAAACCGGGAGGTAGTGATTCCTTTCTTTAAATTACACCACTTAGTTTTCTTCCATTTATAAGGCTCATCTCCAACCTCTGTGGGGAAGGGAAAGGTGTCCTTGGCCTCCAACATTCATCCATGATGGTGAGAGCAGTTGCTCATTATCTGCTTGCCCAGTAGCTTTTTCCTTCTAGAGCCTAAGGCTTCTGATGCCTGCTGTCTTTCTCAGTAAGAAGGTCCCGTTCTACCTGAGGAATACTGATGTCTTTCAGTAAGTTAAATATGAGTTCAGACCCCTGGACCTTGTACTCCTCTGGACATAAGATTTCTGGAAACCCTGAGACTGTGGGGATCCCCTGCTGAAGAAGAAGCCTAATCACTGTGGCTCCAGGGAACTCACCAAGGCTTTTCCTGGTGGCCCCTCTCCACTATTGGCTTAGCTGAGTAAAAAGAACACCAAATACAGCCACTTACACAAGTGATTTACTATATGGTAAGATAAATACCAAATGTGCCATTGACTGTACCTCTGCCATACATCTTATTTGATTACAACACTAAACTGCTCACTCTTCTTCTGGCTCGTGAGCTGACTGAGGACATGAGCAGGGCCACAGATCACCCATACAAGACATATTTGTGCAAATTAGAAAATTGTTCCCTTCTTCTAGGTGGACACTGGCCCAGGCCAGACCACATGGATTAGCCAGCAGAACATGGAGTGGATTTTCACCCTGTTTGTCCCCTCGGTAGGGTAGCTTTGTGCAGGGCACAACTGTACATGGCAACTCTGGTCATACCATTAGAAAATAGATAGAAATTGGCTATAGACTGAGTTGAATGAATTGATTAGGAAATGATGGGTAGTGGTGGGAAAGAAACAGATCAATTCATGCAAAATGGTGGAACTGGAAGCTCTGTTGTACATCCAAACAACTAAAATTATCTGAAAGGTTTTACATAATTGTACCATGGAGTTTATTTATGGTGATCTATTTTAAAATTTTTATGTCATATCACACATTCTGTACGTTGCCTTGTATGTATTAGGAACTCAGCAAATACTTCTTGAATGAACCAGTACAGTATTTTAATTAGCTAGTCTTCATGTACTGGTGCAAAAGAACAGTGTCATCTTACAACTGAAGTCATAGAGGGGAAATATCTCCCTCAGGATCGTATGACATTCCAGGGGCCGAGGATGAGCGGCCGAGGATGCAAGGACTTAAATGAATTCTTCAAAGTTTTTAGCAGCATTAACATTCTTCGCTTAATACTTTAAATTACCATTGCTTTGTTTGTGAGATTAGGGATCCTAAACATTCAAACCACATTATTCCTCCCCATACACATATTAGGGACAAGGACTGAATTCAGAGGTTCTTGCATAAGGCACCATTTTTCCTAAAGGCTATGGAGAAGAGGTGCTAAGAAATGAGTTCTCAGCCATCTTGGGGGACCAAATATCTGATACTGATACCTACTATCTTTATTCTTAAGGCCAATAGAGCTATTACATAATCTGAATTTTCCTCTCCATAGTCATTTGGGTATTTCCTTAATGAAAGTTTTTGACATACAAATTTCATCAATTCTTATCAGTGACCTAGGAAATTTATGAAACTGCACATTCTAAGAAGAATGGATTGTGTATGCTTTTTGCTCTCCCCCTTCCTCCCATTCATTGTGAGCTGAACCCAGCAGGAACTTTTGCATTAGTCCTTTGGCGGAGGGGTGTGTTTTGTGAGAGAATGTTGGGGACCAGAAGGTTCTGACTTGGTTGGGGCTGAGTGGCAGCTGGAAGGCTGAGCTGGCCGGGAGCCCTGGCACACCAAGACGAGATCTGAAGCAAGTGCCGCGGCTGCAGCCAGACTTCTGAAGAAGCAAAACAGGGTAGCCAGAGAGTAGGAACAACCAAGGAGAAAAACCGCTTCTCAAATGGAAAATACATTCAGGAAGCAGGAGGCTGCCTAACAAAATGGGAAGCCACCAGAATGGAAAACGAAGTGAAACCTAGGGAGAAATGAGACGTTCAAACCAAACTAAAGCGGTCCTTGCTTTTTTTCCTTTTTGAGTTATTAGCATGGATTCTAAGGTGAATTTGTTACCTGAACTGCATAAAAGCTCTTTTTTTCCTGAGAACATGACAGTAACAAATTCTGGGAATACACTGAGAAGACACAAACTCTAACCAGTGACAATTCTGGGGAAATTTGAAGGGCTGGAATAATAAAAAACAAAACATTTGGAGTCCCATCAGCTGCTGAAATACAACTCCTTAATGTTCTAAAAGCATATATTGTGTGTATTACTGACCAAATGGCCACAAATACATAGTCTGTGCTTTACGCAAACAGGAAGTTACCAAACCAGATGTAACCCCCAGAAGCAGAGTACTTGGGCTGCCCTCCACCTTACTTTTAAAAGACTGAATTAGTCATGGATCCCTGAGAATCAAGGAAGGTTGAAGAGGAAAGGCAGGCTGCTCTTACTCAATTAGGCCTTTGCAACTGAAACTGAGATCAAATTTCAAAGATTTGTAAACTTGCCCAGCTCCATGGATTTGAATCAGTCTGCAAGATGACTTGTTCATAGTCCCAGTGATGAAATTTCTGAGGATTGTCTCTGCCTCAAGGAATTAGTAGCTTCTCTGTATGGTACTGTATACACTCTATTTTCATTAAAGTCACAGTTTATTTACTTCAATTTCTTACTAAAAATCTGCCATGGATATTGTATTCAAATTAAATTCTTAGGGCCTTCATTAGTTAATCAGTCATTCATAGAATGTATATTCCATGAAGCCTGATACTGCAGTGCCTGACACATAGTAGGCACTCAAGACATGTGCATATTGACTATATGAATTTCTGTAATACCTAGTATGAGGTAGACTGTTTCAGCAATAAAGCCCAATGCCATTTTGAAAATTAACAAGTGCAGAAATGGCCCAGATCCATGCTTATAAGCATATCAGGCTCACATCATAGAAGATGATTTTAGGGATGGTTATCTACAATGTATTTGTGTAAAATTAACTGTGGATATTATGTTAATAGAAGAAATAAAACTCCAGCAGAGACCTTCTGTAGTAATGCTGAAAAACACAGTTTGGATGAAACTTTAGAGTAAAATAAGAGGGCCTGCACATAAACATCCCTTTAATGAAGAGGAGGAGGGAGAGAGGGAGGCTCGTGCTGCCTGCCTGCCTGCCTTCCCGCAGCAGCTGGGCTGGGCTTCCAGAACCAGCAGGCAGTTGTGAGGTGACATCTAGGAATTCAGAAATGTCCAGTGAGACGGGGCAAATTCTAATCCTCTAGTTTTCCTTTTGCTTCCCCACTGGCCAATCCTCAGTATTAACTCCCTCTCCTAAGTGCTTTTTGGCTCTGCCGCTCAACTGACACTTGCTACTCTGCGTTGGTATGGACGTGTCTGCACAGCTTATCGCTCTAGCTAGACTGGGGCTGACCACTTAAGGACACAGTTTGAATTCCATCTCCTCACTTAGCATCAGGTCCATTTTAAGTTGTTTAACTTCTCTGAGCCTCAGTTTTATAAAAAAAAAAAACAGTGTTAGGAAATACATGTCTCCCAAGTAATGTGGGAATTAATGAGAAGTGTGTGGATGAAAGCACAGTGCATGGGCATGGTACATGCTGTTTCTCTTCCCCAGGGTTTTCTCCAGAGATTTCTCCCCTTGTCCCACATATCATAGCTGCCATGTATTGAGGGCTTACTGTGGACTGGGCCCTTTACATATATTATCTGTATTCCTTGTAAAACTTTGGCAACAGGTTATTATCTCCATGTTGCCAAAGTTCAGATGAGTTATGTTTCTTGATAAGATCACAGTTTCTAAGTGGCAGAGGCATGATTTAAGCACAGTCCTTCTCCATATACAGCTTGTACTCTTTCCCTTATGCCACCCAGTAGGCACTCAATCAATGCTCGATGAAAATTATAAGGTGTCATCTACTCAAAACTATGTTCTATGGTAAAACTTGCAACAAAGGAATAAAAGCAACTTACAATGAATCAGAAAATTAATAAAGCTCCTTATAAATTCATGAGATTCTGGATCTTTTTGCTCAGTTTTTGATGATGTGGCTTAAATGCTGAGTAAGGTCAGGAGGGCCAAGTGAAGCAATAGGGAGTTGTCACATATTTCATGGAAATGTCAATGAGGCCTGTGGATAAGATTCATTACTTGTCAATTCTTGCCAGATCGAAACAGCTGACGCACAAAGGGAAATAATGAAAACCTCTTCACCTTGCAAACAAACTCACCCAGATCCAATGGTACATAGAATTTTAAAGCTGGAGGGCAACTTAGGGGTCATAAAGTAAAATTTTACTTTTTTTGTCTCATTTTACAGATGAGAAAATTGAGGTATGGAGAGAGTAAAATTATTTGCCAGAGGAAACTCTGAAACCAATTATAAGCTTCATGTCTTTACATGAATATGGTCAACATCACTAGTCAGTGGGGAAATGCAAATTAAGACCACAGAGATCACCACACCTATAAGAACAGATGTAAAAAAGTGGTGACAATACCAACTGGGTTGAGGATGTGGAGAAAATGTATCATTTACCCACTGTTGGTGGGAACATAGAACGACATAGGCATTCTGAAAAATAGTCTGACCACTTCTTAAAAAATACATACTTATCCAAAAGTCACACTCCTGGCAATACTCCAGAGAAATGAAAATTTCTGCCCACATAAAAACCTGTACATAATTGTTCATAGCAGCTTTATTTGTAATAGTCTGAAACTAGAAACAAGGAAAATCTCCCTCCATAGATGAATGGTTAAACAATGGTACAGCCATGCTGTGGAATACTACTCAGCAGTAAAAAGGAATGAACTATTTATATATGGAACACTTTGGATGAGTGTCAAGGGCATTGTGCTGAGTGAAAAAAGCCAATCTCAAAAGACCACATGCTATGTAATTCCATTTCTATAACATTCTCAAAATGACAAAAAAATAGAGCTAGAAAACAAATGGTTGCCAGGGTTAGGGATGTTGGGGGAGAAGGGTGGTGTGACTATAAAGGGGTAGCAGGAGAGAGATCTTTGCTGTGATGGCAGCCCTGTATCTTGATTGCAGTGGTGATAACGGGAATCTACACGTGATAAAATGACATAGAACTATACACATATATTGTATCAGTATCATTTCTTGGTTTCAATATTGCATGAAAGTTACATAAGACATAACTGTGGAGGAAACTCGGTGAAGGGTACAAGGGACCTGGCTGTGCTATCTGGGCACTTTTTTTGTGAATCTATAATTATTTAAAAATACAGTACATTTTTTTAATTGAAGGGCAGTGCAGCGACTCATTTCTGTTATGATTCTTGTAATTATCTGGCTTAAATGAAACTAGTTCCCAGTAGAGACTGGCCAAATGATAGAATCGACTGACTTTTCGAGCTTGTTAAAATGATCTGTTCCTGTTATTATAGTTCCCCCAAAACTCTTCTTCAGAAAAATTCCATTTGTGTGTAATCAGTAGATTATACATTAAGATGCTCAAGAGGCTCCATTAACAACGGAATACTCTATAAAGCTATATTGTTAGAATTTGGTAATCTCATGTTGTAACATTAAAGGTAATTTGGGGACTATTGGGGCATGTCCACTGTTTGAAAACCCCAAAGAAGAAAAAGAGCGCGGTATTTGGTGCCTGGATCTTGCTGCCATCTTTCCTCATTTGAAGATGCACTACCTAAGGTGAGCATCATCTATCTACCTGTGAGGTTGAAAATTCTCATCACTTGGTGGTGGGCAGCTCCAGATGCTTTGAACTTCAGTCCTCTTTTTGCACAGACAGGCAGTCTACCTACCGCTTAAGACTGATCACACCTCAACCATTCTGATGGTTGTCTTCTCAAGCTGGCTTCCTTGCAGCAGCTGTTTTCTAGTTGTTCACAGCTGCATCTGGAATCTGCAGGTAAATCTCCTGTTTTCTGGGGCTCTTGGTGACCTCAGGGGTATGAACTAAGTCTTCCTGTTGTGACTGTACTGGGCAACCTAATAAATTGACTTCTGTTAACTGCCTATTTCCCTAGAGGGCAGTTCCTCGTGGAATTTATCCATGTATTTGGTTAGCCATGATAGTCAGAATCTCAACTCTGCTTGGCATGGATTTATAAATGTAACCCTGGTCAGTTTTGTCCACAACAGCTATTTCTAAACTGTCTGTACTCCCTCAAGCTTCCTGCTTGATCCCACCTCATTTGACTCTGACTTCAAAAATAAAGTGGAGGCTCTCTGAAATTCCTTAGCTCCCCAGGCACAAATGGATCTGCAACCCATCTCCCCTTTACCGACTTACATGCAGTCTCAGGAAAGGTATTCTACTTCTGTTCTGTGCTTGCCCCCCACCCCCCACCTTAGGCTCTAGATCCTAATCTTTACTGACTCCCCCCAAGATCTTACCAATTATTCCTCTCCCTGCGGTATTCAGATTTCATAGGCTGGTATAGGTGCATATAGAAAAGAGCACAGATCTCACAGCCAGCCAGACAAGGGTTTGAATCCCACCTCCTCTATTTACTAGATGTGTGATCTTAAGTACTTTTTAAAAAATTGTGGTAAAATGCACATAAAATTCCCCATCTTTCCCAGTTTTAAGTGTATGTGAGGTAGCGGTAAGTACATTTCACATTGTGATGAGACTACTCTCCAGAACTCTTTTCCTCTTGTAAAACTACAACACTATGCCCACTAAACAGGAATTGCCCGTGCCCCCTCCCCAGTCTCTGGCAACCACCTCTCTTATCTTCTGTCTCTCTGAGTGTGACTACTTTAGGTACCTCATAGAAGAAGAATTATATGGTATTTATCTTTGTGACTGGTGTATTTCACTTAGCATAATGTCCTCAAGGTTTAACTATGTTGTAGCATGTCTTCAGCAAGTTGTAAAACCATCTCCAAACCCCAGTTTCCTAACCCATAAGCCCCAAACCTTCCCAAGAGTTGCTGAGAGAATTAAATATGATTGGAACTCAACACTGGTTGGTTCCCTTTCCTCTTATCCCCTGTGGTTCCCTGGATGAAAACTTGCCTTTTACCAAATCTCTCTCAACTTTCAGAACCACTCCCCCATCACCAAGGTTCTGAATTTCTCTCTCTACTTAAAACCTTTCCTTATCCTCACAGTTGGGAGTCTTAAGAGCAAGCTGTCTGCTAGCTGTCTCCACTCCTCACTTTCCTGTCACTCTTTAGCACTGTGCAGAAGGACTGACATGTGTCACTACGGCTCCAGTTATACCATTTCTGGGAAGGTCACTGGGGAACTCCCAGTGGTCCAATTTACTTCTCAATCTAATTTTCACTTTCTTTACTGTGATATATGACATGAGCTAACATCACGCAATCGCCTTTCTTTGTTGAAATCTTCCTTGGCTTCTGTGATGTCCTGGTGTCACATTCTGAACTGGTCAAAACGGCAGCTAGGGATAAACAGAGGGTCTGTTTTAACATATTCTTTTTTTAATTCATTCATACAACAACTGTGTGTTGAGTACTACTATGTGCCAGCTACTGTCCTCGGTGCTAGAGATACCTCAGTGAGAGCACAGACACCTGTGATGCCCTCATGTGCTGCGGGACCAGATGCTACTGCATTAAGGGTTGGATGGTGGCTGGAGCTCCCCCTACCCATGCCCATTTTCCTAGACTTTATCCTTTTCTGCAGCTAGTGGAAGGAAAAAATAGCTCCAACTTCTTTCTCTGACATCATGAGTCTTGGTCCCCATCTATCCCCTTGCCCCCGTGCCCTGCCCCAAGGGAGCGTTGTCTTCGGCCTCTCTGATCCCAGCCTGGTCCTTGCACATAGTCCACTTACAGAACGGTCATGATGACTTTCTATTATGATGATGATTTCTATTATATACGAATTTCTATCCTCCCCTGTCTGTGTCCCCTACAAGGAGGTGAGCTGCATGAAGGCACCACTGGACGGATGGGGCTATACTTATCCTGATGTGTTCCCAGGGCTTGGTGTACTGAATCTTCACTGGATGAATTAAGTTGAAGAACTTTTCTTCTTGAAGTTGATTAACTAGAATATTGTCATGGCTTTTTCTGTCCTCTTACATCTGAACTGTGGGGTTTAGAACCTGAACTGTGGAGATTTAAATAAACCCCAGAAACATTTAGGAAGCATCTTAGCTTCTTTTTCTTTAAACAGTCCTCCACTGCCACTAATTTGGCAAATAAAGTTGGGCTACTCAAAGTCTTCTTCATTCCTCTTTCTCTAGCATACTGGAATTGGAAGGGACCTTAGATGAACTCCATCATTTCACAGATTAGGATCCTTAGGACCCTGAAGTGCCATGGCTTAGCGGCAGAATCCCTGCCTGGTTAGTGGCTGAATCCCACGCGAGAATCAGAGTCCTCATGCAGGGTTCTTTCCACTATCCCCTGCTGTTGTTCAAGAATTCAAAACAATAAATGTTTATAGGGTACCTCCTAGATATAAGACAGTAGGCTGGATTCTATTGGAGAGGCAGAGGTTGAAAAAGGTCCCTACCTTGAACCATTTTATAAACTAGTAAGAAGAAAGACATGCATGCAGGAAATTGTAGAAAATATATGTAAAAAGTAAGGTGCATGAAAAATCCATGTAGCAATGAACTCCAACTTGAGGGACTGGCAGAAGACTTTGGCCCCCAGGTGGTATCTTAAGAGAGCCCTCTCTTCTCCTTTGGGAGTGTGCTTATGGGTGTATGGAGATGGGGACTTTGACTCCTTCTCTGGCTCCAGAAACCATTTCCAGCACAGCTGGCAGGATTGCAACACTGTGTGGATTGGATTGGAACCTCTTAACTGTGTGCTTACAGGAGAGGCTAGAAACCATGACAATGCCCAGGTCAACCACAGAATTTCTGAGCAAAGAAGAAAGAACCATGCTCATTCAGGCACATATTTACAACCTTATCTTTTCTTAGTCTAAAATATTCCTGAATAAGGGGCTTTTGAGCCAAGAGTCTTAGTTTGCAAGTATAGTCAATACAACTTGATTTTCTAAAACAGCCTCCTAAAATGGCCAGGATGTCAAGTGGTACAGGACTGAGGAGAATAGTCAGTAGAATTAACGCGCTAATGAGGTAGCAACACAGCTTTGCTTGGGATTAACGCGTTCAGGAGCCCACCAGTTAACTGTCCTTTCTAATATCTCCCAGGCATGCATATTCTGAGTTCAGAACTTGGTAAAGTTCCTGGCATATGTATATCTCAGCTCTCCTATGCTTTTTGTTTCATTTTTAAAATTTTTTAGTTGTTTATTTTCTTTTGTTTTTTTGTGTGTTTTTTTTTTGCAGGGCTTGGTGTGTAGAAGAGTTGGATAAATGAATTGCCTTAACTAAAGCTAGCTGAGTGACAAACCCCAGACTGAGCTATCTGGTCATTACACTAAATATTGGTTATTTACCTGCGTAATCATGTATTTGCTTAGCATCACCCAGTCCTTCATGGATTCACACAGCCTTTTGCCCACCCAGGTTTGGGTCAGAGCGGAAGTTATGCTCTCTGGGATGAAAATATTCTATTTTCCTACTGTTCTCATGCTGACCTTGCTCCCTAATTAATATCCCTCTATTATGCAGAGTTCTTGCCAAGGTAAAAAGAATGTAAGCATCTCTGGATCCAAATGCCCAACATCTGAGTCAGCCACAAAGGCCTTGGAAGGAGGGTCCTTTGGACATATCACACCACATACACACTCCCACTCCTCTCTCCTTACTTTAAAAGCCCTTCCATGGTCTCCAAAATATCCCTTCTCATCACGAGGGTTTTTTCTTTTAAGGTACTTCAGAGTTAAGGTTGGGAAAGGTAATGTCAGAAAATGCTTTATATCTGCATCAGTATAAACTGCTCCTCCATTCTCTTTCCTGGACACCTCTTCCTCCAGGAGAATAGCTGTTTTTATCCTCCCTAAATCATACATTCAACAAACCTGTGCTGAATGTAACCCTGTGCATACCATGTACAGCAAGCACTGGTGCTGAAGGGACTATGTGGGAGCAAGTCTTGTGGGAGCATTGGCTTAATCATATCACTTCTCTATTTTGCCGGTCAGAAGAAAGTTTGCCAGTTGTATATTCCCTCTCTTATGAAACCAGGAAACAGATAATTTATGAATATTCCAAGTGTCTTCCTTTACCATCAGTTCTCCTATCGATCGCATCCCTCCATCCATCCATCCACCCTAAGGCTTTAAAGAGCCCTTCTAACATTTGAGTGCCTCCTTTGGACCAAGCGCTGTGGATCCACACAGGAGACCTGCCTGCTGCCCTCAGTCCAGAGGGACATGATTGTATGACCAGACCATGAACTAGACTGTCAGTCAAGAGTGGAATCACGTACACAGTGCAGAAGGAACTGAGCCTGGAGTTTCTAGCAGCTGAGGCTGATTGTGAGTTAATTCATGGGACAGGTTTATGTTCTTGATAGACACTTCAGTTCTCTTTGGTCTATTTTTAAGAAAATTTAAAAACAGCAAAATCTAGAATCTAATTTGATATGTATCATCTTTGAATCCTTTGGGGGCATATTTGGCCCTTTCATTTCTCCCCCTTTTTCCTTTATCTTCAGGCTCCTGACCTTCTAGAAGGTGTGTCTCTGGTCTGTTCTTTTTGTTTAGCGCATCATGTGCTTTCCCTTCCCATCCACGTCCCCAGTCATGCTGGGAGACATTTCAGGACCCCAGAGAGCCTGGGCTGGCAGAGTAAACTGACATGTCAGAGTGGGAGAGGCAGAGGTAAAAAAAAAAAAAAATGGCAGGCTGAAAAAGCAGAAAGGGGGAAAGGGAAACAACAAAAAAAGAGGACAAGGCAGAGAGGGACGAGGAAGAAAAAAGAAGAAAAAGCAGCACCAGCCCTGATCAGACCTCTCCAGACCTGCTATTGATCCATTTCCATGACTGGGAGTAGGGTTTAGAAAAGGGCTGGCTGGGATAGCCCACCGAACATCAGGGTGAGGTGGAGCAGAATCGCAGGAGTATTGGAAGACCTGACTCATTCACTAAGCCACATCTCAAAGGGCAATTTCACTTCAAAATTAGGAACTAGGGGAAAGAAAACCTTGCCAGCATCCATCATGTATTGCTTTTGAAAATCACTATTTTGGAGCACAAGCTGTTTCCTGTCTTTAAAACTTGTTATCTATTTCCCTTCCAGGTGGAGCCTGGGCTGCCTGCTAATTTAATCCCCTGGGTGTCCCCCTCTGCCTCCAAGATCTCACAGAGTTGCAGGCTTCGTAAAGAGGACACCTTTGTGTCTTCCTCCCCTGAAGGCCCCCGTCTACCCTGGCAGTCCAGAAGATGCTATTTTGGGAAACAGCAGCTGAGTGGGAGGATTGTTAATTGTTTGACAAACCCTTCTAGTCTGGTTAGATCTCATAGGGCAAAGAAAAAGAGCAGTCATACCCTTTCCTTCATTCTGTTTTACCCTCTCATCTGTGAGAGGAGATAAACGCTCCTTTTCCTCAAGCACAGACACACAAACTAATGTTTAAAAAAAAAATAAACTGAATTCTTCTACCCAATTGCAAACACATAAACAAACATAATATTGGCCCAAGAATCAATCGAAGTAGATTAAAAATCATTTATAAGCCTCAAAGCAAACAAACAAACCAAAACCCCAAACACAATTCCCCATCATACCAGGAAAGAAACATAAGGGGCTGTGCCGTCTATTGGACCATTTATTCAAACCTCTGTGGCCACACTGACTAAGCAGATCTCCCTCCCCCTCCAACACCCACTGACACACTGGAAAACAATCTCCCTGGGCACACGAATTGGAACATCCATGGTGACACGCATTCACGGCATCACCACGTGGGCAAATTAAAAATGAAACAGAACCAGAGCCGGACTGAGAAAAGGCTCCTCCACACTCTGACCTCAAGGGCTCCCACGTGACTTTGAAACTTCCTAATTATGTCAGCCTGAGAAGGAAAGTGGGGGAAAAGACTGGGAACCAAAAATCTTTGGCTTCTTAAAAGGGCAACGCCACAAAACATTTTGTAGCTAGCTTTTCGTCCTTAACCAGATCTCATATGGAAGGATGTCTAGTCCTTACTTGACTTTCAAAGGACACTTTTTTCTTCATGATCTTCCGGTATTTTCAAGGAATGCCAAAAGAATTATCTCTTAATTAAGAGAGGAGTGGGACTCAGAACTTTATTATAAGTGATGATGATGCAGATATGAGAGTGCACGGAAGTTACTACGATCATTTTTCCTCAGAAAAGCTCTGATTGCCTATAAATGGAAACCTGCTCATCTCCACACTAGCTCCTGGTTAGACAGCAGATCTGAAACTCCCTTTTACACTGGAGGATGTGTTTGCATAAATACTTACTCCGAATTTGCTTAGTCAAAATGAGCATGAGATGGGTTAATGATTTTAGGGTTTTCTAACTAAATGAGCATTAATGTTAGAATTTAGATTAGCTGTGTTGATCTAAATTGGACTTGACAGATGAGTTAGAATTTGTTCTTTTAGGTACAATTAGAATGGGCATGGGGAGAAGAGGCAAGACTTTCTTATTGGCTGTAAGATACATAGGTTGCCTCTAAATGAGGTGCTAATACTCTGTAGGGCTTTCAGTAGATCACTAACCTGTAATAAATATTTGATCAGAATAGAATAGGCAAGCAAAACATTTCTCAGTAATGCAATCACACATTTGTAAACAACATGGCAGAAAAAACAAGCTCTCAGAACTCAACTAATTTTGTATGAACAATAGCTTTTGTAGGGACATGGTAGAGCTTAGGGTTATGAATAATTATGAATATGAATTGTGAATAATTATGAGTAAGATAAAATGTATTTACGGTGATAGTTTGGTGTCTTGCCAGTGGGTTTCAGCCCTGGACAAGTTCACTATGGATTCAGTGAGACCAGAAAATGACAATGGAAGGTTCTTGGGGTCAAAGGGTTTACACCCAACTTTATTTCCACAGTAGCGGGTCAATCACTAGAATCCTGTCCACTCAGAGCGAGTCTGTATGCAGCAAGCTGGTCTCTGCCTCTGGGCCTCTCTGCCCCGCAGCCATCTCAGTCTCTGTCCTTGGCACTGCCACCACCCCAGTCTCTGCTCTCCTGGGGCGGTGCAGCCCTGAGCACTGGGAGGAG
>JAVSCE010009529.1:0-24114 GCA_032199065.1 Smutsia gigantea
GGGTTCCCTTTTCTCCACATCCAACATTTGTTGCTGTTTGTGTTTGGGATGTTGGCCATCCTCACTGGTGTGAGGTGATATCTCATTGTGGTTTTAATCTGCATTTCTCTGATGATTAGCGATGTGGAGCATCTTTTCATGTGCCTGTTGGCCATCTGAATTTCTTCTTTGAGAAGTGTCTATTCATGTCCTCTGCCCATTTCTTAATTGGATTATTTGCTTTCTGTTTGTTAAGGTGCATGAGTTCTTTATATATTTTGGATGTCAACCCTTTATCAGATACGTTTTTTATGAATATATTCTCCCATACTGTAGGATGTCTTTTTTTGTTCTACTGATGGTGTCCTTTGCTGTACAGAAGCTTTTCAGCTTGATATAGTCCCACTTGTTCATTTTTGCTTTTGTTTCCCTTGCCCTGGGAGATATATTCATGAAGAAGTCGCTCATGTTTAGGTCCAAGAGATTTTTGCCTATATTTTTTTCTAAGAGTTTTATGGTTTCATGACTTACATTCAGGTCTTTGATCCACCTTGAGTTTACCTTTGTGTATGGGGCTAGACAGTAGTCCAGTTTCATTCTCTTACATGTAGCTGTCCAGTTTTTCCAACACCAGCTGCTGAAGAGGCCGTCATCTCCCCAATGTATATCCAAGGCTCCCTTACCAAATATTAATTGACTGTATGTGTTTGGGTTGATGTTTGGATTTTCTATTCTGTTCCACTGGTCTGTGGGTCTGTTTTTGTGCCAATACCAAATTGTCTTGATTACTGTGGCTTTGTAGTAGAGCTTGAAGTCAGGGAGCGTAATTCCCCCTGTTTTATTCCTCCTTCTCAGGATTGCTTTGGCTATTCGGGGTCTATTGTGATGCCATATGAATTTTAGAATTATTTGTTCGAGTTAATTGAAGAAAGCTGTTGGTAGTTTGTAGGGATTGCATTGAATCTGTAGATTGCTTTAGGTAGTATAGCCATTTTGACAATATTTATTCTTCCTAGCCAAGAGCATGGGATGTATTTCCATTTGTTAGTGTCCTCTTTAATTTCTCTTAGGACTGTCTTGTAGTTTTCAGGGTACAGGTCTTTCACTTCCTTCGTTAGGTTTATTCCTACGTATTTTATTCTTTTTGATGCAATTGTGAATGGAGTTGTTTTTCTGATTTCTCTTTCTGTTAGTTTATTGTTAGTGTATAGGAAAGCAACAGATTTCTGTGTGTTAATTTTGTATCCTGCAACTTTGCTGAATTCAGATATTAGTTCTAGTAGTTTTGGAGTGGAGTCTTTAAGGTTTTTTATGTACAGTATCATGTCATCTGCAAATAGTGACAATTTGACTTCTTCTTTACCAATCTGGATGCCTTGTATGTCTTTGTTTTGTCTGACTGCCGTGGCTAGGACCTCCAGTACTATGTTGAATAACAATGGAGAGAGTGGGCATCCCTGTCTTGTTCCCGATCTTAGATGAAAAGCTTTCAGCTTCTCGCTGTTAAGTATGATGTTAGTTGTGGGTTTGTCATATATGGCCTTTATGCTGTTGAGGTACTTGCCGTCTATACCCATTTTGTTGAGAGTTTTAATCAGGAATGGATGCTGAATTTTGTCAAATGCTTTTACAGCATCTATGGAGATGATCATGTGGTTTTTGTTCTTCTTTTTGTTGATGTGGTGGATGATGTTGATGGATTTTCGAATGTTGTACCATCCTTGCATCCCTGGGATGAATCCCACTTGATCATGGTGTATGATCCTCTTGATGTATTTTTGAATTCAGTTTGCGTTTTGCATCCACGTTCATCAGGGATATTGGTCTATAGTTTCCTTTTTGGTGAGGTCTTTGCCAGGTTTTGGTATTAGAGTGATGCTGGCTTCATAGAATGAGTTTGGAAGTATTCCCTCCTGTTCTATTTTTTGGAAAACTTTAAGGAGAATGGGTGTTATTTCTTCTCTATATGTCTGGTAGTACTCAGAGGTGCATCCATCTGGTCCGGGGGTTTTGTTATTGGGTAGTTTTTTGATTACTGCTTCTATTTCGTTGCTGGTGATTGGGCTGTTTAGATTTTCTGTTTCTTGTTTGGTCAGTCATGGAAGGTTGTATTTTTCTAAAAAGTTGTCCATTTCTTCTAGGTTTTCCAGCTTGTTAGCATATAGATTCTCATAATATTCTCTTATAATTCTTTGTATTTCTGTGGGATCCGTCGTGATTTTTCCTTTCTCATTTCTGATTCTGTTTATGTGTGTAGATTCTCTTTTTCTCTTAATGAGTCTGGCTAGGGGTTTATCTGTTTTGTTTATTTTTTCAAAGAACCAGCTCTTGGTTTCATTGATTTTTTTCTGTTTTGTTCTTCTCAATTTTATTTATTTCTTCTCTAATCTTTATTATGTCCCTCCTTCTGGTGACTTTGGGTCTCCTTTGTTGTTTTTTCCAATTTCAGTAATTGTGTCTTTAGACTATTCATTTGGGAATGTTCTTCTTTCTTTAGATAAGCCTGGATTGCAATATACTTTCCTCTTAGAACTGCCTTTGCTGCGTCCCACAGAAGCTGTGGCTTTGTGTTGTTGTTGTCATTTGTCTCCATATACTCTTTGATTTCTGTTTTGATTTGGTCATTGACCCATTGATTAATTAATTAGGAGAATGTTGTTAAGTCTCCATGTATTTGTGAGCCTTTTTGTTTTCTTTCTAAAGTTTAATTCTAGTTTTTTACCTTTATGATCCGAGAAGTTGGTTGGTAGAATTTCAATATTTTCGATTTTACCGAGGTTCTTTTTGTGGCCTAGTATGTGGTCTATTCTGGAAAATGTTCCATGTGCACTTGAGAAGAATGTGTATCCTGTTGCTTTTGGGTGTAGAGTTCTGTAGATGTCTGTTAGGTCCATCTGTTCTAGTGTGTTGTTCAGTGCCTCTGTGTCTTTACTTATTTTCTGTCTGGTTGATCTGTCCTCTGGAGTGAGTGGTGTGTTGAAGTCTCCTAAGATGAATGCATTGCTGTCTATTTCCTCCTCTAATTCTGTTAGTATTTGTCTCACATATGCTGGCGCCCCTGTGTTGGGTGCATATATATCTAAAATGGTTATATCTTCTTGTTGGATTGACCCCTTTATCATTATGTAATGTCCTTCTTTATCTCTTGCTACTGTCTTCGTTTTGAAGTCTATTTTGTCTGATACAAGTACTGCAACACCTGCTTTTTTCTCCTTGTTATTTGCATGAAATATCTTTTTCCATCCCTTCACTTTTAATCTAGGGACATCTTTGCGTTTGAGGTGAGTTTCTTTTAGGCAGCATATAGATGGGTCTTGCTTTTTTATCCATTCTGTTACTCTGTGTCTTTTGATTGGTGCATTCAGTCCATTTACGTTTAGGGTGATTATCGAAAGATATGTACTTATTGCCATTGCTGGCTTTAGATGCGTGGTTACCAAAGGTTCAATGGTTGCTTCTTTACTATATAACAATCTAACTTAACTTTCTTGTTAAATTATTGTAAACACAGTCTTATGTTTCTTTATTTCTCTCCCTTCTTATTCTTCCTCCTCCATTCTTTATACAGTAGGTGTTTTATTCTTTGCCTTTAGTTAGTTTTGGATGGTCTGCTTTCTTTGCTATGATTTTATTTTCTCTGGTGACAGCTTTTTAGCCTTAGGAGTGCTTTCCTCTAGAGCAGTTCCTTTAAGATGTCTTGTAGAGGTGGTTTATGGGAGGCAAATTCTCTCAGCTTTTACTTGTCTGAAAATTGTTTAATCCTGCCATCATATTTAAATGATAATCATGCTGGATACAGTATTCTTGGTTCAAGGCCCTTCTGTTTCATTGCATTAAATATATCATGCCATTCTCTTCTAGCCTGTAAGGTTTCTGTTGAGAAGTCTGATGATAGTCTGATGGGTTTTCCTTTGAAGGTGATCTTTTTCCTTCTCTAGCTGCCTTT
This sequence comes from Smutsia gigantea, assembly GCA_032199065.1. NCBI lineage: Eukaryota > Metazoa > Chordata > Mammalia > Pholidota > Manidae > Smutsia > Smutsia gigantea. The sequence continues at coordinate 3,926 of JAVSCE010009529.1, forward strand.
AATACTCTGTCCTTATCTTTGATCTTTGCCATTTTGATTATTATGTGTCTTGGTGTTGTCTTCCTGGGGTCCCTTGTGTTAGGAGATCTGTGGGCTTCCATGGACTGCGAGAGTATTTCCTTCCCCAGCATGGAGAAGTTTTCAGCAATTATTTCTTCAGAGACACTTTCTATCCCCTTTTCTCTCGCTTCTTCCTCTGGTACTCTTATAATGCGAATATTGTTCCTTTTGGATTGGTCACACAGTTCTCTTAATATTCTTTCATTCCTAGAGATCCTTTTATCTCTCTCTGCCTCAGCTGCTCTGTATTCCTGTTCTTTGATTTCTATTGCATTAACAGTGTCTTGTATCTCATCCAGTCTGCTGCTGAGCCTGTCGATGGCTTGTCTCATTTCTGCATTATCTTTCTTGACTTCCCTCACTTCCTCCCTTAGCTCTTGCATATTTCTCTGTAGATCCATCAGCATGGTTATGACTTTTATTCTGAATTCTTTTTCAGGAAGATGCTGCATTTCCATCCCTTCAGATTCCTTCTCAGAGGGGCTCTGGATCTTGGTGATCTTTGTCTGTATCATATTCTTCTGTCTTGTCATGTTGATAGGAGTGGTCATTGGTAGGTGCCAAGTATGTCAGCTGGGCTCTTTAATGTTTAAAAAGAAAAGAATAGAAAAAAAAAAAGCAACACCAAAAAAAACAAGCAAGCCAAGAAAAGAAGGAAGAGAAAGAAAAGAGAGAAAGAAGAAAGAAATGAAAGAAAAGGAAGGTGAAAACAGAAAAAAAAGGACAAGAAATAAAACACACAAAAAAAGCAAGAAATAACACAAACAAGAAAAAAAAAAGGCCAGCCGAGTGGATTCTCTACGCGTGCTGTAGGTGTCACTGTTGCTCAACTAATTTGCAGCCGCAGCCGCGCCGCTTTTTTTGTAGGTAGGAATGAATGGACCGCTATTGTTTTCTGTATAAAGTTCCAGCGTGGTTGCTCCCTTCTTTCTGTCACTAGCGAAGGGGACCAAAGTTCCCCAGGACTTCCAGCCTGCAGGGCTGAGCCCTCTGGGGCGATGGTGTTCCCTCGCTGGGCCCCCCACCTCTCCAAGACCACTACAAATGGCACGCACTTTTCTCTTGTCCCTGGGCACTGGCTGCACTAGCGAAGGGGACCGAAGTTCCTCAGGACTTCCAGCCTGCAGGGCTGACCCCCTCGGGGCGATGGTGTTCCCTCGCTAGGCCCCCCGCCTCTCCGAGACTGCTACAAATGGCGCACGCTTTTCTCTTATCCCTGGGCGCTGGCTGCATGGTCCCGACGCCTTCCTGGCTCAAAACCTGCACCTTCTGCCTCTCCAATGTCTGATGCACCGCGCGATGTGTGTCAGCGCTCCCGGTGCTCCGGCGCAGACCACTGGGGCTGGTTATTTCGTGGACCTGCTCTTCCACTCCCTCCTGGCTCCAAATCCTCTGCTCCTGCCGGCGTGCTGGGCTGGGTGAATGTTCGGGTGCCGCCGGGTCGCGGCTCTGCATCTTACCTGCCTCGCGGGGTGCTGAGTCCTCCCAGGTGTGGCTGCATGCTGTGCACTTTCCTGTGTGCTCCGATTTCTCTTTTAGGAATAGTTGTATTTGCTGTGTTTTCATAGATTTATATAGTTTTGGGAGGAGATTTCTGCCGCCCTGCTCACACCGCCATCTTCCTGGAAGTGATTCAATATTTTTATACATTATGAAAATAATATCTATAATAAGTCTATTTATAATCTGTCACCATACAAAATTACTACAATATTATAGACTATATTTCCTATGCTGTACATTATATCCTCATGACTTATTTATTTAATAATTGGAAGTTTGTATACCTTTTAAAAATTGGGAAGTTTTAAAAATATTAAAACAAGTACATATTCTAGAATAATAAAGTCATTCAGCCTCAAATTCAACTTTTTGAGTATCTAGTAAGACAATAATTTTGAAGGTCAGGCTTTTGTGGAGGAGAAAACAGATATCCACATTCTAAAATCTCCTTTCACATATCAAAAACCGAGCTTAGGAACCTGGATGCCAATTTTTATTATGAGGTACAGTAGAAAGAGCTTATGATATGACAGAAGGGCAGTTCCTAACTTCCTCAGAGGAAGTCTTAGAGGTGGGAAGAGATCCAAGAAGAAGGGCCAATCATCATACATGTAGGGACTGGCAACCCTATATGGTTAGAGGGGCAGAGTTACCATTTTCAGGGCAGAGTTACCATTTTCAAATAGGCAGGGAGGTTTTTAAAACAGTGAAGCTTGTCCCCTGGTGCACAACAGTATTATTTCAAAACCATTTTGAGATGCTTCATGTTCAGCCTAAAGCTAGTGCAACTTGTTTCAGGAAGTAAGCCAGCCTATCAGTCAGGGTTTTCCAGAGAAACAAACCAGTAAGAAGTATATGTATATACATGTATTTAAATATGTAAGTGTGTCTGTTAAGAAATTTATTTTAAGGCATTGGCTTATGTGATTTTGGGGACTGACAAGTACAAACTCCGTAGGGCAGGCTGGAATGCTGGAAATTCTCAGATAGGGGCTGATGCTGCAGTCTTGAGGCAAAATTTCTTCTTAGGGAAACCCCAGTGTTACTTTAAGGCCTTCAACTTAATGGATGAGGGTGACCCACATTACTGTTGATAATTTCATTTACTTAAAGTCAACTGATATAGATGTTAACTACATCTAGTGTCTTGCCAATGGGTTTTAGCCCCAGGCAAGTTCGCTATGGATTCAATGCGACCAAAGAAATTGACAGCAGAATGCTCTTTGGGGTAAAAGGGTTTATTACCCGGCTTGTTCTCCCAGTGGTAGGTCAAGCACCAGCGTCTCGGCCTCCGCCCAGAGCACTGGGCCGAGCTCTCTATATAGCACAATAATAGCTTATTGTCTAAAGGTGTGGAAGCGGTAGCCTAACAACAGGCCATTTATATCATCAGGTGGTTTAAGTTCAGTGAGGATCCTGGCCATAGGAACCCCAACTTCCCTACACTCCACCTCTCCAGAATTCTCACCTTACAGTCTACACGCTTTCAATCTTCTGCAATGGTCCCTGTGTGAGAAAGCTGGAACACTCTAACCAGATTCCACAATAGCAACAGAGGATAACAGCCACTTAGAGATAATAAAAAATTAAGACACAGGTAACAAAAATAATAATAATCCTCAAGCCAGAGGAGGTTCCTAATAACAAAAATTATAATAATCCTCAAGCCAGAGGAAGTTCCCAATCCACAAAGACTTTAGGGGCGATAAGACACATGTTTTAATGCCATCAACATAGGCAAATCTTGTCCATCAGGTAGGATGCATGCAAGAGAGTGGTCCTGTGATAGGACTGTAGCAGGAAGGGGGTCCCTTCCAGGCCTAGTATACCATACTTGTACTCCTCTGCCTTTGGGGGTTACCGAAGGGTCTATATATAGTGCTACTGGAGGTGCATGCACTGGCCATAATGATAAAACAAAACTCCCCAGTAAGATGCTCCTACCTTCTGGCCGTTCAGGATATACTACTATGACCTTTGGCGGCCACTCTGCTGTTATGCCAGGAATACACAGGAGGCCACCTTCCAGGCTTTGTCCCCAAGGTGCCAAGAGAGCCAGCCATCATTGGTCTATGTGTCAAAAGGTCCAAGGCCACATCCACTCAATGGAGTCTCCAGGGTTCAGTGCAGTTTGTGCTGGCAGCAATATGTTATTCTGGTGGCTGAACCTCGGCTTCAGTGATTCTTCCTTGGTTTGCACTTGCAGTTGTACAGGGGAGGCAGACATATGTGTTAACATGTCTACAGGGCTCAGGGCTCCCTTTTGGGGTCTCTCATTCAAACGTCGTAGCACAGTCCATGAGCAGACTGACCATCCCCGCAGACTATTGGTATCTGACTTTAGTCCGGATTTTAACAAGCCACTGTGCTTCTCTATCATGCCTGCTGCGGTAGGATTGTATGGCACATGAAACTTCCACTTGATTCCCAGCTGTCGCACCTATTCTTGTAGTATATGTCCAGTAAAATGGGTGCCCTGATCACTCTCAATTACCTGTGGTCGGCCATAGGCAGCAAAGAGACGCTCCAGGCCTCTTTTGGTCATCTGCTTGTCTGCATAACGGGTAGGAAAAGCAACCAGAAGTCCAGTGGCTGTGTCCACACAGGTCATCGCATACCGATATCCTTCTGACACAGGTAGAGGCCCACTATAGTCTATCTGCCACCTGACGAGGGGTATAGGCCCCTTTGCTATTGTCCCATGTTGCTGAGGAACTTGGTGTAAGTCCCTTTTGGAGCACATGACATGCTCCTGCCGGGCTCTACTAACTTCTTCGAAGGTCAAAGTCAAGCCCCACCGACGGGCTACAGCCCACATTGTCTTTTGCCCTGCATGCAACCAACACTGATGTAGCCACTGGGCTACATCAGAGGCAGGCTTTCCTCTAACCAACATATCTGGGCCAATTTATCTGCTTCATCATTTCCTGGGGATGCCAGTGGCAAATGACCTGTCACATGGTATACTGTAATCATTTTAGTCTGACCACAGGCCCATGAGTCTTGCCACAATTCTTGCACCCAAAGGGGTCGGTGACCAACCAGCCAGTTGCCATGGTCCAGTTTGGTAGCCACAGGGTCAAGCCCCGATAGACAGCCCAGCTGTCAGTGCAGACAACTATAGGGGAGGGATCCTGGCTGATCACAAGCCACATGGCCCGCAACTCTGCCCACTGGCTTCTCTTCCCCTCACCATCTTCCATCCACATTGTCTCAGTCTTAGGATGGAAAGCGATGGCCCTCCATTTTGGGGGCTGCCCATGGCTGGAGCCATCTGTGTACCATGCATCTTTGGGTATAGGGGCTCTTCCCTCCCGATAGGGACTCTCTGCTACTAATGATTCAAAAGCAAGTTCTTCCTGTTTTCACTAGTATATGTCACCGGCCCCAACATGCGCTGGAGTTCTTCACTCAAGGGGCTACTAAAAAGGGCGCTATGCTGCTGTAGGTAAGCACCCCCCTTGGCTAGTGTGGGTGTTTGTGCCACACCACTCCTTGGCTTTTGGGTCCAGTCTCGTACCCACCCCAAGATGGGATAGGTGGTTATTTTATTTATTTAGGTTTCCTTATTTATTTATTTATTTTTTCCCCTTCTCCCACCCTCCCCAACCACCCTACCACACTCTCCCCTTTGGTGACCACTAGTTCCTTCTTGGAGTCTCTCAGTCTGCTGCTATTTTGTTCCTTCAGTTTTACGTCGTTGTTAGGGTTAGGTGGTTATTACCTTTATCAGGGCAATTCCAGTGATGTGTTCTGTAGCCAGCAAGGCATGATACATGGCAGCCAGTTGTTTTTCTATCAAAGTGTATCGTACCTCTGCCCCTTTCCAGAGTTGTGACCAGAATCCAACAGGTTGCCGAGTTCGTTCAAGCCACTGCCAGAGACCCCAGCCATAACCGTCTTCAGTGACATGAACATCCAGCTCACAGGGCCTTGATGGGTTTATCACACTCAAGGCCTGCATGCCCCGTTTTGCTGTAGTAAAGGCAGATGCACATGTCTCATCCCAGTCCCACCTGATGCCCTTTTGTGCCAACCGGTATAAGGGCTTCAGAATTTGTGCCAAGTGCAGGATAAACACTTTCCAGTAGTCTAGAAGACCCCAAAACTCCTGTAGCAATGCTACAGTTGTGGGGGTAGGAAAGGCCTGGACTTTATCTATAACTGCTTCTGGTATCACTTTGGTCTTACCTGATCAGACGACCCCCAAGAATCTGACAGACAAACCAGGTCCCTGAACCTTGGTGCTGTTCACAGCCCATCCTTTCTCCTGTAAATGTTGCAGCAGTCTAGGTGCTGCAGCTTCTAGATCTGAAAGAGAATTGGACGTGAGCATGACATCATCAATATTATGGTACAGCTGCACCATTGGCGGTTTCTCCCATGTAGCCAAGTCCTGGGCTACAAGTCCATGACAGATGGTGGGGCTGTGGAGGTATCCCTGTGGGAGGACAGTGAAAGTCCATTGCCGTCCTTCCCACGTGAAGGCAAACTGTTCCTGACTTTCCTGCTCAATGTTAATGAAAAAGAAGGCATTAGCAAGATGTACCACATAATGATATGTTCCTAGTTCATGGCTGAGAGTATCCATCAAGCCTGCAATAGAGGTGACAGCAGCATGCATAGGGGGTATGGCCTTATTCAGTTCTCTATAATCCACAGTCATACGCCAGGAGCCATCTGGCTTTTTTACTGGCCACACTGGTGAATTGAACGGACTATGGGTGGGCTTTATAATACCCACCTGTTCCAGCTCCAGCTCCTGGAGAGTGTCTCCAATCTCTTTATGCCTTCCAGGCAGTTTGTATTGTTTGGTATTAGTCCCCCACCAAGGCACAGGCAAAGCTATGAGTGGGTGCCTAGCATGTCCCCTCAGAACTGCCTTCACCACACATTCTCTCAGTCTGAACTCACCTGCAGTGGTCTGCAACCATAGACTCTGCAAGATATCAATCCCCCAAATATACTCAGGGACAGAAGATATATACACGGTATACTCTTCTGGGGGTAGATGCCCTATTCCCAAAGGGATTTGGGCTTTTTTCACTCTGATAGCCTTTCCCCCGTATCCATCTATGATAGTGGGTGTCCCGGGGAACTGCTAAGCGTTACCATGAATCAGTGAACATTCAGCCCCAGTCTCCACCAGAGCCATGACACGTTGTATGTTCACTGGGGACCAATGGATAGCTATTTCAACATGTGGCCTCCAGTCCCCCCCACCTCCGGTCCCTCAGGGCAGATACCTTGACCTTCCCCTGAGTCAAACCATGTTCCCCAATCACCTTCCTGTGTGGGCTCAAGTGAGGTTGGCTCGCTTTCTAGCAGGAAGTCTTGCAAACACACAGGCTGGACTCATGGCTCTGTCTCTGACCTCTGCCTCTTTGGTCCTAATGGCTGGAACTGCTGCTCTGGTTTCAGCTGTTGCCATAGCTCTAGTAAGATTCTATTTGACTTCCCATCTAATTTCCTTCCACCTGCTCCTGCCCGTATTAAATCAACCCACATTGGGGTCCTTGTAACCTTCATGGGGCCCTGTAAATTCTTCTTGTGAGTAACAGGTCTTATTTCTTGCCAAATTCTTGTTGCTTCAGTCTCTCCTAAGCCTGCTACTGTACGTGTCACCTCACTTATGGGATGCCCTAAGTGAGGGGAAAGAATGGCCACTAGAGACCCAAAGAGGGATGTAGGAGCCGTTTGAAGTACAATATTCCTCATCCCAGTAGTGAAAATCTCTTCATCTGGGCCAAAATTCTCTGGACTATAGATGGCATTTCTCATGCCTAGCTCTTATAGCACCTGTTGGAGTTCAACATATGTCTGCCATCTAACAGGAGAGGATAGTAGATCACCCGGATTGGGCCACACAGCATGAAGTGCAGCCATAAGCCAATCGAGGAGGGAGTGACTCCCTGGGTTCTGATGTGTATTTTGTAATCGCTGCCACAAGGCAGGCTGCACTGTCAGGGAAGCCAGCTTTCCCATCTCTGACCCCGACAGAACAATTCCATCCACCCCTAAGTCCCACAGACGCAGGAGCCAAGCTGATATTGACTCTGAGGGCTTCTCCCTAAACCAGGAGCCCAGATCCACCAGCTCAGCCTGAGTATGGGGTGGACCATAGAGTCCTCCACGACTTGGGGAGGGGGCTGCTCCTCTCCTTGGGGAACCTTCAGCTGCTGGGTCTTTATTTTCTTTACAACCACGGGGCATACTTTCAATACAGGAGGCGCCAGTGCCTCTGGCATCACCCGTTCATCCTTTCTCCAGCTCTTCCATTACTGGGGCTGATGGCACCTTTCTCTCCCCTCCCCCGAGTGCCTCCTCTGCTACAACCTTTACCTTTTCTAGTGTACCTCGCAGCAATGCTACCTCAGTCTTCAGAGGGTCTCTTACCTTCAGCTCAATGCTTCACAGCTGCCGTTCTCATACCACCTCCGCCTGTGCTTCCCTCAGGAGTTTGTCTTTTTCCTTGATGCCCTCTTCCTCCTTCAGAACACCTGGCAGCACTGCTGTCTCATCTCCAATGGCTCCTTGCTGCCGGTGCTTTTGTATCAGTGCTATCTCTTTCTTCAGGGAATCCACAAAAGTGTACAGCTCGCCTTCTCATGCCATCTCCTCTCACATCAATGCCATCCCTCTCCTCAGGGAATCCACAGAGGTCTGCAGCTCACGTTCTCGTGCTGCCTCTTGCATCAATGCCATTTCCCTCCTCAGGGAATCCACAGAAGTTTGCAGCTCACGTTCTCGTGGCACCATTTCTTGGGTCTCCTCTGTAGACTTTTTTAATACTGTGAGAAGCAGCCAACCCACAGTCCCTGCTGCCTCACCGGCACTCTGCTTCTCAAAGGATCTGCTTACTATACCAAGGGCCACCTCTACAGCCTCAGGTGTCACCTCCACTTGCCTCCAGTCCTGGGGTGGGGCCCAGTCCTCTAGGAGGCAAGCTATCTTAGACCACATACCCATTGGGGGATGATCCACTGTTTCCCCACTGTTGCCCTCCCATAAGGGCAGCTTGTCTTTTTCCTTGGTCAACAATGAACCCTGCCGACTTTCGCCAATTGTCTTGCCAATGGGTTTTAGCCCCTGGCAAGTTCGCTTTGGATTCAATGCGACCAAAGAAATTGACAGCAGAACGCTCTTTGGGGTGAAGTTTATTACCCGGCTTGTTTTCCCTGTGGCAGGTCGAGCACCAGTGTCTCTGCCTCCGTGCAGAGCACTGGGCCAAGCGCTCTATATAGCACAATAATAGCTTATTGCCTAAAGGTGTGGATGTGGTAGCCTAGCAATAGGCCATTTACATCATCAGGTGGTTTAAGTTCAGTGAGGATCCTGACCATTGGAACCCCAACTTCCCCACATCTACAAAATACCTTCACACTAACTTCAGGATTAGTATCTGATAGAGTGTTATGTGCCATTGCCTAGCCAAAGTGACACATAGAACTAACCACCGCAGTCAGCAACAGCCAAGGGAAATCTCTGACATCTAGGCAGGAGTTCCTAGCACTCCTGCATCCATGTGGTCTGTATTTCATATATAAAGAGCCCAGAAATTCCTGCATGTCTCATGGCAAGATAGATAGATAATAGAGATAGATAAGAGAGAGAGAGAGAGAGGAGAGAATAGAAATGATAGATTGATAGGAAAGAATATAACAAGGGCAGAATATTTTGAATCTGGAAGTTAAGCCAACTATGAAAGACGACTTGAATATGTTTAACTGTCAAGGCTCTCTATCTCCTGAGATACCACTGTGTCCACTATGGTCCTGGAAGCAGGGAGCATTAATTTCTGTAAGAATGAAATTAATTCTAAGTAAATACTTCTGAATTCTAGAGTTGGCATCTTAGAGAAGTGGACGTTCTCTATTACTAGCAAGTGCTTTGAGCCCACATCCATTTGGCCTATCTTTCTGAGCTAGGTTGGCTCCTAAGTGAGTTTGAGGGCTTCCTTTTATCTAAATTGATCATTAATCCTTTTCCCTAAGGCTCACCCCTTAGCCCTGGTACTATATCTTACTAGTCTGACTGAAACGGAGACATAGAAAGGGATTTAACTTCAGGCCAGGATCAGAGCTAGCTTAGGCACATATTTCGTGCCCCTTTTCTCCCGGTTCCTATCTTGGTGTCCACTGGGTCTTCAAGCCCTATCCAATTCACATAATCATAGGAGAAGTTTGAAAAAGAAGAGGTTGGATCATGAACAAAAGGACTGTTCTAAGAGATAAAAGATGAAGCCATAATGTCCCATTTAAACACTCTGAGAATCATGGCCTCACTGTACACGTCTAAGGCCTCCACTGCTCGTCTTTCTTAGGACTAGCAGGGACAATAGGAGGAGAAGCTTTGAGCTTCCCTAGAGTTTAAGTGTGTGGTCAAGACCACAATAATTCTACCTCTGAACCATCAGACTTCTGCAGGAGCAGGCAATTAGAAGTGTTGTTGTTGATGAATCTATTTTCTATTTAGCATTTGGAATACAAAATTTCAATTTTGGACTTTCCAGTTGAAGAATAGTTGAACAATTTGGGGGAAAAAATGGCAGCGTGAGAAGTGGGGCAGAAACCTCCTCCCAAAACCATGTATAACATGATAAAACTGAAAATAAAACTAATCCTAAAAGAGCAACCTAAAGACTGAAAAACAGACTGTCTACATCTGGGGACGAGAGAAACCTCACAGAAAAGGGTAAAGCAAAGCCACAAACTAGCAGGATCCAAGCCTTCCCCCAGCCCCAACTCACAGGTGGGAGGAAGAGCAATGGAGCAGAGAGGGAGTAGAAGCCCAGAACTGCTAAATACCCACTGCTGGAGATCTACTTCAGGAGCACAAACCCACATTACATGGTGCTCTGGAGATTACTGGGATTGGAAAGCAAAGACAGGTGGAATACTCAGAGAGACGGATATTCTAGCCACTTGTGGAGAACAGGTACCCACAACTGGCCACTCTGGAACAAAAAAAAAAAAAAGGCAGGCGCTTTGAAAGATGACCCAACAGCAAGAGGGCTGCTAAAGGGGCAAGGATTACAGAGACCTTGCTTCTCAGGAAAAAATGCTGCAGTGGCACACTCAGCAGGTTGGGAACTTTCAGGAGCTTCAGGCACTCAATCACCATGGCTGGCAACACAGAGCAGAGGCTCCCCACTGCAATATGCAGCCTGCTGTTCCTTCCTCCCTGCAGGCACTGCTCCACACACCTGCTGCCTCTGCCATTGCACCAGGTCAGCTGGATGGTGGCCCCTCCTACAGCAGCTACAGATGTGTAACTCAGAGGCTTCTTGCTGCACATTCAGCTCACTGGTCCTGGCACTGGAGGCAGTTCACTGCAGCTGGGAAGCAGGAAAGAGCACTCTCCTCCCAGCAGGCACCAGCGCTGTGCAGCAACAAACACCACCATTGCTCCAGGTGCCGGGCAGCTCCAGAGAGTACAGCTTCTGGGCACTAGAGGGCACTGCCAACACAAAGTTATTATTCCATAGTAATCATTAGAAATATGAAATGACAAAACAAATATTTGTACAAACAAGAATCCAACAAACACCAGAAAGAGGGCTAAGTGAAATTGAAATAAAAAAATCTTCTTGATAAAGATATCAAAATACAAATCTTAAACATGCTAACAGAGCTACAGAAAAATATTCAAGACCTCACAGAGGAATTCAAGAAAGATATAGAAACTTTGAGAAATACAGTATCTGAAATGAAACATAAAATGGAGGGATTTAAAAGTAGAATAAATGAGATAGAGGAGATGGTAAATGAAATAGAAATTAGAGAACAGGAATACAAAGAAGCTGAGCACAGAGAGAAAAAAGGATCTCTAGAAATGAAAGACTAATAAGAGAATTGAACGAACAATCCAAATGGAACAATATTCTCATTTATATGTGTACCAGAAGAAGAAGAGAGAAAAGACATAGAAAGTCTCTTTGAGGAAATAATTGCTGAAAACTTCCCCATTCTGCGAAAGGAAATAGTCTCTCAGGCCATGGAAGTTCACAGATTTCCCAACACAAAGGACCGAAGGAAGACAACACCAAGGCATATAATAATTAAAATGGGTAAAATCACAGACAAGGACAGAATATTAAAAACAGCCAGAGAAAGAAAAAAGATCACATATAAAGGAAAACCCATGAATCTATCATCAGACTTCTTAGCAGAAAACTCACAGGCCAGAAGGGAGTGGCATGATATATTTAAAGCAATGAAACAGAAGAGCCTCGAACCAAGAATACTCTATCCAGAAATATTATTATTTAAATTTTTTCCAGAAAAGGAGAAGTTGAGGGAATTTGCCTCCCACAAACTGTCTCTACAGTGTATTTTGGAGGGACTACTGTAGATGGAAGTGTTCCTAAGGCTAAATAGCTGTCACCAGAGAAGGTAAAACCACTGTAAAGAAAGACCAATTAATTACTAGACAAATGCAAAATTAAACCAACTACCCCAAAATCAGTCAAGGGATACAGAAAGAGTACAGGATATGATACAGAATATATACAGAATTGAGGAGAAAGAAAAGGAGGGGAAAAAAAGAACATTTAGATTGCATTTGTAATAGCATCCAAAGTGAGTTATGTTGGACTGTTAGATAGTAAAGAAGTTGCGGCCCTTCAACCTTTGGTAACGACAAATATAAAGCCTGCAATGGCAGTAAGTATGTATCTATTGATAATCACCCTAAATATAAATGGTCTGATGCACCAATCAAAAGACACAGAGTTACTGAATGGATTAAAAAGCAAGACACTGTCTATATGTTGCCTACAAGAGGTGCAATGTAAACCCAAAAACATACACAGACTAAAAGTGAAGGGATGGAAAAAGATATTTCATGCAAACAATAGGGAGAAAAAAGCAGGAGTAAGCATACGTCCATCAGACAGACTTCAAAACAAAGAAAGTAACAAGAGACAAAGAAGGACATTACATAATCAAAAAGGGGTCAGTCCTACAAGATTATATAACCATTATAAGTATCTGTGCACACAACACAGGAGCACTACTTATGTGAAACAAATACTAACAGAATTAAAGGGAGAAATAGAATGCAATACATTCATTTTAGGAGACGTCAACACACCACTCACTCCAAAGGTCAGATCAACCAGACAGAAAATAAGGAGATAGAGGCACTGAACAACACATGAGAACAGATGAACCTCCAGACATCTACAGAATATTCCACCCAAAGGCAGCAGGATATACATTCTTCTCAAGTGCACATGGAACATTTTCAAGAATAAATCACATACTAGACCACAAAAAGAGCCTCAGTAAATTCAGAAGGATTGAAATTGTACCAACCAGCTTCTCAGACCACAAAGGTATGAAACTAGAAATCAATTATGCAAAGAAAACAAAAAGGCCCACAAACACATGGAGGCTTAACAACATGCTCCTAAATAACAAATGGATCAATGATCAAATAAAAACAGAGATCAAGCAATATATGGAGACATATGAAAACAACAACTCAACACCCCAAGACCTGTTGGATGCAGTAAAGGCAGTTCGAAGAGGAAAGTATACTGCAAAACAGGTTTACCTCAAGAAAGAAGAACAGTTCCAAATGAACAGTCCAAACTCACAATTAATGAAACTAGGAAAACAAGAACAAATAAGGCCCAGAGTCAGTAGAAGGGGAGAAATAATTAAGATCAGAGAAGAAATAAATAAAATTGAGAAGAATAAAACAATAGAAGGAATCAGTGAAAGCAGGAGCTGGTCCTTTGAGAAAATTAACAAAATAGATAAACACCTAGCCAGACTTATCAAGAAAAAAAGAGAGTGTACACACAAAAACAGAATCAAAAATGAGAAAAGAAAAATCACTATGGATACCACAAAAATACAAAGAATTATTAGAGAGTACAATGAAAAATTATATGCTAACAAATTGGATAACCTAGAAGAAATGGACAACTTCCTAGAAAAATACAGCCTTCCAAGGCTGACCCAGGAAGAAACAGATTATCTGAACAAACCAATTACTAGCAATGCAATTGAATTGGTAAAAAACTACCTAAGAACAAAACCACTGGACCAGATGGCTTAACTGCTGAATTTTACCAAACATTTAGTGAAGACCTAATACCCATCGTCCTTAAAGTTTTCCAAAAAGTAGAAGAGGAGGGAATACTTCCAAACTCATTCTGTGAGGCCATATCACCCTAATACCAAAAGCAGGCAAGGACAACAACAACAACAAAAAATCACAGACCAATATACCAATATCCCTGATGAACACAGATGCAAAAATACTCAACAAAATATTAGCAAACTGAATTAAAAATACATCAAAAAGATCATCCATCATGATTAAATGGAATTTATTCAAGGGATGCAAGGATGGTGTAATATTTAAAAATCCATCAATATCATATACCACATCAACAAAAAGAATTAAGAAAATCACATGATCATCTCAATAGGTGCTTAAAAAGCTCTCGAAAAAATTCAACATCCATTTGTGATAAAAACTCTCCACAAAATCGGTATAGAGGGCAAGTACCTTAACATAATAAAGGCCATGTATGACAAACCCACAGCCAACATCATACTTAACAGTGAAAAGCTGAAAGCTTTTCCTCTAAGATGGGCAACAAGACAGGGATGCCCACTCTCCCTGCTTTTATTCAACATAGTATTGGAAGTCCTAGCCCTGGCAATCAGACAACACAAAGAAATAAAAGTCATACAGATTGGTAAGGAAGAGGTTAAACTGTCCCTGTTTGCAGATGACATAATATTGTACATAAAAAACCCTAAAAAATCCACCCCAAACCTACTAGAACTAATAACTGAATTCATCAAAGTTGCACGGGACAAAATTAATACACAGAAATCTGTTGTGTTCCTATATACTAACCATAAACTAGCAGAAAGAGAAACCAGGAAAACAATTCCATTTACAACTGCATGAAAAAGAATAAAATACCTAGGAATAAACCTAACCAAGGAGGTGAAAGACCTAAATCCTGAAAACTGCAAGACACTCATCAGAGAAATTAAAAAAGACACCAATAAATGGAAATACATCCTGTGCTCATGAATAGGAAGAATTAGCATTGTCAAAATGGCCATCCTGTCTAAAGCAATCTACAGATTCAATGCAATCCCTGTTAAAATTCCAACAGCATTCTTCAACAAACTAGAACAAATAGTTGTAAAATTTATATGGAACCACAAAAGATCCCAAATAGCCAAAGCAATCCTGAGAAAGAAGAACAAGGCTGGGAGGATTACACTCCCTGACTTCAAGCTCTACTACAAAACCACAGTAATGAAGACAATTTGGTACTTGCACAAACAGACCTGTAGATCAATGGAACAGAACAGAAAGCCCAGATATAAACCTGAGCACCTTATGCCTAATTAATATATGATAAAGGAGCCATAGATATACAATGGGAAAACGACAGCCTCTTCAACAACTCGTGTTGACAAAACTGGACAGGTACATGTAAGAGAATGAAACTGGATTATTGTCTAACTCCATACACAAAAGTAAAGTCAAAATGGATGAAAGACCTGAATGTAAGTCATGAAACCATAAAACTCATAGAAGAAAACATAGGCAAAAATCTCTTGAATATAAACATGAGCAACTGTTTCCTGAACATATCTGCTTGGGCAAGGGAAACAAAAGCAAAAATGAACAAATAGGACTACATCAAACTATAAAGCTTTTGTATAGCAAAGGACACCATCAGCAGAACAAAAAGGCATCCTACAGTATTGGAGAATATATTTATAAATGATATATCCGACATGGGGTTAATATCCAAAATATATGAAGAACTCACAGGCCTCAATACCCAAAAAGCAGATAACCCGATTAAAAAATGGGCAGAGGACCTGAGCAGACACTTCTACAAAGAAGAAATTTAGATGGCCAACAGGCATATGAAAAGATTCTACCCATCTTTAATTACCAGAGAGATATAAATTAAAACTACAATGAGATATCTCCTCACACCGATTAGCGTGGCCAACCTTAAAAAGTCAAGGAACAACAAATGCTGGCGAAGATGTGGAGAAAGGGAAACCTTCCTACGCTGCTGGTGGTAATATAATTTAGTTCAACCATTGTGCAAAGCAATATGGAGATTCCTGAAAAAACTAAAAATAGAAACAACAGTTGACCCAGTAATACCACTCCTAGGAATTTACCCAAATAAAACAAGATCCTTGATTCAAAAAGACATATGCACCCCTATGTTTATCGCAGCACTATTTACAATAGCCAAGATATGGAAATAACCTGAGTGTCCTTCAGAAGATGAATGGATCAATAAGAAGTGGTACATATACACAATGGAATACTATTCAGCCATAAGAAGAAAACAAATCCTACCATTTGCAACAACATGGGTGGAGCTAGAGGATATTATGCTCAGTGTAATAAGCCAGGCAGAAAAAGACAAGTACCAAATAATTTCACTCATATGTGGAGTATAAGAACAAAGAAAAAACTGAAGGAACAAAATATCAGCAGACTCACAGAACCCAAGAACAGACTAACAGTTACCAAAGGGAAAGGTATGTGGGAGGGTGATTGGAAGGGAGGGATAAGGGGAATAACGGGCATTATGATTAGCACATGTAATGTAGGGGAGAGCACGGGGAAGGCAGTATAGCACAGAGAAGACAAGTAGTGACTCTATAGCATCTTACTGCACTGATGGAGAGTGACTGTAATGGGGTATGTGGTGGGAACTTGATAATGGGGGGAATCTAGCAACCACAATGTTGCTACTGTGATTCTATATTAATGATACAAAAATAAAAATAGAAAAAGAAATAAAGGGAAATTGAAACTCTCTGACTAGTGTTTATATCCTGGTGCTGTGTAATTTCCATCTTAACGCATCTATTAAAAGGAATCAAAGTGTGCGCAGTCCATAGAAGAGAAACAACTCTAACTTTGGCTCTGCTAAAGGTAATACAAAATTCTGCTACATATCAATGCACACTACAAATTAAAACTGTGTATAATTATCACTGAAGTAGACAAATTAACCAATATTTAAGAAACAGATTCGCATGATGGTACCCAAAACTATGCTGTTAAGGTTTACTTATTAATTTATCGTGAATTTAGCACTATCAACTAAGGTAAAATGCACACTGTTTCCATACTTTATCTCTGAACTCTAGTTTTAGAACAGATTCAACAAAAGGAAAAATATACTGAATATTACACTTTACCATAAATGCTCAATTGATACTAGATAAAACATTTATTAATAGTCCCCAAATACTATTTTTCTATATTCCAATTTTTAAATTGGTTTGTGTTACTTAAAAATAAAGAAAATAAAACTAAACTAATATCACTTAAGATTTCTAAGAAAGATAGTAGAAGTCAATCTTATACAAAACTGTCTGTGTGGCAGAAACTGAAGAAATACTAATGGGTTAAGTTTTTAAGAGCTGTGGGTCTTTATGAGCTGAAACCCCAGCATCAGTCCATGCAGGGGTCCTGGGGTTTTGCTACTGGCCTCATGTGCTGACACCACACTGGCAATCAGAGACAGGCCTATGCTGGCCTCATGGCTGGATTCTGTTCCAGCTGCCTATTTGGATTCCCCGCTCTGCAAGGAATCATTAGAAGCATGTATTTGCAAAATTCATTGGGTCTAATACTTGCAGGGCACTGGGCTATGTTTGAGGACTGGCTTCTGCCTGTGAAGGTAGTTACAGTCCATTGAAAAGTGATAAGGAGAAGCAAAAAGTTGCAATTGATGAGGTCTTCTTCCAACACTAAGTCAGAAGTATCCTCTGGAATTGGCAGAAAGCCAGATCATTTTTGTCTGGATTTTCAGGGCCTCATATCTGGGAGGAAGTCTGCAATTTCTCTCCAGGTAGCTCTGAGGCATTACGAATTGTCATTTTTTTCCCTCACCGAGTTCAATAATGTCATATTACCGTTTGTCATAAAATAGTTCTAAATTACAGTTAACACACAAAAGAAGTTCCTGCTTGTGGTCAAAGAGGAAGGAGTACCTCACATGTAAAAATGGGGGAGGGAGACCCACTGCTTGAGTAAATGCTGAGGAAAACTGGAAAGGCAGCATAGTGGGAAAGGGAATTGAAAGAGGAGGTCCTGGTCTCTAAGAATAAAGCTAGTGAGAAATAGGATACAGGACTTAGAAATGTCATGGGTCGTGTGGACCTGGATTTCTTCTGAGAAATTTAAAATATTTTGCAAACAGGAGACTTCCGGGAAGATGGCAGTGTGAGCAGGGCGGCAGAAATCTCCTCCCAACACTATATTTATCTACGAAAACACAGCAAATACATCTATTCCTAAAAAAGAGACAAGAATACACAGGAAAGCGCACAGTGTGCAGCTACACCCGAGAGGACTCGGCACCCCAAGAGGCGGGTAAGATACGGAGCCGCGACCCGGCGGGACCCGAGCACTCCCCCACCCCAGCGCACCGGCGGGAGGAGAGGATACAGAGCCGGGAGGGAGTGGAGGTACACCCCGCGAAGTAGCCAGCCCCGGTGATCTGGCGGGGAGCGCTGACCCACATGGCGCAGTGCAGCGGAGATTGGAGAGACAGAGGGGCAGGATCTGAGCGGGGAACGCGCCAGGGTGCTTGCAGCCGGCTCCCGGGAAGGAAAAAAAAAAAAGCGCGCGCTTCCTTCAGCGGTCTTAAAGAGACAGGAGCCCAGCGGAGGAGCCGGATCGCCCCAGCACACTCAGCCCAGCAGGCTGGGAGTCCTGGGGAGTTTCAGATGCCTTAGCTGGCGACTGGGGAAGCGTAGCCATACTTACACTTCTCACTGAGATCACCAGCCTCCTATTCGTTCCCACCCCTGCCCGAGCAATAAAGGGCCCTGCGGAGTGGCACAGTCACAGCTGTGAATAGTGGGGCAACAGTGCCACCTATAGCATTCCCACAGAGTCTACTCCTGGTGGGCTTTTTTTTTGGTTTGGTTTGGTTTTTTGTTTCCTCTTTTCATTTTTTTCTTTCTTTCTTTCTTTCTTTTTTTTTTCTCTTTTTAAAGTCTTAAAGAGCCCAGCTGACATACGTGGCAACTACCAGTGACCAATTCTATAGCCATGAAAAGACAGAGGAATATGGTTCAGACCAAAATCAACCAGACAACCCCAGAGAGGGAGCCTGAAGGGATGGAAATGCACAGTCTTCCTGAAAAAGAATTCAGAATAAAAGTCATAACCATGCTGATGGACCTACAGAGAAATGTGCAAGAGCTGAGGGAGGAAGTGAGGGAACTGAGGAAAGACAATACAGAAATCAGACAAGCGATCGACGGGCTTAACAGCAGAATGGATGAGATGCGAGAGACTGTTAATGGAATAGAAAACAGAGAACAGGAGTACAGAGCAGCTGAGGCAGAGAGAGATAAAAGGATTTCTAGGAATGAAAGAATATTAAGAGAACTGTGTGACCAATCCAAACGGAACAATATTCGCATTATAGGAGTACCAGAGGAAGAAGAGAGAGAAAAGGGATAGAAAGTGTCTTTGAAGAAATAATTGCTGAAAACTTTCCCTCGCTGGGGAAGGAAGTAGTCTCGCAGTCCACCGAAGCTCATAGATCTCCCAACACAAGGGACCCAAGGAAGACAACACCAAGACACATAATAATTAAGATGGCAAAGATCAAAGATAAAGACAGGGTACTAAAGGCAGCTAGAGAAAGAAAAAAGATCACCTACAAAGGAAAACCCATCAGACTATCATCAGACTACTCAACAGAAACCTTACAGGCCAGAAGAGAATGGCATGATATATTTAACGTTATGAAACAGAAGGGCCTCGAACCAAGAATATTGTATCCAGCACCATTATCATTTAAATATGATGGAGGGATTAAACAATTTCCAGACAAATGAAAGTTGAGAGAGTTTGCCTCTCATAAACCACCACTACAGGATATCTTAAATGGACTGCTCTAGATGGAAGCACACTAAGGCTAAAAAGATGTCACCAGAGAAAATAAAATCATAGCAAAGAAAGCAGACCATCCAAATACTAACTAAAGGCAAAGAATAAAACACCTATTATAGAAAGAATGGAGGAGGAGGAATAAGAAGGGAGAGAAATAAAGAAACATCAGACTGTGCTTACAATAACTTAACAAGAAAGTTAAGTTACATTGTTAGATAGTAAAGAAGCAACCCTTGAACCCTTGGTAACCACGAATCTAAAGCCAGCAATGGCAATAAGTACATACCTATCAATAATCACCTAAATGTAAATGGACTGAATGCACCAATCAAAAGACACAGAGTAACAGAATGGATAAAAAAGCAAGACCCATCTATATGCTGCCTACAAGAAACTCACCTCAAATCCAAAGATATACACAGACTAAAAGTGAAGGGATGGAAAAAAGATATTTCATGCAAACAACAAAGAGAAAAAAGCAGGTGTTGCAGTACTTGTATCAGACAAAATAGACTTCAAAACGAAGAAAGTAGCAAGAGACAAAGAAGGACATTACATAATGATAAAGGGGTCAGTCCAACAAGAAGATATAACCATTATAAATATATATACAACCAACACAGGAGCGCCAGCATATGTGAGACAAATACTAACAGAATTAAAGGAGGAAATAGACAGCAATGCAT
>JAVSCE010009530.1:0-65420 GCA_032199065.1 Smutsia gigantea
GCCAACATTTGTTGTTGTTTGTGTTTTTGATGTTGGCCATCCTCACTGCTGTGAGGTGATATCTCATTGTGGTTTTAATCTGCATTTCTCTGATGATTAGCGATGTGGAGCATCTTTTCATGTGCCTGTTGGCCATCTGAATTTCTTCTTTGGAGAAGTGTCTATTCATGTCCTCTGCCCATTTCTTAATTGATTATTTGCTTTCTGTTTGTTAAGGTGCATGAGTTCTTTATATATTTTGGATGTCAACCTTTATCAGATACGTTTTTTATGAATATATTCTCCCATACTGTAGGATGTCTTTTTGTTCTACTGATGGTGTCCTTTGCTGTACAGAAGCTTTTCAGCTTGATATAGTCCCACTTGTTCATTTTTGCTTTTGTTTCCCTTGCCCGGGGAGATATGTTCATGAAGAAGTTGCTCATGTTTATGTCCAAGAGATTTTTGCCTATGTTTTTTTCTAAGAGTTTTATGGTTTCATGACTTACATTCAGGTCTTTGATCCACCTTGAGTTTACCTTTGTGTATGGGGCTAGACAGTAGTCCAGTTTCATTCTCTTACATGTAGCTGTCCAGTTTTTCCAACACCAGCTGCTGAAGAGGCTGTCATCTCCCCATTGTATATCCAAGGCACTTTTATCAAATATTAATTGACTGTATATGTTTGGGTTAATGTTTGGATTTTCTATTCTGTTCCACTGGTCTGTGGGTCTGTTTTTGTGCCAATACCAAATTGTCTTGATTACTGTGGTTTGTAGTAGAGCTTGAAGTCAGGGAGTGTAATTCCCCCTGTTTGATTCCTCCTTCTCAGGATTGCTTTGGCTATTCGGGGTCTTTTGTGGTTCCATATGAATTTTAGAATTATTTGTTCCAGTTCATTGAAGAAAGCTGTTGGTAGTTTGATAGGGATTGCCTTGAATCTGTAGATTGCTTTAGGTAGTATAGCCATTTTGACAATATTTATTCTTCCTAGCCAAGAGCATGGGATGCATTTCCATTTGTTAGTGTCCTCTTTAATTTCTCTTAGGAGTGTCTTGTAGTTTTCAGAGTACAGGTCTTTCACTTCCTTCGTTAGGTTTATTCCTAGGTATTTTATTCTTTTTGATGCAATTGTGAATGGAATTGTTTTTCTGATTTCTCTTTCTGTTAGTTCATCATTAGTGTATAGGAAAGCAACAGATTTCTGTGTGTTAATTTTGTATCCTGCAACTTTGCTGAATTCACATATTAGTTCTAGTAGTTTTGGAATGGAATCTTTAGGGTTTTTTATGTACAGTATCATGTCATCTGCAAATAGTGACAATTTGACTTCTTCTTTACCAATCTGGATGCCTTGTATGTCTTTGTTTTGTCTGATTGCTGTGGCTAGGACCTCCAGTACTATGTTGAATAACAGTGGAGAGAGTGGGCATCCCTGTCTTGTTCCCGATCTTAGATGAAAAGCTTTCAGCGTCTCGCTGTTAAGTATGATGTTAGATGTGGGTTTGTCATATATAGCCTTTATGATGTTGAGGTACTTGCCCTCTATACCCATTTTGTTGAGAGTTTTAATCAGGAATGGATGCTGAATTTTGTCAAATGCTTTTTCAGCATCTATGGAGATGATCATGTGGTTTTGGTTCTTCTTTTTGTTGATGTGGTGGATGATGTTGATGGATTTTCGAATGTTGTACCATCCTTGCATCCCTGGGATGAATCCCACTTGATCATGGTGTATGATCCTCTTGATGTATTTTTGAATTCGGTTTGCTAATATTTTGTTGAGTATTTTTGCATCTACGTTCATCAGGGATATTGGTCTGTAATTTTCTTTTTTGGTGAGGTCTTTGCCCGGTTTTGGTATTAGAGTGATGCTGGCTTCATAGAATGAGTTTGGAAGTATTCCCTCCTCTTCTATTTCTTGGAAAACTTTAAAGAGAATCGGTGTTATTTCTTTTCTATACGTCTGGTAGAATTCAGAGGTGAATCCATCAGGCCCAGGGGTTTTGTTCTTGGGTAGTTTTTTGATTACCAATTCGATTTCGTCACTGGTGATTGGTCTGTTTAGTTTTTCTGTTTCTTGCTTGGTCAGTCTTGGAAGGTTGTATTTTTCTAAGAAGTTGTCCATTTCTTCTATGTTTTCCAGCTTGTTAGCATATAGATTCTCATAATATTCTCTTATGATTCTTTGTATTTCTGTGGGGTCCGTCGTGATTTTTCCTTTCTCATTTCTGATTGTGTTTATGTGTGTAGATTCTCTTTTTCTCTTAATGAGTCTGGCTAGGGGTTTATCTATTTTGTTTATTTTTTCAAAGAACCAGCTCTTGGTTTTATTGATTTTTTCTATTGTTTTATTCTTCTCAATTTTATTTATTTCTTCTCTAATCTTTATTATGTCCCTCCTTCTGGTGACTTTGGGCCTCATTTGTTCTTCTTTTTCCAATTTCAGTAATTGTGTCTTTAGACTATTCATTTGGGAATGTTCTTCCTTCTTTAAATAGGCCTGGATTGCAATATACTTTCCTCTTAGAACTGCCTTTGCTGCGTCCCACAGAAGTTGTGGCTTTGTGTTGTTGTTGTCATTAGTCTCCATATATTCTTTGATTTCTGTTTTGATTTGGTCGTTAACCCATTGATTAATTAGGAGAGTGTTGTTAAGTCTCCATGTATTTGTGAGCCTTTTTGATTTCTTTCTAAAATTTATTTCTAGTTTTATACCTTGGTGATCTGAGAAGTTGGTTGGTAGGATTTCAATATTTTTGAAATTACTGAGGTTCTTTTTGTGGCCTAGTATGTGGTCTATTCTGGAAAATGTTCCATGTGCACTTGAGAAGAATGTGTATCCTGTTGCTTTTGGGTGTAGAGTTCTGTAGATGTCTGTTAGGTCCATCTGTTCTAGTGTGTTGTTCAGTGCCTCTGTGTCTTTACTTATTTTCTGTCTGGTTGATCTGTCCTCTGGAGTGAGTGGTGTGTTGAAGTCTCCTAAGATGAATGCATTGCTGTCTATTTCCTCCTTTAATTCTGTTAGTATTTGTCTCACATATGCTGGCGCTCCTGTGTTGGGTGCATATATATTTATAATGGTTATATCTTCTTGTTGGACTGACCCCTTTATCATTATGTAATGTCCTTCTTTATCTTTTGCTACTTTCTTCGTTTTGAAGTCTATTTTGTCTGATACAAGTACTGCAACACCTGCTTTTTTCTCTTTGTTGTTTGCATGAAATATCTTTTTCCATCCCTTCACTTTTAGTCTGTGTATATCTTTGGATTTGAGGTGAGTTTCTTGTAGGCAGCATATAGATGGGTCTTGCTTTTTTATCCATTCTGTTACTCTGTGTCTTTTGATTGGTGCATTCAGTCCATTTACATTTAGGGTGATTATTGATAGGTATGTACTTATTGCCATTGCTGGCTTTAGATTCGTGGTTACCAAGGGTTCAAGGGTTGCTTCTTTACTATCTAACAATCTAACTTAACTTTCTTGTTAAGTTATTGTAAACACAGTCTGATGTTTCTTTCTTTCTCTCCCTTCTTATTCCTCCTCCTCCATTCTTTCTATAATAGGTGTTTTATTCTTTGCCTTTAGTTAGTATTTGGATGGTCTGCTTTCTTTGCTATGATTTTTTTTCTCTGGTGACATCTTTTTAGCCTTAGGTGTGCTTCCATCTAGAGCAGTCCATTTAAGATATCCTGTAGTGGTGGTTTATGAGACGCAAATTCTCTTAACTTTCGTTTATCTGGAAATTGTTTAATCCCTCCATCATATTTAAATGATAATCGTGCTGGATACAATATTCTTGGTTCGAGGCCCTTCTGTTTCATTACGTTAAATATATCATGCCATTCTCTTCTGGCCTGTAAGGTTTCTGTTGAGAAGTCTGATGATAGTCTGATGGGTTTTCCTTTGTAGGTGATCTTTTTTCTCTCTCTAGCTGCCTTTAATACCCTGTCTTTATCTTTGATCTTTGCCATCTTAATTATTATGTGTCTTGGTGTTGTCTTCCTTGGGTCCCTTGTGTTGGGAGATCTATGAGCTTCGGTGGACTGCGAGACTACTTCCTTCCCCAGCGAGGGAAAGTTTTCAGCAATTATTTCTTCAAAGACACTTTCTATCCCTTTTTCTCTCTCTTCTTCCTCTGGTACTCCTATAATGCGAATATTGTTCCGTTTGGATTGGTCCACAGTTCTCTTAATATTCTTTCATTCCTAGAAATCCTTTTATCTCTCTCTGCCTCAGCTGCTCTGTACTCCTGTTCTCTGTTTTCTATTCCATTAACAGTCTCTCGCATCTCATCCATTCTGCTGTTAAGCCCGTCGATCGCTTGTCTGATTTCTGTATTGTCTTTCCTCAGTTCCCTCACTTCCTCCCTCAGCTCTTGCACATTTCTCTGTAGGTCCATCAGCATGGTTATGACTTTTATTCTAAATTCTTTTTCAGGGAGGCTGTGCATTTCCATCCCTTCAGACTCCCTCTCTGGGGTTGTCTGGTTGATTTTGGTCTGAACCATATTCCTCTGTCTTTTCATGGCTGTATAATTTGGTCACTGATAGTTGCCACGTATGTCAGCTGGGCTCTTTAAGACTTTAAAAAGAGAAGAAAAAAAAAGAGAAAAAAAGAGAAAAAAAGAAAAAAAGAAAAAAAGAAAGAAAGAAAAAAAGAAAAAAAGAAAGAAAAGAAAAAACAAAAACAAAACAAAAACAAAAACAAAAAAATGCCCACCGGATGTAGGTTCTTTGGGAATGCTCTAGGTGGTGCTATTGCCCCACTATTCCACAGCTGTGACTGTGCCGCTCCGCAGGGCCCTTTATCGCTCTAGCAGGGGTGGGAACGAATAGGAGGCTGTTGATCTCAGTGAGAAGTGTTAAGTATGGCTACGCTTCCTCAGTCGCCAGCTAAGGCGTCTGAAACTCCCCAGGACTCCCAGCCTGCTGGGCTGAGTGTGCTGGGGCGATCCGGCTCCTCCGCTGGGCTCCTGTCTCTTTAAGACCGCTGAGGAAAGCGCGCACTTTTTTTTTCCTTCCCGGAGCCGGCTGCAAGCCCCCTGGCGCGTTCCCCGCTCAGATCCTGCCCCTCTGTCTCTCCAATCTCCGCTGCACTGCGCAATGTGGGTCAGCGCTCCCCGCGCAGATCACCGGGGCTGGCTACTTCGCGGGGTGCACTTCCACTCCCTCCCGGCTCTGAATCCTCTCCTCCCGCCGGTGCGCTGGGGTGGGGGAGGGCTCGGGTCCCGCCGGGTCGCGGCTCCGTATCTTACCCGCCTTTTGGGGTGCCGAGTCCTCTCGGGTGTAGCTGCACGCTGTGCGCTTTCCTGTATATTCTCGTCTCTCTTTTAGGAATAGATGTATTTTCTGTGTTTTCGTTGATAAATATAGTGTTGGGAGGAGATTTCTGCTGCCCTGCTCACACCGCCATCTTCCCGGAAGTCATCAGATATGAAATTTCTTAATGATTGAATCTCCATCTTAAATTTGTTCCTGAGTTCTTGAATATTTATCTGTACCTCCATAAGCATGTTTATAATTTTTATTTTGAACTCTCTTTCACGAAGATTGGTGAGTTCAGTTTCATTTCGCCCTGTTTCTGCGCTTTGTGAGATTTTGGTCTGAACCATGTTCTTTTGATGTTTGACATTTCCGTGTGGTGCCCACTAATGCGCAGAAACTCCAGTCTGTGGAGCTGCTTAGCCCCTAGAGTGAGGTTGGGGTTCGTAGGGGAGCAGAGCTGGTGCCTGGGGGGAGGAAAGATCTGTTTCCTGATTCCCGTCTGCCCTGCCTGTCTCCAGTGTCAGAGCCAGTGGGCCAAGCACACAGGTGTAAGCCCTCTGTGATTTGCATCTCTAGCTGCTGTAGGCGGGCCCTCCCTCTGGCTGGTCTGACACCAGCGCAGTGACTGAGGCTTTGCGAGCAGGTCCCTGCAGGCCAGTAAGAAGGCTCAGCAGGCTGTGTCACAGTGGGGGGGGTCTTGGAGCTGAGTAGGCAGCCAGGGGATGGAGCACCTGAAGCTCCTCAAAGTTCCCAACCAGCTGGGCAGAGCGTGCCCAGACAACCTTGTCCAGCTCTCCCTTCTCCCGTGCAGCAAGCTCCGTGCAAACCCCACCCCTTCAGCAGCCCTCTCGCTGCTAGGAAGCCTCTCAGACTGCCTGCCCTTCCTCTGACACAGAGCAGCCGGGTGTGGATCCCCTCCTTCACCAACGGCTGGAATGTCAGTCTCCCAGGCCTTCCGCCCATCCGAGCTTCCCAACTTCCAGAGCACCACACAATATAGAGTGCCGCTCACAAAGCAGATCTCCAGGGGTAGGTGTTCAGCAGTCCCAGGTTTCCACCCCTTCCCCACTCTCTTTCTCTTCTTCCTGCCGGTGAGCTGGTGTGGGGGAAGGGCTTGGGTCCCGCTGGATTAAGGCTTTCCATGTGTTACCCTGTTTCATGAGGTCTGCTCTGTTTGTGAGGTCTGTATGCAGTCTGGTTCAGCCTTCTTTCTTCCTGCTGTTTTAGGGTTAGTTGTATTAATTAACTATATTTATATTTTTGTAGTATTTGTGGTTTTGGGAGGAGTTCTCCGTGTCACCTCTCATACCAGCATCTTGAATCTTGCACATAGTTTTTTTCTTTAAGATGTACTTTTAGCAGTTTTCAAAAATACAATATTGTTAACAGTAGTCACCATGCTGTACATTACATCCTCAGAACTTACTTATAACTGGAAGTATGTGCCTTTCAACCATATTTATCTGTTCCCCTCACTCCATCCCCCACCTCTGGCAACTGCCAATCTGTTTCTAAGAGTTTTGTTTTTTTAGATTCCATATATAAGTGAGATCATACAGTATTTGGCTTTATCCGCTTGACTTACTTCACTCAAAATAATGCCCTCAATGTGTATCTATATTGTTGCAAATGACAGGATTTCCTTTTTAATGGCTGTATAATAGTCCCCATCGTGTATACATATTTTATATGTGTGTATGTTTATATATGTACATGTTTTCTTTATTTATCCATCAGTGGACACTTAGGTTGTTTCCATGTCTTAACAATTGTAAATAATGCTGCAGTGAAGATGGGGATGTCGCTCTTTCTTCGAGAAAGTGATGTCTTTCCCTTAGGATAAGTACCCAGAAGTGGAATTGCTGGATCATATGGTAGTTCTAATTTTAATTTTGTGGGAGCCTCCATACTTTTTTCCATAGTGGGTACACCATTTCACCTTCTCACTAACAGTGCCTAAGATTTCCCTTTGTCCAAATCCTCACCAACATTTGTTATTTCTTCTTTTTGATATTAGTTTGACATTCTAACATATGATGTGATATCTCATTGTGGTTCTTTTCTTTCTGTTCTAGTATATTTTTACTTTTTGTATTTCTTGGTTGTCTGTTTAGCCTTTTAACAGAAAAGGGATATTAGCTCATATTACAAGTTTTGTCATTTATAAACATGTCTCATTAAATATTTCTTTGCAATATGATTAAAAGATTTAAAAAATAAATTTTCTATTATTCAGTATGCAAGGTACTATGTTAAAAGTTTCAGAGAGATGCAGACGTGAATAAGAAATGGTCCCTGCTTTCAGGATCTTTATTCTTAGAAGGAATAAAAACACAGTTGTGTAAATAGCTATAACATAGGGCAGACTATGGTAAGTGCTATGAGAAAAACAGAAAATTAAGTTAGGGAGAGAAGTCACATTTCTTGGAAGATCTGAAGCAGTGTCACGAACAAGCTTGAATTTTAGATATGCCTTAAAAGTCGGGTAGGATTTCCCCAGGTGGAGGATGAATAAGAAGAGAAACGAGGATACAGAATTTAACAGGTGACAGAAAGATACATGTTCAATGGCTACATATTTGTGATTTGAATGTGGAGGAGGAAAGACTGACAAGAGAAGGGGAGACTGTATTTCAGTTTGATTTCAGTAAATGTCAGTCAGAGGAATTTGTACTTACTGTGCAGTGGCAGTCATTGACTGTTTTAAAATTGGAACATGTCATGATTAAGCTGAGTTTTTGAAAAATAATCTGGCCTTGGTGTACACAATTTATTGGAATAGGAGAAAGCTGATATAATAAGACTTTTAAGAGCTAGGTAAGACTTTATCAAAATAGTTAAACAGTACTCTTTAATTACTTTACTTTTAGTTACAATCCTTTTAGGTAAACCTTGGTTCACATCTCTGATTTTAAGTCCTTTACTACATACTACTAATATAAATATTATGTAACATATTATGTAATATACAGTATTTATATTACAATGTCATATTATAAATAATGTAAATATATTTCCACCAGCAGTATACAAAAAGTGCTCATTTTGACAGCACTTGTTATTTGTAAAGCAGCATCAAATTTGATGGGTTATAATCTCATTTGAATTTGCATTTTTTTGACCACTAACAAAATTTAATACTTTCATGACCTCTGATATCCAGTCTCTGTGATCATGATTCCTTTCATGTGTTTTAACTCATCAATGAATGAATACTTATTGAGCCCCTCCATTTAGATGTCCTATAGGCACATCAAATTCAGTGCTTCTAATAGAATTCATGTTTCAGTGGCCACTCCCAGCCTCCCATTTCCTTGCTCAATGAATGATGGCACTGCCCACTGAATGACCCATCTCAGAAGTGAGGAAGTAACAAACTCCTCCCTATGCCTCACCCTCCATGTGCAGGCTTGTCACCAGGTCCTGTTCAGTTCACATTGTATCTCTCTCCCAAATGCCTTTCAGCTCTCTTGTTCACCTGTGCTAGCGGTTCCCTAAATCAGACCCTCTTCATCCCTCCCTTGGCCTCTTAAAGAAACCAGCCTGCCTGCCTGGCTGACAATGGACAAAAGTCCATTCATCTCCTTTCCCATCCATCTTCCACATGCACCTGGTTCTGCTCTAAGACAAATCTGACCATGTTATGCCCTTTTGTAAAAATCTTCCGTGGAAAAATGGTTGTCAGCTTTAGTGTGGTATATGGATAGTCCATAACTTGGCTTTCGCTCTCCCTGCCAACCCAAGTTCAGGTTCATTGATTTGTTCTTTACTGAAAAAAAAAAAGGCGAAAACAAAACCAAAACCTGTTGAGTGAGTGCTTGCTGTGTTCTAGGCACTGTCTGGGATGTAGCCGTCAGTCAGTCAGATACGGTCCCTGCCCTGGTGCAGCTGGGAGGGCAGCCAGTCTGTCAGTGAGAAATGTTTCAGATGGGAGCAAGTAAATATAACCTAGTCTGTGGGGGATCAGAGCTGACAAGCTTGAAATTAAAGTAGCCAGGTGAAGGGTAGGGAAGAGGATTCTAGGCCCTAGGATCATCATGTGCAGTGGACTGGAGGGAAAACTGTGAAGGATTTTCAGTAGAGAGTAATATGATCAGATGCAAGTTTGTAAAGTCCACTGGCTGTAGAATAGAGAATGAATTGGAGTGAGATGAGAAGGGATGAAGAGAATTGGGCTGTTGAAGTAAACCAGGTGACAGGTCTTGTTCTAGGTTGGTGTCAGTGGGAATAGAGAACTTAATTACTGATGGCCCACTGGTGACCAGAAGCCTTACTCATGACAGAGCTGATTAACACTTACTTTGTAAGATATATGTATTATGTACTGTAGTCTTGCAATAAAGTAAGACAATGTTTTTTCAAATTATCACAAACCTCCAATAATTTTTCCAATGTACTTATTGAAAAAGAAATCCATGCCTAAGTGGACCTGCATAGTTCAAACGTATTGTTCAAGGGTCACCTGCAGTTCAAAAATAATTTAGGACTAGACTAACACATCTTAGTAATATATTGGGTTAGGTGGGGTATGGTGAAGAAGAGAAGGGGTTCAAGGATGAACAACTGACTTCTAAGTCTCCCTTATTTCTCTTCTCCTTATTCACAACTTAATTCTCATTACCTTGGATTTGATTGTAAGTAATACTGAAGTCTTTGTAGTTCTCACAAACCTTATAGTTACTTGCTGTGCTGATTAACTCCTAGTCACCCATTCATCACTTTCTCCACCTTCTCTTGTCACCATTCTCTTTTCCCCAGGTGGGGCTAAGCACCTGTACCTCTCTCTACCTGCCAGGACCTTGTGCATTTATATGTTGTCTAGTTTCTAGTTATTTGGGGATTTTCTAGGTATCTCTCTGTTACTGATCTAGGTTAA
Organism: Smutsia gigantea; assembly: GCA_032199065.1. Lineage (NCBI taxonomy): Eukaryota > Metazoa > Chordata > Mammalia > Pholidota > Manidae > Smutsia > Smutsia gigantea. Next base: position 10,124 of record JAVSCE010009530.1, read on the forward strand.
TTCCACTATGTTCAGAGAGTATACTTTGTATGACTTTGATTTTGTAAAACATTTTTAGAGGTTTGTTTTGGCTCTAAAATATTGCCTGTCTAGGGGAATGTTCCAAATACACTTGGAAAGAAGGTGTATTCTGCTGTTGAATGGAGTGTTCCATAGATGTCAGTGTGGTTAAGGTGGTTATAGTGTTAAGGTCTTCTGTAACCTTGCTGATTTTCTGTGTACTTGTCTATTGATTACTGAGAGAGGAAATTTGAAGTCTACCACTGTTGTTATGGATTTGCCTATTTCTCCTTGGAGTCCTGTCTGTCTTCATATATTTTGAGGCTCTATTGTTAAGTGCATAAACATTTAGGCAGGATTATTTTGCCCTCTGGATTATTTGACCCCTTTATCACTATATCTTTATTTGTTGAGACACTGTATTGACATGGACTGTTAATTACCTAGCTGTCTCCTTCCTTAGAACCTGCTTTAGGGCAGGGTCTCACATTCATCTCCCTTAGTGCCTGACTCAACCTCTGCTATTCAGTGAGCAGCACAAGGAATTATCGAACTGAGTGTACAAGTCAAAGTCTGTAGATTATTTTCACCCTTAGTTCTGCGCTGTCCAGTACGGCAGCCGCTAGCCACATAGGTGGCTATTTACATTGACATTAAGTAAAATTCAAACATCAGTTCTTCGTTGGCATTAGCTACATTTCAGGTGCTCAGTAGTCACCACACAGAGGTAGAACATACGGGTAATTTCGTATCATGGCAGAAAGTTCTTTTGGTCTGACTGTTCTGTTGTAGTTGGTCTGCTTCTGCTAGACTCTGAGAACTTACCTAACATCTCTTTGCCTCTAGACTTATTGGCTCCGAATTCTGCGTGCCCGGGTAGCCCCAGCAGTTTGGCTGTGGTCCTCCTTTGTTGAAACTGTTGGCTCAGCATTATTGTGTATATGTTGGTATTGAATTTCTACAGTAAGATGGTATCATCTTTGAAATGACTACATCATTTGTTGTTCTTGGTGGTAGGGAAAGAGGCAATCAGTTAATACTTAGTTTTAGAAAATTGTGATAAAATTAAGCTAATAGTTGTAGACGTAGGACAGAAGAGAAAGGAGGATTACAATTCAGAGACTTTGGTTGAGAAATTTAATTGGATAACTAAGAGAATACTTTGTTGTAAAAGTTTAAGAATTGGTGTGTGAACTGAATTGTGAGATACTAGTGCATCCCAGTGTGTCTGGGTTCTCTTGTATAAAACCTTTTCTCAGGAATCTCTGGCTAAATTATTTAACTAATAGTTTTCAGAGGAAAAGACGTCACTTTTTTTTTTAATGTTACTTAAGTGATGTTACTTAAGTGATGTTAAATTGCAATTATGGAACCTCCCAAGATTTGTTAAGAAAGTTAACGCCTAGACTCTTGTAGTCCCTAGATGTGTTTTAGAATTCACGCACTTGGGAGACTGCAGGACAAAGTGATTCATACTGAATGGTGGTGTTCAGGAGGTGCAGATTCTGTATTTTACTGTTAGGGCCTCCTTCTTCATTTCAGTATGTTAACATCGCCTCCTTTGAGATCTGACTGTTTATAATATAGTCTTATTTATGGAACTTAAAAAGTATGTCAGAAATGCACATACTAATCTATGTGGAATTTCTTTTCTTGTCCTCTTTCCTTCTAATGTTTGCATATTAAGATGGTACAAGCTACATCAATGCTTGTCTGAGGAAATAGTCCAACATTGAAAATAACTAATATTCAAAAAGATATATCCACTCCTATATTTATTGCAGCATTTTTTTTTCAATAGCCAAAATATGGAAGCAATCTAAATGTCTATCAGTAGGTGAATGGATAAAGAGGAAGCGGTACACATATGCAGTGGAGTATTATTCAGCTATAAAAAGGACCAAAAATCTTGCCATTTGCAACAACAGGGACCCAGAGAGTATTACGCAGGTAAATTAAATCAGATGAAGACAAATACCATATGCCTTCACTTGTATGTGGAATCTAAAAAAACAAACAAGCAAACCAAACAGAAACAGACTCAGGCATAGAGAACAGACTGGTGGTTGCTGTGGGGGAAATAGGGGATGGGTGAAATAGGTGAAGGGGGAAAAAATTAGAATGTTTTATATCTTGATCTGGGTGATGGTTATGAGCGTGTACACATGTCAAAATTGATTGGGCTGTACACTAAAGTTTGGGTTATTGTGTGTACCTCAGTTGAAGAAGAAAAATAAGAACCATATGAAAAGAAGCTGTGTAGGCCTGCTGGCAAGATTCATGTTAGAAAAAAGAAATACATAAAACAGCTAATGAAATCTTAGTTTCTCCTGTTTTTCCCTGTTCCTTTAGACATTGAAATTATTTCACACACTCCTTGAAGTATTTTTCTGTAAATTACTCTTTTCTCCAACTCATGGCCATACCCTGCTTTCAGAGTATTATGCAAATTAAAAAAAACTTAAAAAGTGGCTTTACTGTAATTTCAGGTACATATTTGAACTTTCAGTCTGAATTATCCAGATGTGAACTGCCTCTGATTTCTGATCTTTGTACACTTGGAAGATTACCTTCTTACAGGTGCATTATCTTTAACTTCCTAAATAGCTTGAGTTGTGAATATTTCCCTGTGTCTTGGAAGAAACCTAACAGTGGAGGTGGTTTATGGCAGGGTTCACGAACTCAAATGCCTTGCAAGGTCCAAGTATGTAAATTAAGATGTGAAGTGGGCTTTTTTTCCTTATTAATACATAACCACATTTGCTATTAATATTTATTTGCCTTAAAGAACTAACTCTATTGAAATTTTAGTCTCTTTTTGCTCTTATAGACAGTGCTTTTTTAAATGTGCTAGAGGTGTATCTTTGGTTGCTCAGGCTGTAGTTTCTTAGGGTAGATTCATTAAGTTAAATTTAATAGGCTAAACCAGGTTATACTTCCATTGCCTGTTGGTGTTTAAACCTTCCCTAATCTATGTTTGTGTGTTTAAAAAATATATATATCTTTATTTTTAGTTGAGATATAATTGACATATAACATTGTATTAATTTTAGGTGTACAATATGAAGATTTGATGTGTATATGTTGCAACACGATTGTCATAGTAAGTTTGGTTAACACTTCTATGTTATAATGGAAGGTTTTTTGTGATGTTTGAAACTTGTGTTTTTTATATGTAAATGAGTATAGTTAGATTAGTGTTGTGGTAATGCCTCTTTTCACCTGTAAATAGTTAAGATATAAGTGAAGCACTACTTCTGATTCATTGCAGTGTTCAGGCCTAATTTTTACTTTTATTCTTACAGCATTCAGTTTTGCTTTCAATTTTGTGTACCTTAGTTCTGAGTTAGATCCACAGATGTGTACAAATATTTCATGTTTATGTATTGCACATAATCATGCTATTCAGCATTGATGCTATATTGTATTATGTAAATAATAAAAGCCACAGAGGGGGGGAAATCTATCACCACACACATAGTCACAAATTTTTTTTCTCATGATAAGATCTATTCTCTTAGTGACTTTTCAAATATACAGTATATTATTATCTATAGTCACCATGCTATACATTACACCCCCAGGTTTATGTAGTTTTTAAATTAACTTTTTCTAGAATCTACCAAAGTTTACTAAGACCATGGATACAAATTAGGCTTGATGACTTCTCAGCAATTTATTGGTAAATACTGTTTGTCACTTGTTTTATATATATATATATATATCACAGCCTGAAGTTCAGCTTCCAGACTGCAGGGCAGATGTCTGTTTTGAGAGTTTTCTGGCTAAGTGGGAATAGAATTCTTTATTGCTTCTTAACTTGAATATAACCATAGAGAAGTCTGCAGGCCTCAGTTTATTCATCCATAGAGTGTAGGCTGGACTAGGTGATCTTATAGGCAAGGAATTTACAAACATTGTTTTAAATTGACAGATAGTAAATACTTTAGGCTTTGCAGGCAGACTGTCTCTGTTGCAACTACTCAACTCTGCTACTGTAGACTGAAAGCGGCCATAGACAATAAGTAAACAAATGGGCATGGCTGTGTTTGAATAAAACTTTACTTATAAAACAGGCTGTTGCTGGCCATAGTTTTCCACCCCCTTTTGAGCTGTTGACTTTCATTAATCTAATTTGGATAATTTAAGAACAAAGCTTTGAGTTTTTAAAATAATACTGCTGAAAGTGTAGTAAGAACTTTAAATTTTATTTTTGCTTTTTCCCTTTATCAGGAAAGAAATAGAGAAAATTTAGAAAATTCAGAAGATAACATTAGTATTTTGGTCACTCTCCTTTTATCATCATCTTTGTATGAATGTGTGTGTATGTATATGAATGAGTAAGCATGTGAGAAACGTGTTTTGTATAAGATTGGATAATACATAATTGGTTTTGTAAATCTTCACTTATACCTTTGAACCCCATTGTATCTTTAAATTAATTGTGTACAAAAATAACTGCTTTCATGGAGCTTCTAGTAGCAAGCTCATGGATTTTAAGTTAAATTTTGTATTTTGCCACCTATTTTTAAAAATTGTTTCTAATAGCTTACCTGTTAATTGAGCTGGATTTTCTTGGAATAAAATTGTATCATCTGCAAACACGAATCATGCAGATAACTGCTTTTCTTATGTTTACATCTCCTTTTTTTTCTTTTCAAATTGCATTGCTTACTATCTCTGAAACAATGTTAAATATTAGTTGTGATGGTAGACATCTAATGAGACTGATGTTTCCGAATTTAATGAGAGTGATACTAATTTTTCAGTTAATTGTTAGGTTGGCTGTTGCTTTGAGACCTTGTGTTGAGTGTATTCACCTAATTCTGATTGCATTTTTTTTAATCAGATGTGGGTATTGTATTTTGTCACATGTCTTCTTAGCTTCTTTTGAGATGATCATATAACTTCCCACCATTGTTGGTTTGTTTTCTTTGTTACAGTCTTGGTGATTAGTAATCTTCAAGCTAACATTCTTTTCCCCAGGATTTCAACTTTACTGGCATTTTTTTTTTAATTGAAGTACCATTGATAAACAATCTTCTGTTGGTTTCAAGTGTCACAATACAGTGTCGTTCAACAGTTATCCATATTATTAAACCCCTTCTACTGTGGTTACTATCTACAACGTAGAAAAATGTTACAGAATCATTGACTGATATTCTCTGTGCTGTACTACTGTCTCCATGACCAACTTATATTGTGATTGCAAATTATTGTGTACTGGCATTCTTCTAGTAACCTCTGTACCTGTGACATGTTCCCCTTTGTCATTGGCAATTTTATCTATTGTGCTCTGTCTACTTACTCTTCTTGATTAGGTTAGTTCTAGTTTAAATGGAACCTGTAGATTGTCTCTGTCCTCATTACTCATGCTTCTCCTACTTCCTCTGTAGGCATCTGAATTAATGACCTATGTTCCGTAGAACTAATCAGTCTACTAGATCTGTTAAGGATGAAAAGAAATGTCTCAAGTCGCCTGCTACTATTCTGTTTCTGTCTATTTCTCCTTGGATTTCTTATAGTCTTTTTATAGTTTTGATGCCAGTTTATTTGGCTTATCAGTAATCTACCATATGCCAGGCACTGTAATAAGTACTAGGTCCTGATAAAATAAAATGTCCTGTCCATTGTGGAAGTTGCAGTCTAGTGGAGGTATATGTTAATGAAATGAAAATATAAGTATTTTAAATGTGATAAAATACTATGAGGGAAAAGAACAGGTGCTTTGAAAGAAAATTTTATAAGAGCTACCTTTTCTTGATTTTTTGGAGGGTGTCAGTGTGGAAATGTTTTAGCTGAGATCTGAATGAATGAGGAGCTAGCTGACCACTAGAAAGAGTGAAAGTATTTAAGGCAGAGAGAACAGCTGTAGAGAAACAAAGGGCCAAGGAGGTGTGGAGGCTGAGGTTGGGGCGGGATATAGGGCTTTGTAGGTCTCAGGAAGTTTAGATTTTTGACTTAGCTATGGTGGGCAGTCATTGAAAGGCTTGGGGCTGGCACAGTCATATTTATGATATAAGATAAAATGCTTATATCTTCATTGTGGACTGCATCTTCTGTCATTACAAAATCTTTGTTCCATCTGGGGGTTTTAAATTTTGCTTCAGTTAAACTTTCATAACTCCTTTGGTTTTCATTTCCTACAGTGTGGAGTTTACTTGGGATATCCTATTGAAAATAGCTAATGGGCGTTGGAAATAATGTATCTGGAGTTTAGAAGAGAGGTTTGGATAAAGAATCTGCTGAGGAATAAACTTTGTGAAATGCCCACGTGTAAGAGAGATGTATGGCAGAGGAACCACTGGTCAAGGAAATTGAGTTCTGAGTGGCAGTAGGAAGCTTAAGGAGGAGGATGTGGCCAGAGGTGCCAGATGTTTTCAGAGTAAGGCTAGGTCAAAACGTGTTAAGTTACAGTAATTTCTATCCCAAGTATCAGTTAATGTTTTTGAATTTTGTCAGTTTTTGAGTTATTAGAATATTCTTTATTTAATCTTAACTCTGTATTCAGACTGTAACATGATACTTCCTGTTAGCGCTATATAGGGGAAAAAATTAAAGCAAGTAGTTGAGATAATAAAAACAAGTAACTTTAGAACAATTTCTCTGAACTTTCTGCATTACATGATTTTGAACCTACAGGAAAGCTGGAAGAATAGTACAGTGAGCACCCAGTATGCTTTTCCTTTTGGATTCACCAGTTTTTAATATTTTTGCCATATTTGCTTTCTTCTGCTCTTTTTCAGTTCTTTTCATTGAACTATTGATAGCAAGTTGCAGATATCATGATACTTTACCTATAAATACTTAAGCATACTCAAGACATTTAACATGGATATAATACTGTATTTCATATTTCCCCAGTTGCCCTTTAGTGGTGTTTTTTCCCCCCATCAAAGATTCAGTCAAGGAATGTGTACTATTGTGTTTAGTGGGCATCTCTTTTGTTGCTTTAATCTGAAGTGGTTCTGTCACTTTTGGAGGGGGGAGGGTGACTGACATTTTTCAATTGAACAGGCCAGTCGCCTTTACAGTGTCTCACTATTTGAATTTATTTGATTGTTTTCCATAGATTCAGTGTAGATACTTCTGGCAGGAATGCTCTGTAAGTGAGGTTGTGTCTTCCTCGGCACATCTCATCAGGAGGCGTATCATCAGTTTGTCCCACTATTGATGATAAGTTTGATCAGTTGGTAAAAAGGTGGGGTCTCCCACATTTCTCCCTTCACAGGTACCTTTCCCCGTTGAAAGTAATATGTAATTTGTGGGGTGATACTGTGAGAATGTCCTGTTGCTGAACATTCATTCACCTGGTGCTTTTTGCATCTTTTGATGGGCTTTGCCTGATTTAGTTACTACATTGGTGGTTGCAAAATGGTGATTTTTCTTTCTTCATTCCTCCATTTATTAGTCAACATATTAAGACCCCTCCCTTCCCTGCTCTCTTCTGAGTATTACTGTGGACTGAAGAGTTTTTTTATTCGTAGTGAAAAACAAATTTTTATGTCAAACTGTTAGGTTTTTGTGCCAATTGTTTAAGAATTAAAATGCTACTTAAATGTTTACTGAACTATAGTGTGGTAATTTATTTGGAGAAGAAGCTAAAGATAAGTGAAAGAGACTTTTGTTTCCTAAAGGTTAAAAGAAATTAAATGAGTTCTTCAACTTTCGTTGAAACCAAATTCTCCCTTTTCCCTGTTTTACTTTTGTAGTGAACATTTTTCTTTAATACATGGCAAGTAACATATTCAGTAATGGTTGATGAACTATTGAATCTAGTGGCATGTAAGTAAACTTTACAAATATAAGACACTTTCTTCTTAAAATATTCAGAAAATTTGGAAAATATCCCATCCAGATTTAATAAATACTGACATTTTTCCATATTTGTGCCAGCTCTCTCTCTCTCTCTAAGATAAAGCAAATGTTAGGATTTAGTTAACATCTCCTCTCCTTTTTCCCCTCCTTGCCACTCCAGAGGTAACCATTCTTCTGAAGTTGTTGTGTATCATTCCCATTCACGTTTTTATACTTGTACTGTATATGTTGGTATGCAGGTATTGTTTGCAGGTATTATGCTTTAAAAATGTACATAGATGGTCTTTGGTATTTGTTTAACTTGCTTTTTCACCTCTTAAAAATGATTATCCATGTTGATAAAACTAGTTCATTTATTTTTAAATACTATGTGGTATTTCATTTATATTTATCCATTTCCTAATGATGAACAATTAGGTTATTTCCAATTTTGAGGGGGGCTTCTTTAGAGCATATACTGCATGCTCTATCAGTCCACATCTATGTCCTTTCTTTTGTGTGTGTATAGATTTCTTTATTTGAAGCTTAAATCCTTATTTCAGTTTTGGTGGAATTTTAATTTTGTTAGAAACCCACAAAGAATGTTTTTAATATATTGCAATTGTTTTAAAGAAAGAGGATGGTGAATATGTTTTAGCCTTGTCAACACGAGCAACCCAGTGTCGTAGTTACTTGAACTTCAGTTGTTGTGCAGTAGTCCTGAGAGGTATTTCTAGACCAGTGCTGTCCAGTAGAACTTTTTTTGATGATAGAAATGTTCCATATATATACTGTCCAATACAGTATTCACTAGCCACATGTGGCTGTGAAGTACTTAGAATGCTGGCTCATGTTAAAATTTTTGCTTTAAGGGCTCACACTTTCTAACCTTGTCACTGATCTCCTTAATCTGCTATTTCTCCCACCTGCACAAAGGACACTTATTATTTCTCAAATGCCATTTTGCTAAGAGGTTGACTCAGGTGGTTTCCAACAATTGGGGAGGAAGTCTAATGTAGTACAGAGCACAAGCTTAGGAGATAGGTGGACTTGTGTTTTAGTTATAACTCTTAGTGGTGCTGGCTGTGTTAGCTTGGGCAAATGATTTAGCCTTTCTGAATGCACCTTTGAAAGGGGATAGTGATGCCTACTTCAAGGAGTTGATCTGAAGATAAAATGAGATAAGGCATTTAAACATGCTTAGCACAATTTTTGACATGTCAGAAAGTTAGCTGCTGGTTTTCATACTATTACTGTCACGAAAGGATAGGGCATGAAGACAGATGGAAGAGCACAACCTTGTGAGTAATAACCTTGAAACTAAACACTATTCCGGATCAAAGGGGGATTCCTTGTTACTTTTGACAAATCAGTTTCATAATTTTTAAAAGATGACTAGTAATTGTATCACAGGTGTCTTATTTTTGTTTTGCCATTCATGATTTATATATGTGTTAACAGTAGATTGAAAAATTAGACTTATTAGATCTAGAGTATTAACTTCTGATGGAAATGATCTTCCCTCACCCCCTCAACCAATATGAGTATCCATCTTTCAGGTACCAATTAGAGGTAGGGGACAACATTACATTTTATCCCTTTAGCAACACATATATATAGAGTTATGGGGTCTAGAAGTCTGAAATCACTCTGCAAATATTCTTAGAATTAATACAATAAAAATTTATAGGCCAAACTTTGAAAAATTTGGTGGCATGTGGATTTTAATCTTGGCGTGACTTCACTCCTGGACCTCCACCCTCTCTGCAAGTAGTTTTGCTTTTGGGTGTTGTGGGGAAAATGGAAGTTCCTCTGGCCAGGTTCCTCACCTGACCCTGGTTGGCTAGCGCACGCATGGCTACACATGTGTAGGCAATACGTCGTTATCGACTCTATGTAAAGAGCCCTGCCCAGTACTCTGCGCAACATGGTGGTGCAGCCTCAAGGCTGCAGGAGAGCAGAGACGAGACTGGAGTGGTGGCGGCAGCGTCAAGGACAGAGAGGCCCAGAGGCAGAGACCGGTCAGCTGAATGCAGACTCACTCCGAGTGGACGGGATTCTAGTGATTGACCTGCCACTATGGAAATAAAGTTGGATATAACCCTTTCACCCCAGGCACGTTCTACTGTCATTTCATTGGTCACATTGAATCCATAGTGAACTTATCTTGGGGTGAATCCATTGGCAAGACATTACTATGTGCCAGCCACTATATGCAAAGACAACATAGACAAAATTCCCTGCCGTTAAGATTACATTCTAGTGGTGATGTTAGCTACTAGTTCATATCTATGTATCCATCCATAAGCAATAGATAAAATTGTTTTGCATAGTTTCACATTGTTTTTCCTTAGGTAGCAATTTTGTTTCATGCTTTTTAAGATTGCTCCATTGCTAAGATATGCAGCCCTAAATGACTCAAGACTTCTCTAGAGAATACTGTCAAGTGAATATCACACAATTTAACCATTCTCCTATTGATGCATTTTGGTTGTTACCAGGTTGATTGGCTGTTTGCTTTTGTAAACAGTATTGAATATTCTGCATATGTATAAGGAACGTTGTTTAGAGAAGTGTTTTTCAGACTGTGGGTTGCAACCAGCATGTTTTAAAAACTGAGAGAATAGAAGGCATTAAAACAGGATAGAAGAAAAGATATTGGTATAAGGCATATAGTAAAAGCAGTGCCTTGTAGAACTTTTGTTTTGGGATACGTTTGCACTGGATTGAGATGTATAATGTATTTCTTACTTTGGGTCATGGGCAAAAAGTTTGGAGACTGCACTCTCAGAGTTACATGTACAGCCATAACCTGGTAATTACTGAGCTCCCCAAAGTGGTGGTACAATCTTACAGTGGTATACTAGTGATATACTTGTTTCCATTCTGTGTTTTTCCCCAATAATTTGGTTGGTTGTATTTAAAAATTTTTGCCCATTGGTGAGTATGAAACAGCATCTCATTGTGGTTTTACTTTGCCTTTTCCTTATAATTAATGAGGCTTGTGTTAATCCTTTTTTAATATAGAAAAATTAATAATTTATCTGCTAGATAACAGATTAGTGTTGAAAACGGTAATGAGCATATTCCTCAATGGCATATTACAAATACATTTCCATGAATAGTTGAAGTGACTTCCTAGTACTAGTGTTTGACAGTTGAGGAGCTTATGTAGTTTAATTTTATGAGTTTTCTCTTTATACACCATAATCTGTGCTCAGTTCTGCAAACCTGAATCTTTGAATTTGGTATAGTGACCTTTTTATTCATACAAGACCATTAGTAGCAGCAGCATTTTGCTGGTTTGAATACTAACTTTTTTATGTTTGCATAGGTATCTGCCCAATATTTTTCTTTTAAAATATTATAATAAAAATATTTCCAAGAAATTCAGATGGCCAACAGGCACATGAAAAGATGCTCCACATTGCTAGTTACCAAGGAAATGCAAATTAAAACCACAATGAGCTATCACCTCACACCAGTAAGGATGGCCAACATCCAAAAGACGAGAAACAACAAATGCTGCTGGCGAGAATGTGGAGAAAGGGGAACCCTCCTACACTGTTGGTGGGAATGCAAATTAGTTCAACCATTGTGGAAAGCAGTATGGAGGTTCCTCAAAAAACTCAAAATAGAAATACCATTTGACCCAGGAATTCCACTCCTAGGAATTTACCCTAAGAATGCTGCAGCCCAGTGTGAAAAAGACATATGCACCCCTATGTTTATCGCAGCACTATTTACAATAGCCAAGAAATGGAAGCAACCTAAGTGTCCATCAGTAGATGAATGGATAAAGAAGATGTGGTACATATATACAACGGAATATTATTCAGCCATAAGAAGAAAACAAATCCTACCATTTGCAGCAACATGCATGGAGCTAGAGGGTATTATTCTCAGTGAAATAAGCCAGGCGGAGAAAGACAAGTATCAAATGATTTCACTCATCTGTGGAGTATAAGAACAAAGAAAAAACCGAAGGAACAAAACAGCAGCAGACTCACAGAACCCAAGAATGGACTAACAGTTACCAAAGGGAAAGGGACTGGGGAGGATGGGTGGGAAGGGAGGGATAAGGGAGAAAAAGAGGTATCATGTTTAGCACACATAATGTAGCAGGGGGTGGGGGGATATGGGGAAGGCAGTATAACACAGATAAGACAAGTAGTGATTCTATAGCATTTTACTATGCTGATGGACAGTGACTAATGGGGTATGTGGTGGGGACTTGATAATAGGGGACGTCTAGTAACCATAATGTTGCTCATGTAATTGTATATTAATAATAGCAAAAAAAAAGACCAACAACAACAAAAAAAGGAAATGCAAATTAAAACCACAATGAGATATCACCTCACACCAGTTAGGATGGCCAATATCCAAAAGATGAGAAACAACAAATGCTGCTGGCGAGGATGCGGAGAAAGGGGAACCCTCCTACACTGCTGGTGGGAATGCAAATTAGTTAACCAGTTTGGAAAGCAATATGGAGGTTCCTTAAAAAACTCAAAATAGAAATACCATTTGACCCAGGAATTCCACTCCTAGGAATTTGCCTAAAGAAAACAAGATCCAAGATTCAGAAAGACATATGAACCCCTGTTTATCGCAGCAGTATTTACGATAGCCAAGACATGGAAGTAACCTAAGTGCCCATCAGTAAGTAGATGAATGGATAAAGAAGATGTGGTAAATATACACAATGGAATATTATTCAGCCAAAAGAAGAAAACAAATACTTCCATTTGCAACAACATGGATGGAGCTAGAGCTTATGTTCAGTGAAATAAGGCAGGCAGAGAAAGACAAATACCAAATGATTTTCCTCATTTGTGGAGTATAACAGCGAAGCAAAACTGAAGGAACAAAACAGCAGCTGACTCACAGACTCCAAGAAGGGACTAGTGGTTACCAAAGGGGAGGAGTAGGGAAGGGAGGGTTGGGAGGGAGGGAGAATGGGATTGAAGGGCATTATGATTGGCACACATGGTGTGTGTGGGTCTTGGGGAAGACAGTGTAGCACAGAGAAGACAAATAGTGACTCTGTGGCATCTTAACTATGCTGATGGACAGTGACTGCAATGGGGTGTCTGGGGACTTGGTAATATTGGTGAATGTAGTAACCACAATGTTTTTCATGTGAAACCTTCATAAGAGTGTATATCAATGGTACTGTAATAAAAAAATAAGTGGATGTGATATTAAAAATATATTTTAAAAAATTAGTCTTTCTATACTGGTCCCCCAGTTCTTCTCCCCAGAAACAACTACTTAAAAAAAAATCTCATGGGACTTCTTAGACATATATATCACTGCCCCTATTCTTTTTTTTTAATGTTTTTTCCCAAATGAAATTCTGTTCATTGTTCTGTAGCCAGCTTTTTTCTCCACCTAATAACATATCTTTAAGATTTTACATTTCAGCAGGGATGGCTTTTACTTTGTTCTTTTCAACTGCTGGGTTGAATTCCATTGTTTAGGTGTATTACAATTCATTTAACTATTGGTATATATTTAGGTTAAAAAATCAAAACTTCAGCCTTTATAAACTGTTGCAGTAAGTATTCTTGTACATATTTAGATGTATGTGTGTGTATGTTTATAGGATATATTGTGGGAGGTAGAATGATTGGGTAAAGGGATATGCTTTCAAATTTTTACCAGATTGCCTTCTAAGGAATTGAACCAATTTATACTCTCTCAATAATGCTTCAGAGTGAACTGACATATTTAATGTTAATTTTCAAAAGTTCTCATCTTGTTTAGTGTGTGTATAATTGTAGTTTGGACAGAAGCTAGATATATAGAAAATAGAACTTATTGACCTTTTTTGCCATTCTTCTTTTACCTCTAAAACCAACAGGAAACTAACAGACCTTTGCTTAATATAAAGCTAAATAAACTGTTAAAAATTAGAACAATAGAATGGTTATCCAAACAGAATACATGAAAGCTGATACTTTAACGTTAGACATTATATTAAATTAGGCAATATTTTTGTTACTGCCTTAAAAATAGATTACTATCAGCAGGTTTTTTTTAACATTGACTGCTTTCATTGATGGTTTTAGTAGTAATTTACTCCATTTCTCATTATAAAAAGCATACTGCATACAATGTCAGATAACAGTTTTAATCAGTACTTTTTTTTAAAGGTATTATTGATATACACTCTTATGAAGGTTTCACATGAAAAAACAATGTGGTTACTACATTTACCCATATTATCAAGTCCCCACTCATACCCCAATTCAGTCACTGCCCATCAGTGTAGTAAGATGACACAGATTCACTTAATCAGTACTCTTTTATTTGCAAGTGACAGAAAGCCAACATGTTCACTTAAGCAAAAGGGGGAATGGTTTTGGTTTATATGATGGGGAAATTCAAAGGACAGATTCCACCAGGAGGAAAAAGTTAACAGTGTTTACCTTTTACTTCTGCCTCTGTCTGTTTTCCTTTTTTCCTTCTTCATTGAGGAAGGTAGAGGTTGGTTAGTGACAGGTGGTTTCAGGCCACCTTCATGGAAAGAAAGAACTTAAGAGCAGTTCTCACTCAGCATCTGAATATGAAAATCCCAGGTAGAGACTCTGGTCTGCCCTGAGTCATGTCTCCATGCAAATGATTAGAAGATGGAAAACTGATGGGATGCCTCATCAGAATCACATGACATGGGCACAGGGAATGATGCTAGACAAATGCTTACAATAAAATACGCCAAATTTTTCTTTGACATAAGAGTTGGGTATTCAGCTGAGGACATGGAATAGATAACATGAAAAGGTAAATTATAATACGAGGTAGCATATGGTTCAAAGGAGACTATAAAAATTAAGAAAGCTTGGGGGCTTTTTAGAGGAAAATGGTACTAGAGTTAAATCTTAGGGTAGTGCTGTATTGCACACAAGTTAATTTCTTTCTTCTTGAGGTCACCTTTTAGCCAGCTTTTTTTGTTGTTCTCACATCAGACTCTGAATCTAGGTCTTTATCTTCTGGGTAATTGCAGAGGCCCTGCCTCTGGTCTGTTCCCACTGTCCCATTCATTTTATACACTGAAGCCAGAGAAGTCTTGAACATTCTACTCTTGTCCCTGCCCTGCTCAGAAAACCTGTAACAACCCTCATTACTGCCAGAATAAAGTACAATTTTAACTCCGAAACCTAACATTTAAGGACCTTTGCCTTCTTGGTCCTAGGACTGCTTTTGCATTCTTTCCTCCTGTAATCCTTTACTTGGACTCAGAACCAGTGTTTTGTACCAACAGCTGAGCAGATCACAGGGCCTGTTTCTAGAAGCAGTTTTGTCTCATTTGCTGACTTGTTTCTTATACTTTCTCCTATTTGAGAGAATTCCTCTAGGTTCAATCTTCCTTTTATTCCTTTTCTGTCATTTATACTTATGTGGATAAGTCCCAAATCATTTCCAGAATACACTGGAATGGATTGGATTACTCATCATGATGCTTACTAGCATGCTGATTCTGTAATTAACTGAATCTGTGAAAACTGCATCTATGTAGATGGTGTCATTTCTGTGAAGTTTCTGATGGAGGAGGCTTCTTTTTCACTTTAGAGACCCATAGCAGTGCATCTGGTCCAGAAAGATTCCTTAGACTTTTTTCCACAGAAAGTAATGGGTATATTCTTATCTGGAAAATCTACTTTCCAGTGAATGAATTTTCTAGTGAATAAATAAAAGATCTTGACTTTTTATATTGTTTAGCATGCTTTTTTTCTCCTGGTACCATGTAACCTTTTTAGTTTGCAGATGAGAGTAAGCTAGAGATGAGGAGGGTACAGGAGGAAAGGAGGGAGGAGGCTGGTAAGAGATTATCAGCAACCCAAAATCATGGTTAAGAAAACTTAATTGTATAATTAATTGATCTTGTTAAAATTATTTCTGATATTTAAAAACATATTTCCTATTCTGTAAATATCATTAGCAAATGTAATAAGAATAATAATACAGGCGCAGCAGTTTAGGGAGAAACTTGTTTCTTTCAACAGTTTTTCTTATTTATACAGCAAGGCTTATTATACTACCCTATAGATGTGTTCCGAGGATTAAGTGAAATCTGTACGCTTGTTACAAACTAAGCTCTCCTGCTATATATTGATATGTTTATATATATATCACACCTCATAAACTAGGGAACAGTCTCCTAAAGTTGCTGAACTGACTGCTAAAAAAAATAGTCATCTGTTTCCGAGGTAAGCTTCTCTTTTTTATTTCCTGTATTGGAACTCGACTTATCTGCACTCATTTTTTTCTCCTTTCTTCTACTTCCTTTCTGTCTCAGCCCTAACCTTGTGCTTCATTATGGAACTCCCTGTTATGTGGCTCTCAGGAATTACTTCTGGCAGAGGAAAAGGGATTCTATACCAGAGAACTGTCTGGTTGGTGAGAGGCTTATCTGTATTGCAGCTGACAGCGTGTAAGATCTGTGCCTGTTATCTGACATGGAGATAGTTTTTCTCATTTATGTTCTTGTCAGATCTTTCACAAATGCACTGTTATTATTATTTTTTATTATGGTTACCTGTAAAGCTGTTAACCCCTCTAGGTAATTGAGAGCTGATTATAATTAAAATTTTTTTTTTACCTCTAGTTTGGAATATAATGGGAAAACCTTGAGTTCAGATTTTCTGTAGACTTAAAAATTAGAGCTAAGTCATTGCTTCTCGGTATTACTTTAACTCGACAATTATTGGAAAAACAGAAGTATGCCTATCTGTTTTTTGAGGTGTATGTCCAAATAGGAAAAGCTGGAAACCCTTAGTTTGTAGAAATGTTGTATTGATTTGTAATTATCCTGTTTCTTTATTTACACAGGTAGGCGAAAACCAAGAGTACATCGGCCTCGTTCTCCAATATTGGAAGAAAAAGACATCCCACCCCTTGAATTTCCCAAGTCCTCTGAGGATTTAATGGTGCCTAATGAGCATATAATGAATGTTATCGCCATTTATGAGGTTCTGCGGAACTTTGGCACTGTTTTAAGGTTATCTCCTTTTCGCTTTGAGGATTTCTGTGCGGCTCTGGTGAGTCAAGAGCAGTGCACACTTATGGCGGAGATGCATGTTGTGCTATTGAAAGCAGTTTTGCGTGAAGAAGACACTTCAAATACTACCTTTGGACCTACTGATCTGAAAGATAGCGTTAATTCCACGCTGTACTTCATAGATGGGATGACGTGGCCGGAGGTGCTGCGGGTGTACTGTGAGAGCGATAAGGAGTACCATCATGTTCTTCCTTACCAAGAAGCAGAGGACTATCCTTATGGACCAGTAGAGAACAAAATCAAAGTTCTGCAGTTCTTAGTCGATCAGTTTCTTACCACAAATATTGCTCGTGAGGAATTGATGTCGGAAGGGGTGATCCAGTATGACGACCATTGCAGGGTGTGTCACAAGCTTGGGGACCTGCTTTGCTGTGAGACGTGTTCAGCAGTATACCATTTGGAATGTGTGAAACCACCTCTTGAGGAGGTGCCAGAAGATGAATGGCAGTGTGAAGTCTGTGTAGCACACAAGGTGCCTGGTGTGACTGACTGTGTTGCTGAAATCCAAAAAAACAAACCATATATTCGACATGAACCGATTGGATATGACAGAAGTCGGAGGAAATACTGGTTCTTAAACCGAAGGCTCATAATGTAAGTAAATCTGGTCTTAATTTTTGTTGTATTTAAAATTAAGCCAGTTTCCTCCTGATAGATGTATCAGAGACATGCTGCTGGTGTCATATAAACCTCTGTGATTTAATAATCATCCAGTTAATTTTTAACTTGAAGGAACATGTATGTTAAAGCAGTTTTTTAAATTTTGAAGCAATAAAAGTGAAAAAAGGCAAAACACACACTCTTGTAGCCAGTACTTAGGAAGGAAATAGAACATTACCAGGCAGAATGCCACTGTATGGCCTTTCTCCATTCTTGTTTTCTCTGGATTATACCTTGAAGTAATCTACACACCAATTTTGGTGTTAGGATTTTCTTGCTTCTCTTTTTAGTTTTACTATATCTGTGTGTAAAATGAAGCTGCAAGAACTCACCAGCTGTTAGAGGAAAGGTCAGTTCTGCCATTACTGGTTGCAGTCTCCCAGGAGAAGATGAGCCCAACAGACTCATGGTCGTAGTCTGGCTTCTGCTTTCCTGAGGGTTTTCAAGAGGCTCTCAGGCAGGTCAATGGAAGATTGAAGGCAGTTTGGGAAAGGAGACGGTTTGCCCCAGTCTGGGTGTTGGGCAGGGTTGTATGATGGACTTGGTTTTGGACTTCCTGTAGAAATATGCTCTGGGGGAGTAGTGTACTTTTTATTTTCAGCTTCCAAAGTCTTCAAAGCCTTCTTCCAGCTCTCAGAATTGGTCAAATCAGAAAATCTGTGGTGGGAGGAAATGAATGTTAGAGCAGGGCATGTGGAGAAGGGAGCAGCAACTTCACCAGTATATGGTCAAGCTAAGCCAGATGGAGATCAGTATCTTAGCCAGGTTCACCACTCACTCACCCTTGGTTTATAGAAGGTGATACAGAGTAAGCATAGATCTTCACAATTCCATGTCGTCGTCTTGCTGCAGTGTTGCTATTGAGAAATCTGAATGCATTTACTGAGTCTTTGCATATGACCGGTTTGGACTTATCAGGGATCTATAGAATCTTCTCTTTGCTTCTAGTGTTGTACAGTTTTAGAGTGATAACGGCCCTGTGTGGGTCTGTTTTCACCCATGGGTATTTGGTGGGCACTTTCAGTCTGGCAGTGGAGTCCTTCAGTTCTGAGAACTACTCTTGAGGACTTCCTCCTTTCCTTTTCTCTGTGATGTTTATCTTGAGCTATTATTTTACTGAACTTTGGACTTCCTGTTTTGGTCTTCTTATTTTCTTTGCCTTTCTCTCCAGTTTCCCCCTTTGTCATTTTTCCTCTTGGTGGGATGTGTTTGTGTGTGTACATAAGTGTTGCTGAATTTTTCTGTATTTTCTTATCTTGGTCTTCCAGGCCTCCTATTGAGTTTTTTCTTTTCTGCTATCAGATTTCTATTTTCCAAGGGCTCTCTTGTTCTTAGAATTCTTCTCCTTTAAAAAAAAATCATAATAAAATTCTATTTTTGTTTCATGGCTATGTTTTCCTTTTTCTGAGGATATTAATGATACTTATTTTGTGTCTCTTTCCTCTGTGCATAGTATAGTCTCTGTTTCTTCCAAGTTGCTCTTTCCTGATGTTTCTTCTGGTCTTTTCCATTTTCAGACTGTTAATCTTAATTTTTTGGGTAGATCTTATCGATTTTGAGTTTAAGCATTGGGTGATTTTCTTAAATCTGTTTTGGGAATCCTTGATGTCACTCATGATCTTTAGTCCTTCCTCTTGAGTTGGTCACATGGCTGAGAGAGGCCTCTTCTGGTGTCCTGCTTGGAGTATGAGGGTCTGGCTGGGAAGCACAGACGGGCTGCATTTACCATGCATACAGGCATTTACTGTGTGTGTAGCCACTCAGTGCCTTGGTTTTCTGTACAGTACCGTTGTTCGCATCAGAGTCTAGTGTTCCCTGGGCCAGAGAACCTCAGTTTTACCTCCTTTAGAGACTGAACCATTTGTGCTTGAAGAGCATAGATGGTCTAGGGATCTGCCTTTTAACAGCTTTTACGCAATTCTCTGCTGTAGATACTCCCCTTCTCATTTTTCAGTGTCTTTTGAGGATTGTGATTGTTGTTTCTCAGCACCAACTGTTTGGTTTGGGACTGGGCTTTCTTGGCTCTGCTGAAGGAAGTTATCACCTGTCCATTTGCTTTCTTGCTTCCAAACTTTTTTTGTTGTCTGTCCTATTTTCTCTGTCCTTGTGAGTTTATGTTTTTAAAAATAATTCTTTAGTAGTTTTAAGAGGTTTTCAAGAGGGAGCAAAATGAGGTGTGGATTCAGTATCTTACCTTAATGCGGAAACTGATAGGAGAAACAATACATGAAGTGTTAATACGTATATTTTGTGTCTTTTGATTTGGATCCGTTTTTTTTTTTAATCTGTGTAGTTTTTTTCTTGCCCCTATGCCCCCCAAATATCTGG
This sequence comes from Smutsia gigantea, assembly GCA_032199065.1. NCBI lineage: Eukaryota > Metazoa > Chordata > Mammalia > Pholidota > Manidae > Smutsia > Smutsia gigantea. The sequence continues at coordinate 29,976 of JAVSCE010009530.1, forward strand.
TCATGGTGTTCATTGTACCATCTTTCTGACATCTTTCTATGGAGGTGGTAGCATGGAGAGTTTTGTTGGTAAGGTCATTATAAATGGTGAGATCAATCTAACCACATTTTGGTTTGAAGCTTAATGCTGTATTTCATTTTAAGTGAAAAGTCGGTGATACTATCTGTTGGGAGCCTGATGCTTTTACATTCTATAGACATTCAGCAGTTAACAGGCCATATCACTCAGCCTCAAAGCTGTCCCAGAAGGGCTCAGTCATCAGGATTGTTGGGAACAAATTAGTTTGTATGTGAAATTTATTCTGTGCTCCTGTTCTCACATTCTTTTGCTGCTCTTGCCTATCCTGCTTTCCGTCACCCTTTTAGATGTTCGTTTTCACTGCCTCTCATTTCCTTGCCTGTGCTGCCCTTTTAGGCCTGAGATGCCAAGGGTGTTTTGTCCCCATGGAGATAGGCCTTGGCATCTGTAAGGCTTATTACACAGTAATTAATGGTCTGTGCTTCAGTTTTACAGATCTATAGTGAGAACTAGTTGGTGATTGGGTAGTAATAGCCAACAGCAACATTTATTGAGCACTTAATATGTGCCTCATGGTTTTCTAAGCATTTTATGTACATTTTTTCATTAATTCTCGCAACAACCTGATAATGTGGGTACTGCTTTTGTCTGCATTTTATAGATGAGCAGACTAAAGCTCAGAAAAGTTAATTAAATTGCCCAAGACTGGCTGTTAGGGAGTGGGACCTGGAAGTTTTTTCAGAACCTATTTATAAGAATATTTTCAATAGCTAGTTTTTTGCTGTAGTCTAGTTTCCAGGCCATCATCTTGAGAAGTCTGCAATTTGATTTGTTTTAGCTGTTAAAGGCTATGCTTATAACTGGGGGAACAAAGATACTGAAATGGTTTTTCATGTACCTGCACTGGGTATTTCTAAGATCTTTAAAAATTTGAGACAAAGGCACTTTCAGAAAATATAAAATAAATTACTTGGCATTCTAAAAAGGTTCTTTTTCTTGATAAATCAGTATCAGTTTATAAAGCACACTTAGGCTAGCTGGAGAGAAGACCCTTTAAAAAGTACTTAAGTAAGTGCAAGCCTTTGAAATTATGAGTCAGAGGACTTAAGAAGTTACCTTTGACTTTTAAAGACCTGTGGGTGGATTTGTGCTACATATTATTGAGGAAATAATCTGCTTTTCTAAATTAAACAATAAAATTCTATAAGTTACATGTTTCATAATGAAACTAACTATTCATTCAAGTTTATTTGCTTTAAAATATTTAATCATAGTTCCTAAAATTGTCCCTTTCATAAAGCATACTAAAGTACACAAAATTTAATGAAGATTTCAGACAAGGGTAAGTATTTTTTTTCATGCTGTGACATTTGGTCTATTTCTACTTCAGTAAAGTCAAATGCAAAACTTGAAATATAATTCCTAGTAATGATAAAGTGTTCCTTGTCAATAATTCAAGTAAATCAGAAAGATTTTACATCGTTTTTAAAGTTAGATTAAAACAATTTCAGTTTAAGTGCCTCATTGTGGTAGAATATATATGGATCCTGGTGAAGATTTTGAAGCCATGTAAATTGCTTAGTTGGTATGGTAGTATGTGGAGATTTGGTATATACTCTTTTGGGACGCCCAGGAAGCTTAACGTGATGAGTTGGTGGACTTGTTGCCCAAGGGGAGCATACTTAAAGTCTGGGGCAGTGAACAAATTTTAATTCTAATGCCTAGAAAGTAAGTTTTCTCCTATTGCTTTTAATTGTTTAATACTCATTTAAAAATATGTTATTTGTAATAGGTTAGTGAAGCATATAATAAAAGAAAGGTTCTTACACATTGAGTTTATGGCCTATCTGAGGAACCAGGATGTTGAACAAACAACTTAGAGATTGCTTTTAATTCAATATATGAGAGCCAGTCTTTCTTAAATACTGTTTTTATCCTGTCAGTTCTTTGCTCTGAAGTTGGGATTTGCTTATTAATAAGATAGGAATTGCCAAATTAAATTAGCACCTTTTCTTGTCACTGTCCATTCTGAATAAAATTACCTTGAACAGAGCAGTTTAAAACTCTAGTTTTTCATTTTCCAAGTGAACTAAATTATGCTTTTTATCCTGTGCAGCTTTCCATCTGCACCTCCCCATTCTACCTATAAGGTACCTGTTTACTTCCTGGCTTAGTTACCATCAAACCTATGCCTGTAACCCTTTTGCCCATACCCAGTTCTGTCTACCCAGTAGCCTCCTGGACATGTCCACACAACAAGTACCTCAGACACAGCATGTCTAAAACTGAACTCATCACTTTCCCCCATTGCTTACCCATTATCCAGTGTTCTGTCTTAGTAAATGGGACCACCATCCTACCTGCTGCTCAAACTAGAAACTTGGGAATAGTCTTTTGTCCTGTAGTGTTGTTATGCCTTTTACATCTTGAATATTGACTCCATTTCTCTCCATTCTCACTGTCCTTACCATGATTGAAGCCAGCGTCATCTCAACTAGACTAGACATCTCAACTCACCTCCACATGGGTCTCTGTGTAACTCCCCAGTTCTGCTTTCTGTTCCCTAGCTGGATGATAAACAACCACTCTCACCAGACCTCCTTCCCACCCAAGTTGAAAAACCTTTCATTTACTTCCATTTGTTCTTAGTAGAAAGTCCACAAGTCCCTAACTTTATACATTTGATTCTCTTGCTTCCCACCACTCAAAACAGAAAAAATAGGTGAACTGAAACACCGAAACCTTTTGGCTAAATTATCCTCCAAATCTCAGCTTAGTCATGCTATTTCCTAGGGCCATTTGTTTCCCTGAACCTCTCTCCCTCTTGCAGCCTGAAACACTTCATGTTTGTTTTTTTAACATCTGTCCCACTTGTAATTACTTGTTTTAAGGTAGGTGTCATATACTTTGTAAGATGAGGAAAATAATAGCAACTCTGCATATTGCTGGCAGTTCTAAGCACTTTATGTATTTTAACTCAATTCTCAACAAAAGCATTTTAATATGAGTACTGTCACTCCATTTATCAGATGGAGAACTTGAGGCGTAGAGAGGTTAAGTAATTTGTCCCATTTATCTAATATCCAACAACTAGGTGGTAGAATTAAGCTTCAATCCCAGGCATTCCAGCTCCTAACCGACTTGAGCTGCCTCACCCAGCTGTTGTCTTTAGTCTCTGAAGCCCTAGCTGCACTAGTTTCCTGTGGCTGCTGTAACAAAGTACCACAAGCTAGGTGGCAGAAACATTCTCTCATAGATAGTTCTGGAGACTAGAAGTCTAAAATCAAGGTGTCAGCAGGGCCATGCTCCCTCTGAAGGCTCTAGGAAAGAATCTTCTCTTGTCTTTTCCAGCTTCTGGTGCCCCCCAAAGGCTTCTTGGCCTTTTTTTTTTTTGGCAGCATAATTCTAATACGTGTCTACCTCTGCCTCTTCAAGGCAGTCTAGGCCTTTTTGTCAAATGCGTCAAAATTCTTCCTACCTTTTCCCATTACCCCATTGCAAAGCCACTTCCACATTTTTAGGTATTTATTACAGTAGCACTCCATTTCCTGGTACCAAATCTGTATATGTTTCCCAGGGAGACCATAAGCTAATTACCATAAACTAAGTCATTTAAAACAGCAGGAATTTCTTCTCTCATCATTCTGGAGGCTAGAATATCAGCAGGATTGGTTCTTTCTGGATGCTCTCAGGGAGACTGTTCTAGGCCTCTCTCCTAGCTTCCGGTGGTTGCTGGCAATCCTTGGCATTTCTAGGCTTACAGACAGACGCATCACTTGACTCTCAATCTCTATCTTCACATTACCTTTTCTATGTGTCTCTGTGTCCTCTTCTCCTCTTACAAGAACATCAGTCTTTGGATTTAGGGTTTATCCTAAATCCAGAATGATTTTATCTCAAGATCCTTAGCTAATTACATCTGCAAAGACCCTGCTTCCAAATAAGGTGACATTCTAAGGTTTCATGTAGACATGAATTTGGGAGTGTGGGGGAGACACTATTGAAACCACTACTAGTGTTCCTTACCCTTAGTTTCTGTGGGTTTATTTAGAAATGAAACTTGAAACTTAGTCATTTAGCTCTTACTTATCTTGCTAAGTAAAAGCCAAACAGCGTGTAAAATGTAGACATATAATATGTGTGTTTGCTCTTAATTGTATTTTTGGCAAATGTTTTCATTTCATTCTTACTTCCCTTGCCATCCTGTGAGCTCCTTGACCTGATGAGCCTCTGTAGGGAAGCCCAGTCAGTTTGGGTGTACACAGGGAACCTTGTATGTATTGTAGACACAGAACTTCTGTAGAAACCACAGTCTAATCCCCAGACCAAATATACATACAAATCAATGTGTTTTTATATAGAAAAGCTGTTGTCACTTTTATAGTTAAAACAAATAATTTTGATCATAATAAACTGTGTAAATGTTCCCAAGTGTGCAAGTGCTCTTTGAAGACATTAGTGGTTATTGTTCACTCTCTCTTGCTACTTTAGGCTTTTAATGAACTTTATCCTTTTACAGCTTCAAGAAGAAAAAATTACCAGTGTTGTGGATTATGTTTGAGCACAATAAAATAGTTACTGGGAGCCACATTTTTAGAGGGACAATGGACAAACTGTACGTTTAAGGGAAGATACCAGAGTAATAAAGACTGGAAAACATGCTCTATGAGGGATGATTAAAGTATTTGAGCATGTTTTGCCTGAAAAGAAAAAAACAAAGTATATACTGTGAAAGATTTGAAGGACTGTGTGTGTGGAGGTGATAGGTTTATTTCACCTAACTATAGCAAGTAGAAAAACCAGGACTGATGGCTGTAAGTACTAGGTTTGCATCATCTCATTAAAATGGAAAACTTACTAAAGGAGCAATTTCCAATTTAGAACAGACTGCCATATGAAGCAGTGGTTCTGTTAAGAAAGACAGTCAGCTGTTAGGGATTCTTTCAGTAGTCTGAGTTGCTTGAAAAAGTGGACAGAATGTCCATTGAGTTAGGTTTGTCCCCATTGCATCTCATTTTCAGTTTGAAATCTTATGCTTATAAATTGTTTTCTGCCCCCCAAAGTGTTCTTATGTAGTGTTTTTCCTATTCCATTGAAATTTGTAGATATTTCAGAAATAAAGAAGAAAAAACAGTTTATTCAACATCTTTACATTGGGAAATCCTTAAGATAGATATATTAGAAAATAAAGAAGGCTTCTGTATAGAAAACTCTTCTTCAGTCAAAGCTCATCAAGTACTTTCTGATTTTATATTCTTGCATAACTAGATTTTGATAAGGTATAGCTTTTTAAAGGCTTTTTTTGTTTTTTTTTAATATAATTTATTTTATTATCATTAATTTACAATTACATGTGCAATATTACGATTATTATTATTATTTTTTAATATAATTTATTTTATTATCATTAATTTACAATTACATGTGCAATATTACGATTATTAAACTACCCCTTCATCAGGTCCCCCCCACCAACCCCATTACAGTCACTGTCCATCAGCGTAGTGAGATGCTATAGAATCACTACTTGTCTTCTCTGAGCTGTACTGCCCTCCCCGTGCCCCCCCAACATTACATTTGCTAATCGTAATGCCCCTTTTTCCCTCTTATCCCTCCCTTCCCGCCCATTTTCCCCAGTCCCTTTCCCTTTGGTAACTATTAGTCCGTTCTTGGGTTCTGTGAGTCTGCTGCTGTTTTGTTCCTTCAGTTTTTTTCTTTGTTCTTATACTCCACATATGAGTGAAATCATTTGATACTTGTCTTTTTCGGCTTGGCTTATTTCACTGAGCATAATACCCTCTAGCTCCATCCATGTTGTTGCAAATGGTAGGATTTGTTTTCTTCTTATGGCTGAATAATATTCCATTGTGTATATGTACCACATCTTCTTTATCCATTCATCTACTGATGGACACTTAGGTTGCTTCCATTTCTTGGCTATTGTAAATAGTGCTGCAATAAACATAGGGGTGCATCTGTCTTTTTCAAACTGGGCTGCTGCATTCTTAGGGTAAATTCCTAGGAGTGGAATTCCTGGGTCAAATGGTATTTCTATTTTGAGTTTTTTGAGGAACCTCCATACTGCTTTCCACAATGGTTGAACTAATTTGCATTCCCACCAGCAGTGTAGGAGGGTTCCCTTTTCTCCACATCCTCGCCAACATTTGTTGTTGTTTGTGTTTTGGATGTTGGCCATCCTCACTGGTGTGAGGTGATATCTCATTGTGGTTTTAATCTGCATTTCACTGATGATTAGCGATGTGGAGCATCTTTTCATGTGCCTGTTGGCCATCTGAATTTCTTCTTTGGAGAAGTGTCTATTCATGTCCTCTGCCCATTTCTTAATTGGATTATTTGCTTTCTGTTTGTTAAGGTGCATGAGTTCTTTATATATTTTGGATGTCAACCCTTTATCAGATACGTTTTTTATGAATATATTCTCCCATACTGTAGGATGTCTTTTGTTCTACTGATGGTGTCCTTTGCTGTACAGAAGCTTTTCAGCTTGATATAGTCCCACTTGTTCATTTTTGCTTTTGTTTCCCTTGCCCGGGGAGATATGTTCATGAAGAAGTTGCTCATGTTTATGTCCAAGAGATTTTTGCCTATGTTTTTTTCTAAGAGTTTTATGGTTTCATGACTTACATTCAAGTCTTTGATCCACCTTGAGTTTACCTTTGTGTATGGGGCTAGACAGTAGTCCAGTTTCATTCTCTTACATGTAGCTGTCCAGTTTTTCCAACACCAGCTGCTGAAGAGGCTGTCATCTCCCCATTGTATATCCAAGGCACTTTTATCAAATATTAATTGACTGTATATGTTTGGGTTAATGTTTGGATTTTCTATTCTGTTCCACTGGTCTGTGGGTCTGTTTTTGTGCCAATACCAAATTGTCTTGATTACTGTGGCTTTGTAGTAGAGCTTGAAGTCAGGGAGTGTAATTCCCCCGTTTTATTCCTCCTTCTCAGGATTGCTTTGGCTATTCGGGGTCTTTTGTGGTTCCATATGAATTTTAGAATTATTTGTTCCAGTTCATTGAAGAAAGCTGTTGGTAGTTTGATAGGGATTGCATTGAATCTGTAGATTGCTTTAGGTAGTATAGCCATTTTGACAATATTGATTCTTCCTAGCCAAGAGCATGGGATGCTTTTCCATTTGTTAGTGTCCTCTTTAATTTCTCTTAGGAGTGTCTTGTAGTTTTCAGAGTACAGGTCTTTCACTTCCTTCGTTAGGTTTATTCCTAGGTACTTTATTCTTTTTGATGCAATTGTGAATGGAATTGTTTTTCTGATTTCTCTTTCTGTTAGTTCATCATTAGTGTATAGGAAAGCAACAGATTTCTGTGTGTTAATTTTGTATCCTGCAACTTTGCTGAATTCAGATATTAGTTCTAGTAGTTTTGGAATGGAATGTTTAGGGTTTTTTATGTACAGTATCATGTCATCTGCAAATAGTGACAATTTGACTTCTTCTTTACCAATCTGGATGCCTTGTATGTCTTTGTTTTGTCTGATTGCTGTGGCTAGGACCTCCAGTACTATGTTGAATAACAGTGGAGAGAGGGGGCATCCCTGTCTTGTTCCCGATCTTAGATGAAAAGCTTTCAGCGTCTCGCCGTTAAGTATGATGTTAGCTGTGGGTTTGTCATATATAGCCTTTATGATGTTGAGGTACTTGCCCTCTATACCCATTTTGTTGAGAGTTTTAATCAGGAATGGATGCTGAATTTTGTCAAATGCTTTTTCAGCATCTATGGAGATGATCATGTGGTTTTTGTTCTTCTTTTTGTTGATGTGGTGGATGATGTTGATGGATTTTCGAATGTTGTACCATCCTTGCATCCCTGGGATGAATCCCACTTGATCATGGTGTATGATCCTCTTGATGTATTTTTGAATTCGGTTTGCTAATATTTTGTTGAGTATTTTTGCATCTACGTTCATCAGGGATATTGGTCTGTAATTTTCTTTTTTGGTGAGGTCTTTGCCCGGTTTTGGTATTAGAGTGATGCTGGCTTCATAGAATGAGTTTGGAAGTATTCCCTCCTCTTCTATTTTTTGGAAAACTTTAAGGAGAATCGGTGTTATTTCTTCTCTATATGTCTGGTAGAATTCAGAGGTGAATCCATCAGGCCCAGGGGTTTTGTTCTTGGGTAGTTTTTTGATTACCAATTCGATTTCGTCACTGGTGATTGGTCTGTTTAGTTTTTCTGTTTCTTGCTTGGTAATATTACGATTATTAAACTACCCCTGCATCAGGTCCCCCCCACCAACCCCATTACAGTCACTGTCCATCAGCGTAGTGAGATGCTATGGAATCACTACTTGTCTTCTCTGAGTTGTACTGCCCTCCCCGTGCCCCCCCAACATTACATCTGCTAATCGTAATGCCCCTTTTTCCCTCTTATCCCTCCCTTCCCGCCCATTTTCCCCAGTCCCTTTCCCTTTGGTAACTATTAGTCCGTTCTTGGGTTCTGTGAGTCTGCTGCTGTTTTGTTCCTTCAGTATTTTTTCTTTGTTCTTATACTCCACATATGAGTGAAATCATTTGATACTTGTCTTTTTCGGCTTGGCTTATTTCACTGAGCATAATACCCTCTAGCTCCATCCATGTTGTTGCTAATGGTAGGATTTGTTTTCTTCTTATGGCTGAATAGTATTCCATTGTGTATATGTACCACATCTTCTTTATCCATTCATCTACTGATGGACACTTAGGTTGCTTCCATTTCTTGGCTATTGTAAATAGTGCTGCAATAAACATAGGGGTGCATCTGTCCTTTCAAATTGGGCTGCTGCATTCTTAGGGTAAATTCCTAGGAGTGGAATTCCTGGGTCAAACGGTATTTCTATTTTGAGTTTTTTGAGGAACCTCCATACTGCTTTCCACAATGGTTGAACTAATTTGCAGTCCCACCAGCAGTGTAGGAGGGTTCCCTTTTCTCCACATCCTCGCCAACATTTGTTGTTGTTGAAGGCTTTTTAAAAAATATTTTTCATGAGAGAACTCTGATGTCTTTAACACTGTAAATTGGAATAAGACCGTTGTCATCACTCAGTCATTAAAAGTCAGTAGAAATACCCATCATAGAGTGAAATCTAGAGACTAAAAACATGATTTTCAGAAATTCTTATAAAAAGCTTCTAACAGAAATATACTAATCTCAAATGTCAGCAGATGCTGATTTGAAAAAAGATTTTAGTTAATGGGATTTTTTATTGATATTTTTTATCTTTACAATTTTTGATAATTTTGATATCCTTATATTTATCCATAATTTAATAATTTCTTCAGATTTACTGAACAGTTCATTCCTGGAATTCTGCTAAATTTTTATTTATTTACTATCTTAATAGTAACAATAATAGTTCGTTTTTATTGATTACTAATGATATGCCCAGGCATTATGATAGATGCCTCATTCTAATACCTGTAATTCTTACAGTGGCCCTCAAGACAGGTACTGTTATCCCCATTTACCAATTAGGTAAGTAAAATGGCTAAGAGATTTAGAGAGATTGTGTCTTGTCCATGGTCACATATTTCATAAGAGCCCAGCCCATTTAAAGCTAGATCTTTTTTTTTTTACTAAGGTATTATTGATATACACTCTTACGAAGGTTTCACATGAAAAAACAATGTGGTTACTACATTTACCCACGTTATCAAGTCCCCACTGACACCCAAATGCAGTCACTGTCCATCAGTGTAGTAAGATGCCCCAGACTCACAGTTTGCCTTCTCTGTGCTACACTGTCTTCCCCGTGACCTTCCACACCATGTGTACTAAACATAATACCCCTCAATCCCCATCTTCCTCCCTTCCCACCTGCCCTCCCACAGCCCTCCCCTTTGGTAACCACTAGTTCCTACTTGAAGTCTCTCAGTCTGCTGCTATTTTGTTCCTTCAGTTTTGCTTCATTGTTATACTCCACAAATGAGGGAAATAATTTGGCACTTGTCTTTCTCCACCTGGCTTATTTCACTGAGCATAATATCCTCCCACTTCATCCATGTTGTTGCAAATGGTAGCATTTGTTTCTTTCTTATGGCTGAATAGTATTCCATTGTGTATATTTACTACATCTTCTTTATCCATTCATCTACTGATGGACACTTAGGTTGCTTCCATATCTTGGCTATTGTAAATAGTGCTGCAATAAACATTGGGGTGCATATGTCTTTTTGAGTCTGAGAAGTTATATTCTTTGGGTAAATTCCAAGGAGTGGGATACCCAGGTCAAATGGTATTTCTATTTTTAGTTTTCTGAGTAACTTGCATATTGCTTTCCACAATGGTTGAACTAGCTTACATTCCCACCAGCAGTATAGGAGGGTTCCTCTTTCTCTGCATCCTCGTCAGCATTTGTTGTTCTTAGCCTTTTTGATGCAGGCCATCCTTACTGGTGTGAAGTGATATCTCATTGTGGTTTTAATTTGCATTTCCCTGATGATTAGTGATGTGGAGCATCTTTCAATGTGTCTGTCGGCCATCTGAATTTCTTCTTTGGAGAACTGTCTGTTCATATCCTCTGCCCATTTTTTAATCGGGTTATTTGCTTTTTGGGTGTTGAGGCGTGTCATATATTTTGGATGTTAACCCCTTGTCGGATATGTCATTTACAAATATATTCTCCCATACTGTAGGATGGCTTTTTATTCTGTTGATGGTGTCCTTTGCGTACAGAAACTTTTTAGTTTGATGTAGTCCCATGAGTTCATTTTTGCTTTTGTTTCCCTTGCTCGAGGAGATACGTTCAGGAAGAAGTTGCTCATGTTTATACTCAGGAGGTTTTTGCCTATGTTGTCTTCTAAGAGTTTTATGGTTTCATGACTTATATTCACGTCCTTGCTCCATTTTGAGTTTACTTTTGTGTATGGGATTAAACAATAATCCAGTTTCATTCTCTTGCATGTAGCTGTCCAGTTTTGCCAACACCAGTTGTTGAAGAGGCTGTCATTTCCCCACTGTATGTCCATGGCTCCTTTATCATATATTAATTGACCATATATGGTTGGGTTTATATCAGGGCTCTCTAGTCTGCTCCATTGGTCTACGGGTCTGTTCTTGTGCCAGTACCAAATTGTCTTGATTACTGTGGTTTTGTAGTAGAGCCTGAAGTTGGGGAGCATAATCCCCCCAGCTTTATTCTTCCTTCTCAGGATTGCTTTGGCTATTCGGAGTCTTTTGTGGTTCCATATGAATTTTAGAACGATTTTTCTAGTTCGTTGAAGAATGCTCTTGGTATTTTCATAGGAATTGCATTGAATCTGTAGATTGCTTTAGGCAGGATGGCCATTTTGACAATATTAATTCTTCCTATCCATGAGCATGGGATGTGTTTCCATTTATTGGTATGTTCTTTAATTTCTCTCATGAGTGTCTTGTAGTTTTCAGACTATAGGTCTTTCACTTCCTTGGTTAGGTTTATTCCTAGGTATTTTATTCTTTTTGATGCAGTTGTGAATGGAATTGTTTTCCTGATTTCTCTTCTGCTAGCTCATTGTTAGTGTATAGGAATGCAACAGATTTCTGTGTATTAATTTTGTATCCCGCAGCTTTGCTGGATTCAGATATTAGACCTAGTAGTTTTGGAGTGGATTCTTTAGGGTTTTTTATATACAATATCATGTCATCTCTGCAAACAGGGAAAATTTGAATTCTTCTTTGCCAATGTGAATGCCTTTTCTTTGTGTTGTCTGATTGCCGTGGCTAGGACCTCCAGAACTATGTTGAATTAAAGTGGGGAGAGTGGGCATCCTTGTCTTGTTCCCGATATTGAAGGAAAAGCTTTCAGCTTCTCTCTGTTAAGTATAATGTTGGCTGTTGGTTTGTCATATATGGCCTTTATTATGTTGAGGTACTTGCCCTCTATACCCATTTTCTTGAGAGTTTTTATCATGAATGGCTGTTGAATTTTGTCTAATGCTTTTTCAGCATCTATAGAGATGATCATGTGGTTTTTGTCCTTCTTTTTGTTCATGTGGTGGATGATGTTGATGGATTTTAGAATGTTGTACCATCTTTGCATCCCTGGGATGAATCCCACTTCATCATGATGGATGATCTTTTTGATGTATTTTTGAATTCGGTTTGCTAATATTTTGTTGAGTATTTTTGCATCTATGTTCATCAGGGTTATTGGTCTGTAATTTTCTTTTTTTGTGGTGTCTTTGCCTGGTTTTTGTATTAGATTTATGTTGGCCTCGTAGATTGACTTTGGGAGTATTCCCTCCTCTTCTATTTTTTGGAAAACTTTAAGGAGGACGGGTATTAGGTCTTCACTAAATGTCTGATAAAATTCAGCAGTGAAGCCATCTGGTCCAGGAGTTTTGTTCTTAGGTAGGTTTTTGATTATCAAATCAGTTTCGTTGCTGGTAATTGGTCTCTTCAGATTTTCTTTTTCTTTCTGTGTCAGCTTTGGAAGGTTGTATTTTTCTAGAAAGTTGTCCATTTCTCCTAGGTTATCAAGTTTGTTGGCATATAATTTTTCATAGTATTCTCTAATAATTCTTTGTGTTTCTGTGGTATCTGTAGTGAAATTTCCTTTCTCATTTCTGATTCTCTTTATGTGTGTAGACTCTTTATTTCTTGATAAGTCTGGCTAGGAGTTTATCTATTTTGTTTATTTTCTCGAAGAACCAGCTCTTGCTTTCATTGATTCTTTCTATTGTTTTATTCTTCTTGGTTTTTATTTATTTCTGCTCTAATCTTTATTATGTCCCTCCTTTTACTGACTTTGGGCCTCATTTGTTCTTCTTTTTCTAGTTTCGTTAATTGTGAATTTAGAGTGTTCATATGGGATTGTTCTTCTTTCCTGAGCTAAGCCTGTATTGCAATATATTTGTCTCTTAGCATGGCCTTCGCTGCGTCCAACAGATTTTGTGGTGTTGAATTATTTTTGTCATTTGTCTCCATATATTGCTTGATCTCTCTATTTGGGCATTGATCTATTGGTTATTTAGGAGCATGTTGTGAAGCCTCCATGTGTTTGTGGTATTTTCCATTTTCTTTGCACAGTTTATTTTTCTAGTTTCATACCTTTGTGGTCTGAGAAACTGGTTGGTACAATTTCAATCTTTTTTAATTTACCGAGGCTATTTTTGTGGCCTGGTATGTGATCTATTCTTGAAAATGTTCCATGCACCCTTGAGAAGAATGTGTATCCTGCTGCTTTTGGGTGTAGAGTTCTGTAGATGTCTGTTAGGTCCGTCTGTTCTAGTATGTTGTTCAGTGCCTCTGTGTCTTTTACTTAGTTTCTGTCTGTTTGATCTGTCCTTCAGAGTGAGTGGAGTGTTGAAGTCTCCTAGAATGAATGCATTGCATTCAATTTCCCCTTTTAATGCTGTTAGTATTTGTTTCACATATGTAGGTGCTCCTGTCTTGGGCGCATAGATATTTATAATGGTTATGTCTTCTTGTTGGATTGACCCTTTTGTCATTATGTAATGTCCTTGTTTGTCTCTTGTGACTTTCTTTGTTTTGAAGTCTATTTTTTCTGATACAAGTACTGCAACTCCTGCTTTTTTCCCTCCCTATTGCATGAAATATCTTTTTCCATCCCTTCACTTTTAGTCTGTGTATGTCTTTGGGTTTAAAGTGAGTCTCTTGTAGGCAACATATAGATGGGTCTTGTCTTTTTATCCATTCAGTGACCCTGTGTCTTTTGATTTGTGCATTCAGTCCATTTACATTTAGCGTGATTATCGATAGGTATGTACTTATTGGCATTACAGGCTTTAGATTTGTGGTTACCAAAGGTTCAAGGTTAACTTCCTTACTATCTAAGAGTGTAACTTTACTCACCTAATATGCTATTACAGACACAGTCTAAAAGTTCTTTTTTTTCTCTTCCTTTTTCTTCCTTCTCCATTCTTTATATATTAGGTATCATATTTTGTACTCTTTGTCTGTCCCTTGATTGACTTTGGGGATAGTTGATTTAATTTTGCATTTGCTTAATAATTGACTGTTCTACTTTCTTTACTGTGGTTTTATTACCTCTGGTGACAGCTATTAAACCTTAGGAACACTTCCTTCTATAGCAGTCCCTTCAAAATACACTGTAGAGACGTTTTGTGGGAGGTAAATTCTCTCAGCTTTTGCTTATCTGGGAATTGTTTAATCCCTCCTTAAAATTTAAATGATAATCTTGCCAGGTAATGTATTCTTGGTTCGAGGCCCTTCTGCTTCATTGCATTAAATACATCATGCCAGTCCCTTCTGGCCTGTAAGGTTTCTACTGAGAAGTCTGATGATAGCCTGATGGGCTTTCCTTTGTATGTGATCTTATTTCTCTCTCTGGCTGCTCTTAATAGTCTGTCCTTATCCTTGATCTTTGCCATTTTAATTACTATATGTCTTGGTGTTGTCTTCCTTGGGTCCCTTGTATTCAGAGATCTGTGCACCTCCATGGCCTGACAGACTATCTCCTTTCCCAGATTGGGAAGTTTTCAGCAATTACCTTCTCAAAGACACTTTCTATCCCTTTTTTCACTCTCTTCTTCTGGAACCCCTATAATGTGAATATTGCTCCGTTTGGATTGGTTTCACAGTTCTCTCAATATTCTTTCATTCTTAGAGATCCTTTTTTCTCTCTCTGCCTCAGCTTCTTTGTATTCTTCTTCTCTTAATTTCTGTTTATCGTCTCTTCCACCATATCTAATCTGCTTTTAATACCCTACATTGTGCTCTTCAACGATTGCATCTCTGACCGGAGTTCATTCCTGAGTTCTTGAATATTTTTCTGTACCTCCATGAGCATGTTAATGATTTTCATTTTGAACTCCCTTTCGGGAAGATTCATGAGGTCTATATCATTTGAATCTTTCTCAGGTGTTGTATTCATAATTTTACTTTGAACCAGGTTTCTTTGGCATTTCATATTTGTATATGGTGCCCTCTAGTGCCCAGAAGCTCTACTCTCTGGAGCTCCTCAGCCCCTGGAGCAATGTCGGGGGTCGCAGGGGAGCAGTGTTGGTGCCTGAAGGGAGGAAAGCGCTGTTTCCTGCTTCCTGGCTGCTGTGCCTGTCTCCACTGCCAGAACCAGTGGCCGAGCACACAGTTAGAAGCCTCTATGCTTTGCATTTGTTGGTGCTGGAGGCAGGGCTTCCCTCTGGCTGGCCTAACAGCAGGGTATGCGAGCCAGATGGGGCTGGCCGGGAGAAAGGCGCAGTTGGCTGCCTATCACAGAGGGCATCCTCTGAGCTGTGTAGCCAGCCAGGGAGCTGGAATGCCTGAAGATTGAGAAAGTTCCCAACCTGCTGGGCAGAGTGCACCCAGACAATTTTGTCTACCTGTCCTTTCTCCTGAGCAGTAAGCTCTGTGCAATCCTTGCCCCTTTAGCAGCCCTCTTGCAGTTAGGAAGTCTCTCAGACTGCCCGCCTTTATTTTGTCCCTGAGCAGCCGGATATGGATCCCTGCTTTCCACAAGCGGCTGGAATCTCAGTCTCTCCAGGAATTCTCCCTGTCTTAGCTTTCCAACCCTCCAAACATGAAAGTACCATGAAAGCACCATGAAATGTAGGTTTGTGCTCCCAGATCAGATATCCAGAGTTAGGTATTCAGCAGTCCCAGGCCTCCACTCCCTCCCTGCTCCATTTCTCTTCCTCCTGCTGGTGAGCTGGTGGGAGAAGGGCTTGGCCCAGCTGGGCCACGGCTTTGGTATGTTACCTTATTCCGTGAGGTTTATTCTTTTCTCCAGGTGTATGCAGTTTGGCACAGTCCTCTTTCCTGTTGCTCTTTCAGGATTAGTTGTATTAATTATATTTCCTTATTATATGCAGTTTTAGGAGGAAGCCTCTGTCTCACCTCTCACCCTGCCATCTTTAATCCTGTATCCCTAGATCTTTCTTAAAGCTCAGTTCTATTACCTCTTTGAGTTTGCCTTTGAGTAAACAGAAAAGTTAGACTTTTTCTCATCAGGTACCTCACACACACTACTGAATTTCTTTTGAATGAGAAAAGAAATACCATCACATGTGTTTCTCTAAGTCTGGTCCTAGATATTAATTTTCCCTGTGTTTT
This sequence comes from Smutsia gigantea, assembly GCA_032199065.1. NCBI lineage: Eukaryota > Metazoa > Chordata > Mammalia > Pholidota > Manidae > Smutsia > Smutsia gigantea. Next base: position 46,021 of record JAVSCE010009530.1, read on the forward strand.
TAGTTAGTGACCATCCCTGCTGAAGTCTCCACTTGCATTCGAAATGAATTGGACCTTCAGAGAGATTATAAGCAGGAAAGGAAACTTCTCTTTCCAGTTTGAACTTTGATTATCCCTAAGAAGAGGGATGAGACATTATTGCTTGACTGACATGACTTCTTTGAGAACCAGAATGTAATAGAGCATTTATACCATTTTGATGGAAAATGTTTCTAAACTATATTGTAATGTGGGTCTGCCCAGTACCTGCCATATACTGAACATGGTTTAAATATTTCTGGTTAAAATTCTGCTCATCATCTTGTTTCAGTGATGATCTTATAGTTGATTGAAGTGTAACCAAGAGTGTACTCTGAATTTTGAGGTCCTGTTTCCGTGTGTCATATTTTTAGGTATTCTTCTTTGCTGCTATACTAATTCCTCTTTCCCCGCTGCTACAAGGAAATTATTTTATCCTAAACTGCTGTGGGCTAGGAAATCAAAATAATTTGAGGGTGTTCAAATAAAATAACACTAACTTGAGTTTGAATGAGACTTGAGGGATTTCTTGAGAGCAAGTATATGGAGCTTTAGTGCAAAAACTTTGTGTTAGTATTCTTTTACTGGATAGAAAGAATTGTCAGGTAAGTGCCATTGTGTCTAACATAGGAAGTGTTTCTGTACTTTTTTTTAACAGAGAAGAAGATACAGAAAATGAAAATGAAAAGAAAATTTGGTACTACAGCACAAAAGTCCAACTTGCAGAGTTAATTGACTGTCTAGACAAAGATTACTGGGAAGTAGAACTCTGCAAAATTCTGGAAGAAATGCGTGAAGAAATCCATCGGCACATGGACATAACTGAAGATCTGACCAATAAGGCTCGGGGCAGTAACAAATCCTTTCTGGCGGCAGCTAATGGTGAGGAAATTTTTCTCATTTTACATTTTGTTAAATTTGAGGGAAACCAAAATAAACCAAAATGTGAAATCACTGTAAAATTTGAAAATTAGTAAAATTTACAAGTATGTATATTTTACTTCTCTGTATTTCATTTTCCCAAGAGAAACCTTGTTCATACTAACATAAATTAGGGCTACTATGCATTTTAGCATATTATGTCTTGCCTTGGTCATTACTAATATCCCCCAATTGTTTTATTTTTTAATTAAAATATCTTACTAAACCTTTTTGGGAGTCCTATTTTTTTTAAATTTTTTAAAGATTTTGGTATTAATACACAGGTACATGAGCAACATTGTGGTTACTAGATTCCCCCCATTATCAAGTCTCTACCACATACCCCATTACAGTCACTGTCCATCAGTATAGTAAGATTCTACAGAGTCACTACTTGTCTTCTCTGTGCTATACTGCCTTCCCCATGCCCACCCCCCCACTACATTATGTGTGCTCATCATAATACCCTTATTCCCCTTATCCCATCCTCCCAGTCCCTAACCCTTTGTTAACTGTTAGTCCATTCTTGGGTTCTGTGAGTCTGCTGCTGTTTTGTTCCTTCAGTTTTTGCTTTGTTCTTATACTTCACATATGAGTGAAATGACTTGGTACTTGTCTTTCTCCGCCTGGTTTATTTCACTGAGCATAATACCCTCTAGCTCCATCCATGTTGTTGCAAACGGAAGGATTTGTTTTCTTTTTATGGATGAATAATATTCCATTGTGTATATGTACCACATCTTCTTTATCCATTCATCTGCTGATGGATACTTAGGTTACTTCCATTTCTTCGCTATTGTAAATAGTGCTGCGATAAACATAGGGGTGCATATGTCTTTTTGAAACTGGGCTCCTGTGGGAGTCCTATTTTTAATTATGAAAAACAGTATTCTTTTCAAATTTACTCTTCACTTTTTATTTAAATAAAATTTTTTTTTGTGGAATAATTTTAGTGTTACAAAAAAGTTGCAAAGATAGTACAGAGTGTTCCATTTAGGCTGCACCAGGTTTCCCGTATTACTAACATCTTACATTAGTGTGGTGCATTTGTCCTAATCAATGAACCAGTATTGATACATTGTAATAGCTTAAGTCTATACTTTGTTCAGATTTCCTTAGTTTTTATCTAATGTGCTTTTTCTGTCTCATGATCCCCTACGGGACACTACATTATATTTAGTTATCACGCCTCTTTATGTTTCCTCCAGACTGTCATAGTTTCTCAGACTTTGCTTATTTTTTGATGACCTTGACAGTTTTGGAGGGTACTACTCAGGTATTAGTAGAATGTGCTCAATATGGATTTTCTTCATGATCTTCTTATAGTTAGCCTGGGATTATGGATTTGGGGGAGGAAAACCACAGAAGTGAAGTGTCGTTCTTGTCAAATGATATTAACATTGATCACCTGGTTGAGTTGCTGTTTGTCTGGTTTCTACATTGTAAAATGACTCCTCCCACCCATACTGTCCTTTTGGGAAGAAAGTCGCTCACTGTGTACAGCCCACAGTTAGGGGATAAAGAGTTATGCTCTACCTCCTCAAGGGAGCAGTTTTCTACGTAAATTATTTGGGTTTTATTTTGTATAGGAGATTGCTCTTTCTCCAATTATTTACTTAGTCATTTTATATCATTATACACTCATGGATATTTTATACTTTGAATTATATTTCAGTACTGCTTTATTTTATTGCTCAAAATTTTGCTTTTAAAATTCTTTTTAAAAGATAAATGCATATGATTTATTTAATGTTTAAATAGTAAAAAAGTATATACAGTGAAAAGTGACTCTCTCCTTCATAGTCCTCAGTTTCACCTTCCTTTCTCCAGAGAATCATTAATGCCATCTAAAAAAATCCTGCCAGATATATATATACTCTGTTCATGTTTAATAAGGATCACCTGTGAGTTCTAATAGTCCCTAACTAGGTAAGACTCTGAAGGTACATTTTAACTGCCTGGTTCTGCTCTTCTACATATATTATCTGCTATACATATAATCCTGTTAATTTTCCCCATTTTCATTTAGTGAAAAATTTCCCTGTTCTCCATTTGCTTAAAATAGAGTGTTTTTATTTAAGAAATAATTTAGTTCAGCTATATCCAAGCTTGTTCTTGCACACTGTGCATCAGTATTCTTTTGAATTCATATATACTTTTTTTCCTTTTTCTTTAATTAAGGTATTATTGATATACACTCTTAATGAAGGTTTCACATGAAAAAACAATGTGCTTACTACATTTACCCATATTATCAAGTCCCCATTCATACCCCAATTCAGTCACTGTCTTCATATATACTCTTTTGATGGTCATACTATCATATCTAAATACTGTTGCATACAAATCTTCGCTGTCTTCAGAAACTAGCAGCCTTAGCTACCAAGGATTGTATTAATTCATATCTAGTAGTTGGAAGTGTTTTTCTATTAAAATAAACTCCTAGCCAGACTTATCAAGAAATAGAGTCTACACACATAAAGAGAATCAGAAATGAGAAAGGAAATTTCACAACAGACACCACAGAAATACAAAGAATTATTAGAGAATACTATGAAAAATTATATGCCAACAAACTTGATAACCTAGAAGAAATGGACAACTTTCTAGAAAAATACAATCTTCCAAGGCTGACGCACGAAGAAACAGAAAATCTGAACAGACCAATTACCAGCAACGAAATTGAACTGGTAATCAAAAACCTACCTAAGAACAAAACTGGACCAGATGGCTTCACCGCTGAATTTTATCAGACATTTAGTGAAGACCTAATACCCATCCTCCTTAAAGTTTTCCAAAGAGTAGAAGAGCGAATACTTCCAAACTCATTCTATGAGGCCAGCATCACTCTAATACCAAAGCCAGGCAAAGACACCACAAAAAAAGAAAATTACAGACCAATATCCCTGATGAACAGATGCAAATATACTCAACAAAATATTAGCAAACCAAATTCAAAAATTCATCAAAAAGATCATCCATCATGATCAAGTAGGATTTATTCCAGGGATGCAAGGATGGTACAACAGTCGAAAATCCATCAACATCATCCACCACATCAACAAAAAGAAGGACAAAAACCACATGATCATCTCCATAGATGCTGAAAAAGCATTCAACAAAATTCAACATCTATTCATGATAAAAACTCTCAACAAAATGGGTATAGAGGGCAAATACCTCAACATAATAAAGGCCATATATGACAAACCAACAGCCAACATTATACTTAACAGCGAGAAGCTGAAAGCTTTTACTTTAAGATCAGGAACAAGACAAGGATGCCCACTCTCCCCACTTGTATTCAATGTAGTACTGGAGGTCCTAGCCACAGCAATCATACAACACAAAGAAATAAAAGGCATCCAGATTGGCAAGGAAGAAGTTAAGCTGTCCCTGTTTGCAGATGACGTGATATTGTATATTAAAAACCCTAAAGAATCCACTCCAAAACTACTAGATCTAATATCTGAATCCAGCAAAGTTGAGGGATACAAAATTAATACACAGAAATCTGTTGCATTTCTATACACTATGGTGAACTAGCAGAAAGAGAAATCAGGAAAACAATTCCATTCACAGTTGCATCAAAAAGAATAAAATACCTAGGAATAAACCTAACCAAGGAAGTGAAAGACCTATAGTCTGAAAACTACAAGACACTCATGAGAGAAATTAAAGAAGATACCAATAAATGGAAACACATCCCGTGCTCATGGTTAGGAGGAATCAATATTGTCAAAATGGCCATCCTGCCTAAAGCAATCTACAGATTCAATGCAATTCCTATGAAAATACCAAGAGCATTCTTCAATGAACTAGAAAAATCGTTCTAAAATTCATATGGAACCACAAAAGACTCCGAATAGCCAAAGCAATCCTGAGAAGGAAGAATAAAGCTGGGGGGATTATGCTCCCCAACTTCAGGCTCTACTACAAAACCACAGTAATCAAGACAATTTGGTACTGGCACAAGAACAGACCCATAGACCAATGGAGCAGACTAGAGAGCCCTGATATAAACCCAACCATATATGGTCAATTAATATATGATAAAGGAGCCATGGACATACAGTGGGGAAATGACAGCCTCTTCAACAACTGGTGTTGGCAAAACTGGACAGCTACATGCAAGAGAATGAAACTGGATTATTGTTTAATCCCATACACAAAAGTAAACTCAAAATGGAGCAAGGACGTGAATATAAGTCATGAAACCATAAAACTCTTAGAAGACAACATAGGCAAAAATCTCCTGAGTATAAACATGAGCAACTTCTTCCTGAACGTATCTCCTCGAGCAAGGGAAACAAAAGCAAAAATGAACTCATGGGACTACATCAAACTAAAAAGTTTCTGTATGCAAAGGACACCATCAACAGAATAAAAAGCCATCTTACCGTATGGGAGAATATATTTGTAAATGACATATCCGACAAGGGGTTAACATCCAAAATATATGACACGCCTCAACACCCAAAAAGCAAATAACCCGATTAAAAAATGGGCAGAGGATATGAACAGACAGTTCTCCAAAGAAGAGATTCAAATGGCCGACAGACACTTGAAAAGATGCTCCACATCACTAATCATCAGGGAAATGCAAATTAAAACCACAATGAGATATCACCTCACACCAGTAAGGATGGCCAGCATAGATAAGACTAAAAACAACAAATGCTGGTGAGGATGCAGAGAAAGGGGAACCCTCCTATGCTGCTGGTGGGAATGTAAGCTAGTTCAACCATTGTGTAAAGCAATATGGAGATTCCTCAAAAAACTAAAAATGGAAATACCATTTCACCTGGGCATCCCATTCCTTGGAATTTACCCAAAGTATACAACTTCTCAGATTTAGAACGACATAATCACCCCTATGTTTATTGCAGCACTATTTACAATAGCCAAGATATGGAAGCAACCTAAGTGTCCATCAGTAGATGAATGTATAAGGAAGATGTAGTACAAATACACAATGGAATACTATTCAGTCATAAGAAAGAAATATCCTACCATTAGCAACAACATGGATGGAGCTGGAGGATGTTATGCTCAGTGAAATAAGACAGGTGGAGGAAGACAAGTGCCAAATTATTTCCCTCATTTGTGGAGTATAACAACGACGCAAAACTGGAGGAACAAAATAGCAGCAGACTCAGAGACTTCAAATAGGAACTAGCGGTTACCAAAGGGGAGGGTGTAGGAGGGTGTGTGGGGAGAGAGGGGGAACGGGATTGAGGGGTATTATGTTTAGTACACATGGTGTGGGGGATCAAGGGGAAAACAGTGTAGCACAGAGAAGGCAAATAGTGAATCTGTGGCATTTTACTATACTGATGGACAGTTACTGCATTGGTGTATGAGTGGGGACTTGATAATATGGGCAAATGTGGTAACCGCATTATTTTTTTCATGTGAAACCTTCATAAGAGTATATGAATTATAACCTAATGAAAGAAATGAAAAAAAAACTGACATCCCTTTTTCTTCTCTTCCGTTTTCAGCATTTATTACAATAAAGAAGAACCATGTCCAGTCATCTAAAAAGCAGTGTAAAGTGCTTTTTTGTCATGTAGGTTGAATTAGGAATATTTTCCAGAGTGAGGTTGACTGTGTACAAAATTGTGTACATAGTATCATTAAATAATGAAGAAAACCAAAATGGGAATGGATAATTAAAATGTTCAATTGTCTGATTTAGGGGCATGTAAAACTAAAAATGGCTAATGTAGAGGAATTGGTTAATCCCGTTGTGGATAAACATGTAATAGAACATGGTACATTGGAGAATTATGTGAGCTGCTGTGTAGAAACAATACCTGGATCACTCAAGTACTTAAGTTTTCTTCCTGTAAATAACCAACTGTGTAAATAGACCAGCTTTTATCTGTAAAAAATAACCAGTTAGCATAGTAGGATTACAGTTGGCTTCCTTTTTATGTTTTTCAAATTTTGTATCATAAGCGTTTTATATTTCACTGAAATTTAGCATATAATATGCTTTGAAAAATTAAACATTTTGTAGTAATAAAGAACAGCAGAGAGAGCTTTAAGCATTACGCCTCAGTATATTCTTAGAAAGTTAGGTGGCCAGAACTTGTGGGCTGTCAGACTGCCTGGCATCCTGCCATTACTGTTTTTGTGTGAGCTGGAGGTATTTTAAATAAGGCAAACTGCACCTTGGAAATGGTGAGATCTAGACAAAAAAAAATGACCCTTTTTTCTTTTTCTTTTTCTTTTTTGCTAAGGTGCGACCAATTTGGTACTAGAGGAGGAGGGATTCATAAGAATTGAAAATTGATGGGGAAGGGAAAGGGAAACTAATAATTTTGAGTACTTACTGTTGTCAGGTGTTCGACTAGATGTTTTACAAGCCTTTAATCCTCTCAACAACTTTGTAAGGAGTGTATTGGCAATGAACTAACATTCAGGTAGAATAATTCCCCATTAAAACACTGGTCTGCCACTGTTAACATTTGTTTGCTTTTTCTGGGAACTAAAATGTTGGCTATGTAGTCAGTTTAGGAGCACCCAGCCCAGGTAAATACACAAAATAATATCTAGTGGTGTTCTTTAACTTGGTATTTTATGAGATGAAAACAACAAACTACTGGGGTTCTGAAATAGCCAAGAGTAGTTTCCAGTATCATCACAATAATATCAGAGTCACAGCCCATCCTAATGAGTTGACATTTTTAACCTATCAGATAGCATAAATCCCTTCAAATTTATAGTCCTATGGTTTATATATACATATATATCCACTTGGAAAGATTTTAATTTTATCTTGGGCTTTGAAATTTTCTTTTCCATTTTTTTCATATATTTCATGAAAATTTTCAAATATACAGAGAGGCAAATTATACAGAAAAGAATTATGGATTCTGCAATTTACTATATATTAGTAACTAAATAATTTACTGTATTTGTTTTACATAGACCTGTGTGGTAGTTGTGTTTTATGATGCTTTATTTTGCTTGTCTGAAAGAAGTTTATTTTTGGAATAAAATTTTCTAATAGAGATGGTTTTTTAATTGGGTGGGTTCTTTCTGTTTTGAAATTTTCCTGCAAAGTATAGAATATACATGTTTATAAATATTCACATTTATTGTAGATCAGAAACAACCTAAACTGATTTTTTTTGTTCATCCTTTGATGTTTATCTCTCCCCCCAGCCTTTTTGGACTGATTTTTTTATGACTCTGGGTATCATAGTTTTTTGAACCTAAAATAAGTGCATATAGACTAATAAATATATGTATACTTGATAGAATGGGTATCAAGGTAGAATATTTGAAATGAGAGCCTGTGTAGAAAAATCAGAGACCTGTGGTCATCCTGCCTATGCTTGTCATCTAATTTAGGTGACCTACAGTTAGCAGGGTTTTTTTTTTAAATGTTGTTTTGCTCTCATTGAATGGCACTAGGGAAGTTGGGGAGGAATGTACAACAATTTGGTTAGGAAAAGCTGGCAGGCAAAGATCAATGTGGAGCTATGTTTGAAAGTGAAAAATAATATGGCTCTAAGAAAAGCAGGTAATAGGTAACTAAAATTTTTTTTAGATAAAAAGTTCTTCTAAGAAGAGTAATTGAGATACTTCATTGATCAGTTTAGTGTCATTATTAGCAAGACTAAATGCAGCTGGGGTAAATTGGAATTGAAAGCAGTATGTATAGATAGGTAACAGGATGTAGGGAAATAATGTAAAAGGATCCTGGGATGACTTAGATGATGAGGAGGACTGATACAGTACCATGCCTTAGGTGGTACCGTGACGACATATGCCAGTTGAGATTCTTTCATTCAGAATTTGCCTGTAGCTTAGATGTTTATATAATCATTATCTCCTAATTCTCAGGAATTAGGAGTGGAGAGGGTGAGAGGGTGTGTGAGGAATTAACCCCAACCAATTCAAATGTAATCACTACTGAAAAGTTTCAGTATTTTACAGTGATGACTTTACAAGGTTTTTCTAACCCCAGGAAACTTTCTAGATACCAACAGTTTAAGAAATATTGATGAAAAATTTGATTAGTGCACATGGTGTGTGTGGAGTCACGGGGAAGATTGTAGCACAGAGAAGACGTGTAGGGACTCTGTGGCATCTTACTACACTGATGGACAGTGACTGCAATGGGGTATGTGAGGGGACTCGATAATAAAGGGGAATGTAGTAACCACATTGTTTTTCATGTGAAACCTTCATAAGAATGTATATCAATGATACCTTAATAAAAAAATATACAAAAAAAATTGATGAAAATTAAAGTAGAGAACATTTAAACACTGGAAATGTAAACAAGTAAATTAAAAAATCCAAAAAGAAGTGTATGGGTACTAGGCATTAAAAATATTTCTTCTTGTTCACAAACCCTGTACTCTCATTGGTAAATTTATTTCTCATAGGGGTACAGTTTAGCAATTCTGAAATTATTATGTATACTAGGATTGACCAAATAAATAGATACATTGTAGATAATGAGAACCCGGTTTCTCTTGCCAGAAAAAGAAGCAACAAGGCATTGTGAATGAACCACACACATACCCCATTGCTGTGCACAGAGACAGAAATAATATAGACGTGTGAGTGTTTATATATATATGAGTTAGTATATGTACATGGGTTAGTATACATACATACATTTCCTAGCTCTCTTGGCTGAGAGAGCATAGAAGCAGTGACACCCCAGTAGTAACAAGTACATCTAAATGCCTGTATCATGTCTTTTAAATAATCATTCTCCAAAAAAGGAGAATCAAGACTCCTTAGAGAGAGGGTGGTTTTTTAGGGCTAGGGCAGAGAAAATACAAGGGATCCTGGAGTATCTTATAGCCCTGAAAAGTAAGAAAGTGCTGAATGAATGAGTGAATGAATGAATGAATGAATGAGATGTGTTTAAAGGATACAGGACTCATTGGCTAAAGCTGGAACAATTTGAGTAACAATATGAAAAATAATAGTATTAGATCGTAACCCAAATAATAACTGTTAATATCCAGAAGGAGTCCACGCTGATAGACCCTCTGGAACTGTACCACGCCTTAGCATCACTCTGTCTAAGCTGAAAGACAATTATTGAGAGAGCCCTTAGGGATTTACTGACTTGAGTAACAGTTATGGGACTTCAGAGAGAAATGTTTCCAAATGGGCCTTTGTTTTCTCATTTTAAAGTAGAGGCCTAGAAGTTAAGTAGCTTGCCCAGGGTCACATAGCCAGTTCAAGTCAGATCTGCACTGGGTCATGAGTCTTTTAAGTTCTGATCACTCTACCATGCTAACCACTGTGGGTCTGTGTCAGCTTATAGTTTTTCCTCATACAGCAGAGGATTCATAGTTCTAATGCTTTTAACGTATTAGTTTTAATCACTAATAAACTTCTTTACATGGCACTTGTACTTTTTCAATATTTGGTATATATGTAAATAAAATTGTTTGTTTTAATTATAGAAGAAATTTTGGAATCCATAAGAGCCAAAAAGGGGGACATTGATATTATTAAAAGCCCAGAAGAAATAGAAAAGGACAAGAATGAGACCGAGAGTAATAACTCCAAGGATGCTGAGAAAAGTAGAGACGAGTTTGAAGACCAGTCCCTTGAAAAAGACGATGACGACAGGGTGCCAGATGATGATCCTGAACAAGGAAAATCTGAGGGTAAAAAAAAATTATTTGGTTAAAAAGAACTATTTCATCAGTATTATTTATGAAGTCTCCAGTTTTATTTGCAAAATAAAAGTGAATCTTTTTTATTACAAACAAGTAATTTTACATTTTCTGAAGAGACTAGGATACCCCCTTTTGTAACGTGTAATCTTTGTAATGAGTCTTTGCTATAGTGTAATTGTTGGCGGCTTTGCCATAATGTTATACCCATATCTCTATTTATACTCCCTAATAAGGTGCCATTTCCCAGTGAGATTTGTTGACAGAAAAAAAGCTGTTCTCATACCAGATTATACACTTTTGTATGTGATAAAATATGTTCATTTTTACATTAATTACTTAAACATTCTTAATATATTAAACATTCTTAAACACTCTTTGGTTACCAACTGCAAAAATATCCCAGATTACAATTGCTTCAAAATGGCCATCAAATAAAAGTAGATTTTTTTTTGGTGACTATTCAATTTTGTAGTTGATGGAATATGGCCATTTGTCCTTAAAGCAATTTCAAAGGGTATCTTTAAAGTTTTGTTGTGCATTTTACTGTAGAGCCAACAGAAGTTGGGGATAAAGGTAACTCTGTGTCAGCAAATCTTGGCGACAACACAACAAATGCTTCTTCAGAAGAGACTAGTCCCTCTGAAGGGAGGAGTCCTGTGGGGTGTCCCTCAGAAATCCATGATAGCAGCAACATGGCAGAGAAGAAGGTGGCATCTGAGCTCCCCCCGGATGTGCCAGGTACAGAGGGCAGTGTATCGATGCCTCTGTAATGGGGGGAATCCTTCCCTTTGTAGTCAAAGCTGAATGTCACCTAGAACTTTAAAGTATGTGTTCATTCATGCTGCTTGCTTACCTAAGTGCCATCCTTATTGCTAAATTGTCACCTAACATTTGGAGTTTCACAAATGTTCTTGCAGTTAGTGCTTGAAACTCACCATAATCATCATGCTTTTTAAAGTTCATTTAGCTGTTTTTGACTAATAAACTTATTTGTATATTTTTATTATCAAACCGTAGTGGCAGATACTATATTTTGGTTTTAAATACTTACATACTAATGGCTACCTATTGAAAGATTTGACCATTCCTATTTTGTATGTACTAATATATTACTTTTATGTTTGCATGTGCTTATGTAGTTTTTTTTAACCATTTCAAACCATAATGTTATAATAGAGAACCATTGTCACAACATTTTTTGTGAGATACTTTTTGACATAAAAATGTAAGTTAACCAGTAATTCATATTTTAAGCTTTTTACAATTAAAGGTATACTTGAAGTAAGTTATATCACACCAAGAATGTCATTATGCTTTTTCTTTTGTCTTAAACGAAAAGGAACTTTTGTTATAGGAACTATATGTATTTTTCAAAAACAAATTAGAAAACTCAGATGAGCAAAACAAGAAAATAAACACTGGTAATCCCACCAAAAATCAACAGTTACTGTTAACACCTTGATGGAAATCCTTAAAGATGTTTTTCCCATGATATTTTTAAGAGTGTCACATACTGTCAGACTTTCAGTACTGCTGTTGTACATTTGTCCCGGGAATGTGATTCTCATGTGTGGGGAAAGGGCTGGAAGACTTGTTCTAGATCTGCTTCTGCCATTAAGTTAATGTCATTTAATCTTTAAAGACCTTAATGTTCCTTTTTTTGTAACATAAAGGATTTTTATAACGGTTCTTGTGGGGATTGTTTTTAATTGTGTGTTTATAAACAGTGCGCTGTTGCTGGAAGCACCAGTTGTGGAACATGAGGCTACAGCAGGCGTATGTGTGTAGGGTCTGAAAGAATCACAGTTACTAAGTTCAGCATGTTTTGTACTGGTGAGAGACTGGTAGCTAAGATGAAGAAAAGGCTGGAAGCTGCTATCTGGTAAAATGAATAAAGAAACAAATTTTTTTAGCCTAGGAAATAATAGACTTAGTATCAAGAGGTAGCTAGGGGTGGAAGTAATGTAATCGTCCTCATATATTTGAGGGGCTGAGATGTTCTGGGGAATTAGAATTATTCTTTGAAATAGAGAATATTAAGCCAAATAAGTAAAATAGTAACAGAGGATATTTTGACAGAATACTAACAACTTCCATTAAATTAGAATTGTAGAATTATAAATTTTTAAGAATTTTCTAGAGTTCTCTTTTCTAAATTAGAATTCCCTTTTAGAATTCCCCTGTTCAGAATTCTCTTTCACTTAGATGCATTCAATAAATGCTTATTAGAGATAATCCTTTACTGAATGGACCGGGGAAACTCAGAGATCCATAATTTAGTTCTGTAATTCTATGGTCAGATCTCCTGGTACTGTCCAGTTAAAATATTGTATTATTCTGACTTTCACATATTCATGGTTAAAAGTTTGAAAGTAGTAGCCCCAAAATAATGTAAAAAAAAACCCCACTTTTATCGGGGTTAGGATTACATTCTTACTAGTGAATACTTCTTAAAATGTTCTTTGTTCTTTAAGATTGATTGATATTTAGTGTAAATCTCAGTTCTACTAGTTCTATATACTAGTTAGTTTTTAAATCAAACACAGTTGAGTAACAACTATGCTTAGATTTTAATAGACCGTTTGATTTTTCAGCTATTTATTACCAATTTCTTAATTTATCTGTTCTTTTGTTACTAGAATGGTTTAAGGGAGAAATTCTTATCCTAGTATCTGACTTATACTTTTAAAGGATGCCCAATGAAATAATATATATAAAGCACTTAGGGTAGTATCTGACAACATGTTAACTGCTTAATAAATGTTGGGTATCATTGTTACTGCTGTATGCAATCAGCTCTTTGGAAGAGTGAGAAAACCTAACAAGTAAAGAATAATAAAGTGCGTGAGTCCAACTGTACATTTACTGACTCAGAAATAGTAAATCAACATAATTCTTGTAACTGTGATTCTTTGTAATTAAACTTTGCAGTACAAATCTTTTTTTTCATGGATGTCATGAAAAACGGACTTAGATGAGAACCTGTACAAGAAGGTTTAAGGAAGCTCAAATGGGAGCAAATAACAATTGTCAGTAGCTGTCACCAGAGTGGATTGGGGTCATTAGCATGAGGGTGCTGTATAGCTGAAGGTACTGTTCGTGCAAAAATTTTATAACCTGACCATTTGGTAAATCATAGTTCCCTTCACAACTAGACTAAAAACACAAAACCAAACCCAGAAACCTGATGTTCTCATACTTTTTCCAAAACCTTAAGAAAATTGTTTAAAAATACACAAATTAAACTTATCACCTCAGTTTTTAAAGAGGAATTTATTCCTTTAATAAAGTGGATAAACATTAGCTAAATCCTGGGCTTAAGAACTTAATGACACTGGAATATACTGGTGGGATATATCAGTGACCAGAGTAGACAAAGTTAAGGCTCTTGAGGACCTACCTATTTTCTAGAGGGCAGTAGACAGGGCTAACAGTAGAGTTCCAACCATCAGAGAAGACTAAAGTGTGTCTCTTTGCTGCTTCTTTCTCTGTGCGCTAATTTATTCCACAGATACATACTGAGTGCCTGCAATGTGCCTGGCAGTGTTCTAGGTCCTTGGTGGTGTCTGTGGACCACTCTTGTTACCACCATTGACCACCCTGTGTACATACCTTCAGAATGTATTTAGACACCAAATTTACTGACTAAAGATTATTCAAAAAGACACTGTCAGATTGGAAAGTGTTTGGTATGGAGAGATAAACTTTTTTATTAAAGTGTAACATGTGGCCAAATGCACAGATACTAAGTAAACATCTTAATAGGTGTTTACAAAGTGAAGACACCTCTGTAGCAGCATCATGCCCTCTCCTAGCTACCACTACTCTCACCCCAGAAAAGTATGACTTCTGTCACCACAGTTAGTACTGCCTTAAAAAAGAAAAAAGTATCATACAATTTGTACTTTTTGATAATCTGACTTTTTACCTCAGTGAGAGCCACTTAGATCCTGCCCATAGCAGTAATTCGTTCAATGTGATACTGTATCATACAAATATGTAATGATTAATTTATCCATTTTCTATGTTGATGGATATTTGAATGGTTTCCAGTTTGGGACTGTTACGGGTAACGCTACTGTGAATATCCTTTCACGTGTTTTTTATGCTCACATGTGCACATTTCTAGAGGTACAAGCTTAGTTGTAGATTTCCTTTGTCATTTAATTTGTATATTCTCATCTTTAGTAGATAACTGCTAAACAGTTTTCCAGAGTGGTTGTACAAGCTTACATTTCACTAACAATGTATGAGAGTTCTAGTTGCTTTATATCCTTGCCAACACTCAGTGTCATCAGAATCATTCCCAAACCTGCCTTTTCTTTATTTTAGCTCTTCCAGTAGAAATGTGGAGATATTTTACTGTGGTTTGAACTTGCAGTTCACTGGTGACCAAGGACGTTGAGCACCTTTGTATGTGTGTATCTGTGTATGCATGTATGTATATGTATATATAAGCCATTTGGCTATCTTCTTTGAAATCTGTTGGTTCCTTTTGTTTATTTTCTATTAAGCTGCATTTTTTTGTTTGTGCTTGTTTCACGGGTAAATTCAGTCCCTCTGTTCCATCTTGACTGGAAACAAAAATTCCTACATTGATTATTTAAATGTTAACCCAATCTCCTGTCCTTGAAATAGATGCAACTCGGTTGTGAGGTGTCTTCTTTCTTTTTTCTCTTTACGTGTTTTGCATCCAGCTTATTGATATTTTGTTTAGGATTTTTACATCTACTTTCATGGGTGAGATAGTCTCATAATTTTCCATCTCTGATAATGTCCTTGTCAGACTTTGGTGTCAAGATTATACTGACCTCATAAAATGAATTGGGACACATTCTCACTTCTGTTGTCTGTCTGCAAGAGTTGCTGTGGGTTGGTGTTATTTATTCCTTAAATGTTTGCTGAAGCAATATGGTCCTGGAGTTTTCATTGTGGGAAAGTTATTAATTATAGATTTAATTTCTTTGGTAGATAGCAGTTCTTCATATTTTCTGTTGTTTTCTTTATGTCAGTTTTAGTAAGTTGCATTTTTCTAGGAATTACCCATTTCATTTAAATTTAAAATTTTATTGGCAAATAACATCCTTTCTAATGTCTTCAGGAGTAATAGTCATGCTCTTTTTTTTCCAGAAATTGATTATCTGTCTCTCTTAATCATCTCACAAGATTGTCATCAATTTTTATTAGTCTTTTTTACAAAGTAATTTCTGTTTTTGTTCGTTGTGTTTTTTCCAATTTATTTCTAATCATATCTTCATTATTTCCTTTTGTTTTTGTTTGCATTTTTATGGATTCCCTCCTGCTTTTTTAAAAAATCACTTTTTTGGGTGTAATTGATATACAGAAAGCTGTACCTGTTTAATATATGCAACTTGATGAATTTGGAGATAAACCCCTGTGAACCATCACCACAGTCTATGCCGTAAACATATCATCACTTCCACAATCTGCTTATACCTTCTTTAATATTTTTTCCTTTAGCTTTTTTCCCCTACGTTTAAAGTTTCAGTTTTTATTGTTGTTTGCATTAAAAAAGAAAGAGCTCTTGGAAGAGTATCCTAGTTGATACCAACTATCATGTATTTAGACAAAAATTTTAAGGAAAAAATATGTTATTTCTCCCCTACCTTGGTAAGATAGATGCTTTGATGATTTTTAGTTTTTAGTTTTTCTGTGTCTGCTGTTAAGGCTATAAGTTTCCTTCTGTGTACTGCTGTAGCTGCATCCCACAAACTTTTATGTCATATTGCCTTAATCATTCAGTTTAAATATTTTTTAATTTCCATTATGATTTTTTTAACCCATTACACATTTAGAAGTATATTGGTTAACAACCAAACTTTCAGAGATTTTCTAGTTATCTTTTTGTTACAGATTTCAAGTTTAACCCTTTATAGTCAGAGAACACTAACGATTTATGTCCTGTAAGATTTGTTGAGATTCAGTGTTTGGTTAATGTTGATAAGTGTTGCATGTACACCTGAAGAGGGATATGTACATTCAGTTTTTAGATGCAGTATAGGACAGTGAGGTGAAGGTTTAGTTCTGTAGGTCAGATCTCTCTTTGCTCCTTTTTTTCCCTCTCTGAAAGATGTCTTTAAATTATTTCTATTTACTGTGGAATTCCTTTCCTGTTTTCAGTTTTACATTATGTAGTTTGAGGCTGTGTTAATAGCGCACATAATTTTTATATTTTTGTTGAATTAACTTTTTCATTGTAAATTGTCCTTTATCTTTAGTAATATTTCTAAGCTACAACAGTTTTCTTTCAGTTAGTGTTTACAGTTGTGTATCTTTTCTGGAATAAAAAGATTTTAAAAAGGGATCTGAGAATTGAAAATTTCTTTAGAAATACATCTTCAGAATCTCTTTTATTTATTTATTTATTTATTTGCTTTTATTTTGGTATCATTAATATACAATTACATGAGCAACATTGTGGTTACTAGATTCCCCCCATTATCAAGTTTCAGAATCTCTAGAAAAGCATCTATATTAGAATTTCTTTAGGAATATATGTATATCATTTCAAGCTATATCTTTTTTTTTTTTAATCAAGTATATATCACAGTGGTTCAACAGTATGCCCACATCCTCCCCACTGCCCCCACCCACTCTCCTTCCCCTTGGTAACCACTAGTCACTTCTCAGTGTCTATGAGTCTAATTTGTTTTGTTCCTTCTGTTTTGCTTTGTTTTTATATTCCACAAATAAGTGAAATCATTTAGTACTTGCCTTTCTCCACCTGGCATATTTCACTGAGCATGATACCCTCTAGATTCATCCATGCTGTTACAAATAGCAAGATTTCTTTTCTTTTTATGGCTATTAGTATTTCATTGTGTATATGTACCATACACATATATCTTCTTTATCCAGTCATCTATTGATGGACATTTAGGTTGTATCCAAGTCTTGGCTGTTACAAACAGTGTGGCAATAAACATAGGGGAGAATATATCTTTTCAAATTAGGAGTTTTGTTTTCCTTGGGTAAATTCCTAGGAGTGGAGTTACTGGGCCAAGTGGTATTTCTATTTTTAGTTTTTTGAAGAACCTCCATACTGATTTCTACAGTGGTTGTAACAGTTGCAGTCCACCAACAGTGTAGGAGGGGTCCCATTTCTCTGCACCCTCGCCAGCCTTTGTTGTTTTTTGTCTTTTGGATAGTGGCTCTTCTAACTGGTATGAGGTAATCATCTCATTATGGTTTTAATTTACGTTTCCCTGGTGATTAGTGATGTGGAGCATCTTTTCATGTGCCTGTTGGCGTTTGTATTTCTTCTTTGGAGAAGTGTCATTTCAGGTGCTCTGCCCATTTTTTGATCAGGTTATTTGTTTTTTAGGTGTTGAGGCGTATGAGTTCTTTATATATTTTGGATGTTAGCTGCTTATCAAATGAGAATATGAATCTATTCTACCATACTGTAGGATGCCTTTTTGTTCTGTTGATGTCCTTTGCTGTACAGAAGCTTTTTAGATGATGTAGTCCCACTTGTTCATTTTTTATTTTGTTTCTCTTGCCTGAGGAGATGTGTTCAGGAAAAAGTTGCTCATGTTTATATTCAGAAGATTTTTGCCTGTGTTTTCTTCTAAGAGTTTTATGGTTTCATGACTTACATTCAGGTCTTTGATCCATTTCGAGTTTACATTTGTGTATGGGGTTAGACAGTAATCCAGTTTCAGTCGCTTACATGTAGCTGTCCAGTTTTGCCAACACCAGTTGTTGAAGAGGCTGTCATCTCCCCATTGTATGTCCGTGGCTCCTTTGTCAGATATATATATATTTTTAATATAATTTATTATCATTAATCTACAATTACATGTGCAATATTATGGTTATTAAACTACCCCTTCATCAGGTCCCCCCCACCAACCCCATTACAGTCACTGTCCATCAGCATAGTGAGATGCTATAGAATCACTACTTGTCTTCTCTGAGTTGTACTGCCCTCCCCGTGCCCCCCCAACATTACATCTGCTAATCGTAATGCCCCTTTTTCCCTCTTATCCCTCCCTTCCCACCCATTTTCCACAGTCCCTTTCCCTTTGGTAACTATGAGTCCGTTCTTGGGTTCTGTGAGTCTGCTGCTGTTTTGTTCCTTCAGTATTTTTTCTTTGTTCTTATACTCCACATATGAGTGAAATCATTTGATACTTGTCTTTTTCGGCTTGGCTCATTTCACTGAGCATAATACCCTCTAGCTCCATCCATGTTGTTGCTAATGGTAGGATTTGTTTTCTTCTTATGGCTGAATAATATTCCATTGTGTATATGTACCACCTCTTCTTTATCCATTCATCTACTGATGGACACTTAGGTTGCTTCCATTTCTTGGCTGTTGTAAATAGTGCTGCAATAAACATGGGGGTGCATCTGTCTTTTTCAAACTGGGCTGCTGCATTCTTAGGGTAAATTCCTAGGAGTGGAATTCCTGGGTCAAATGGTATTTCTATTTTGAGTTTTTTGAGGAACCTCCATACTACTTTCCACAATGGTTGAACTAATTTGCAGTCCCACCAGCAGTGTGGGAGGGTTCCCTTTTCTCCACATCCTCGCCAACATTTGTTGTTGTTTGTGTTTTGGATGTTGGCCATCCTCACTGGTGTGAGGTGATATCTCATTGTGGTTTTAATCTGCATTTCTCTGATGATTAGCGATGTGGAGCATCTTTTCATGTGCCTGTTGGCCATCTGAATTTCTTCCTTGGAGAAGTGTCTATTCATGTCCTCTACCCATTTCTTAATTGGATTATTTGCTTTCTGTTTGTTAAGGTGCATGAGTTCTTTATAT
>JAVSCE010009531.1:0-25092 GCA_032199065.1 Smutsia gigantea
TCTTCTCAAAGAATCTCTATTGTCTGCTTCTCATCTTCTCCAGTCTGGACTTTGGCCTTCTTCTATAGAACACAATTACATAAGTTTCTTTCTTACTAATTTTTCTGGAGTGTCCCATTGCCTTTCTGCCATATTTTGATCCCCTGAATCCTGGATCCCTTCACAGGTATCCCCACATTTTAAAAAATTGTTCTTTAATTTCTCCTTTTGTTTGGGGGTTCCAAGAGTCTTAGCTACCTGTATGAATTTGTCTTTACCCTCATCTTTGTATGAGAGTTTAACTGAATGTGTAATTCTGGATTTGGAAATAATTTTTTCTCAGCAATTTGATTGTCTTTTACCTTTAATCATCTTACACAGAAATTGAAACAGGAAAAATTATTATTTTTCTAGAGTCTTGTATAAGACAAGTTTTTCTCAGGGGAAGCTTGTAGGATTTTCTTTTTATTTTCATTATTTGAAAATTCAGGAATAATGTATCATGATGTGCATCTGTTTTCATCCATAGTTCTAGAAATTTAGTAAGTGCCTTCAGTCAGGAAACTCATGATTTTTAGCTCTAGAATATACTTACTGATTTTATTATTTCTTTCACTCCGTTTTCTTTGCTGCCTTTTAAAAAATATTTCTACAGCTAGGATGTTGAACATCTAGACTAGCAGTTTAATTTTTTCTTCCCTGTACTATATTTTGCTGTTTTGTTTTGCGCTTGTTTGGGGGAGCAGAAACTTCCCAAAATTTTTGTTACATTTTTCAATTCTAGTTTCATATTTTTAAGTTTGAAGAGTCTTATTTTAATTCTGATTTTTCTTTATTAAAAATATGGCTCTTCTTCTTATTTTTAGGTATAAACTTCCTGTTTGTCTCTGAGAGAATTAATGATAGCATTGTATTTTTAGAGTTGGCCAATTGTGATGATGTAAATACTTTCACTACACTATGGTAGATTTCAAGATACTAAAAAGTAGTTACCGAATGCAGAGTAGGGAGAAGATAACAGTTGACTGTTCCACCCAAGTCAGTAAGCCCAGCATACTACTGAATGACAGTTTACCTGAAATCACTTCATTCTTTCATTTATTTGGTCCCTGTCTTCCTTAAGATATATGGTGATCCTTGCTTACCATCTCATCTTTAAGAGTAACATACTATAAAGCCATCTGGAGGATGCGTGTGGGCTTATCAAGTGGACTTTGCTAAATATCTTGCCAGAAATCCCAAATGTTGATGGTTGTAGTATTTTCTCTTAGGATGCTATGTTTCTCAAAGAAGGATCTTCTAGTAGCTTGCTTAGAGAATAAAGACCTACCTGTTAGTTTCCAAAACAGAGGCAGAAAGGGCTGGTATTTGTTTCAGAGCATATTTGCTTATTTAGTCCCCCTGTTTTCTGTAGCGTACTCACTTATTCAGATACACATGTCTTCCCTAGGGTAGATACTCTCTGTTATCCTATTCAGAAAATAAGTCTTCTGCATTTTGTGTCATGCAGAACTTGCATCATGAAGTCCCAAGCACTTTTGGTGGCAACTGGCACTTAAAATAAATGTAGAGGTTTTCTTTAAAAAAAAAAAGTGGTTGGAGGGTATATTACTTCAACACATTATCACTGTTAAGAAATGAAAGTAAGAAATAAAAAGAGGAAATATTTTCATCATTTCTCCTATCCTATCAAATCCTTGCATTACCAAATTTCTCATTAGGAAAGATGTTATTTAAATTTACATTCTGTAGTGAAAGAAAAGAATAATCAGTTTTGCTGCACAGCCACCAGTCCTTTAATTCAAGACCAAGCACCAAGAATTCTCCCATCAAGTATAAGCCGCACTTAGTCTCCACTGCACTGACCTCCATGCAATAAGAATGAAAGAATTTACATTTCTGGGTAGTTTTTTTAGTTAATGCCACTTAAGACTTGCTAAATTACCAGGATCCAATTCAATATTTTTTGGCTTCAGTTTTTCATATTCTAATTTCAGTTATATTCTTTCTTTTGCATAACAAAGTAAAAACAGGCTTTGGACTAGAGTTGAACAATTATATATTACTCCTATAAAATACAGTATTGCATTTTCTGAGAAATAATGTTCATGTATCCTTGAGCACAAACAAACAAATCTATGGAATGTTTTTCATTCTTAATTCTTTTTTTATGTCCTGGTTTATTTGGTAACTTCTATGCATCTTCACCTACTCACCTGTAAATACATTACTAATGATCAATGGATAAAAATGATGAAGGGCTGTATTTCTAACAAAATATGTATACATATATATAAAACTATATAATATGTGTACAAATGTTCAAAACACTTTCAATAATTTATCTGACACCACAAACACTTTGTCAGAATCAAATGTTTTTGTTTTGTTGCAAGTTTTTTACTTTAATGAGAGGAGATTCTAGAGATTTTTTGACTTAAGAAATAAATATAATTCTACACTGCAGTTTGTTTCTTGTGGAAAAAATTTTAAAATTTATCTGAGATAATTTTTAGGTAAGAACTCTAATACTAAATCATCACTAAATTATAGGAATTTATGACAGTATCGTTGTGGAAATACATAGCTTTTCATTCAAAGTGATGCAAGGTCTATTAGATCACTAAGTTTTGTCTACACATACCATGATGTGAATCGGAAAATATCTGTATATATTTTTAGCTACTTTATAAGCTTTAATTTTCATAATAATTTGGTGTGTAGACTAAAATGTTATACTATACAGTAGAATAAACACATTTTTTAATTTATCTTTTCACTTTAGCTTCAATTAAAGAAGTAAAGTGTATTTTCTGGAGAAAAGTTGTTTCATCACGTGTCATTTAAAATGAAATTAAGACTTCTGGAATGCAACCATGATTATTCATCTGGGCCCCTTCAGTAACCGTTAGCAAATGGCAAGCTGTCAGAAAATGATGATGAAACAATTAGATGTCATTGAATGTACACAGAGAATGTACTTGATTTCATAATTGTTGATTTGTTACCTCTAGTATTTATCTTAAAATTAAGGAATGCATTTTATTGTTTACATACCATTGAAAAATTAACAAAATAATAATAATAAAATCATGACATCATAATATTGTTAGGAAAACCTTATTGCTCATACCATTCTAATGCTTTTAAAAAGGAATGCATTTGAATGTTTACATACCATTGACAAATTAACCAAATAGTAATAAAACCACAACATCATAATGCTTATTGCTTAAACCATTCTAATGCTTTTAGGAAAAAAAATTTGCAACACTGTTTAATTTCATACCTTTCAAAAATATAATCTGAGTGCAAATGTTTAAGCCTAAACAAATAATGGAAGAAAAAAAATATGCCCTCAGATTTTGTTAGTGGTAAATATACATAACGATTTTCAAATACCCTGAAGTCTTACAGGAGAAAGGTATAATTTAAATATATTGTGGCATATTGATTCAATGATATTTTAAGAGGCCATTTAAAAAATAAAACAAAGCTTATGTAAAAATATGGACCAGTGTTTATAGACTAATAATGTTAAAAAGGGTCACACATAGATGGATGTAAGATGGTGGAGTGAGAGGTGAGACAGAGAACCCTCCCAAACCACATATAATATGAAAATACACTTAATACAACTAATCGTAAAAGTGCATCAGGAAAGAAGGCTATAATAAGACTACAAACACCTGGAGAACAGAGCAGACCTCACAAAACAGAGTAATGAACCAAAGCCTTGATTTGGGAAGACCCAAGCCCTTTCCCCACCGAAGATTACTAGAGGGTGGAAGACAAATGGAGTGGGGAGGGGGTGGAAGCCTAGAACTGCTGTATGTCCAGACCTGGAGATCTGCTTTGGGAGCAAAAACCTACATTTCATGGTGCTCTGGAGATTAGTGGGGGTTGGAAAGCTAAGACAGGAGGAATACTTGGACAGACTGAGATTACAGCCATTAGTAGAGGACAGGCATCCTCATCCGACTGCTCTGGGACAAAGGAAAGGACAGCAGTCAGAGAGCTTTCCTAGCAGCAAGAGGGCTGCTGAAAGGGCAGGGTTTGCACAGAGATTGCTGCACAGGAGAAGGTATAGGTGGAAAAGGTTGTCTGGGCACACTCTGCCTAGCAGGTTGGGAACTTTCAGGAGCTTCAGGCACTCCAGCAACCTGGCTGGAAACTCAGAGCTGAACCCCCCCACTGTGAATACACAGCCTGCTGTACCTTCCTCCTGGCCTGCAGGCACCAGCTCACAAAATGGCAGTGCCTGCTCTGGTGTCAGGCCAGCGAGAGGGAGGCCCTGTTTAAGGCAGCTACACACACAAAGCACAGAGGCTTACACCTGTGTGCTTGGAGCACTGGTTCTGAAAGTGGAGACAGGCACTGCAGCTGGGAAGTAGAAAATAGCTTTTCTCTTGCCAAGGCACCACCACCATACCCCTGCAACCCCTGACATCACTCCAGGGACTGAAAGGCTCCAGAGACAAGAGGCTTCTGGGCACTAGAGGGCGCCACATACAATTATGAAACGTCAAAGGAACCTAGTTCAAACAAAAATTTTGCAAACACCAGAAAAAGTGCCAGATGAAACTGAACTCACCCACCTTCCTGAAAGACAGTTCAAAATAAATATCACCAACATGCTCATGGAGGTACAGAAAAATATTCAAGAACTCAGGGACAAATTTAGGACAGGGATTCAATCATTCAGAAATTCCATATCTGAAATGAAACATACACTGGAGGGATTTAAAAGCAGATTAGATGTAGTAGAAGAGACTAAATGCAATAGAAATTAGAGAAGAGGAGCACAAAGAAGCTGAGGCTCAGAGAGAAAAAACTATTTCTAAGAATGAAAGAATATTGAGAGAACTGTATGACCAATCCAAAAGGAACCATATTTGCATTACAGGGGCACCAGAAGAAGAAGAGAGAAAAAGGGATAGAATGTGTCTTTGAGTAGGTAATTGCTGAAAAATTCCCCAATCTGGGGAGGAGGATTGTGTCTCAGGCCATGGAGGTGCACAGATCTCCCAAGATAAGGGACCCAAGGAAAAAAACAAGACATACAGTAATTAAAATGGCAAAGATCCAGGATAAGGACAGACTTTTAAAAGCAGCTAGAGATAGAAAAAAACATCACATACAAAGGAAAACCCATCAGGCTGTCATCAGAATTATCAACAAAATCCTTACAGGCCAGAAAGGAGTGGCATTATATAGTTAATGCAATGAAGCAGAAGGGCCACAAACCAAGAATACTCTACCTGGTAAGATTATTATTTAAATTTGAAGGAGAGATTAAACAATTTTCAGATAAGTAAAACCTGCGAGATTTTACCTCCCACAAACCACCTCTACAGTACATTTTGGAGGGACTGCTAAAGATGGAAGTATTCCTGAGACTAAATAGCTGTCACAAGAGAAAATATATCCACAGCAAAGAAAGTAGACCAATTAATTACTAAGCAGATGCAAAATCAAATCAACAGATCCCAAAGTCAATCAACGGACACACAGAGTACAAAATATGGTACCTAATATATAAAGAATGGAGAAGGAAGAAAAAGGAGGAAAAAAACCCAGAACATTTAGGAGTGTTTGTAATAACATACTAAGTTAGTTAAATTAGACTGTTAGATAGTAAGGGAATTACCTTTTAACCTTTGGTAACCACAAATATAAACCCTACAGTGGCAATAAGTACATACCTATTGATAATCACCCAAAATATCAATAGTCTGAATGCATCAATCAAAAGACATAGAGTCACTGAATGGATTAAAAAACAAGACCAGTCTATATTCTGCATACAAGAAACTCAGTTCAAACCAAAGACATACACAGACTGAAAGTAAAGGGATTGAAAAAGATATTTCATGCAACTAATAGGGAGAAAAAAGCTGAAGTTGCAGTATTATGTCAGAAAAAATAAACTTCAAAACAAAGAAAGTCACAAGAGACAAAGAAGGACATTACATAATGGTAAAAGGGTCAGTCCAACAAGAGGATATAGGTATTATAAGTATCTATTCACCCAACACAGGATCGCCTACATATGTGAAACAAAAATTAATGGAATTATAGGGGGAAATAGAATGCAATGCATTCATTTTAGGAGACTTCAACATTCCACTCACTCCAAAGGACAGATCAACCAGACAGAAAATAAGTAAAGAGACAGAGGCACTCAACAACGTATTAGAACAGATGGACCTAATGGACACCTACAGAAAACCCCATCTGAAAGCAACAGGATACACATTTCTTCTCAAGTGCACATGGAACATTTTCAAGAATATATCATATACTAGGCCACAAAAAGAGCCTCAGTAAATTCAAAAAGAATGAAATTGTACCAGCCAGCTTCTCATTTCACAAAGGTATGAAACTAGAAATAAATTACCAAAAGAAATTGAAAAAGCCCCAAAACACATGGAGGATTAATAACATGCTCCTAAATAATCAATGGATCAACGACCAAATAAAAAGAGACATCAAGCAATATATGGAGACAAATGACAGTAATAATCCAACACTGCACAATCTGTCAGATGCAGCAAAAGCTGTGCTAAGAGGGAAGTATATTGCAATATAGGCCTACCTCAGGAAAGAAGAACAATCCCATATGAACAGTCTAAACCCACAATTAACGAAACTAGAAAACGAAGAACAATTGAGGCACAAAGTCAGTAGAAGGAGGGACATAAAGATTAGAGCAGAAATAAATAAAATTGAGAAGAATAAACAGTTGAAAGAATCAGTGAAAGCAGGTGGTGGTTATTCAAGAAAATAAACAAAATAGATAAAGCCTTAGCCAGACCTGTTAAGCAAAAAGAGTGTCTACACACATAAACAAAATGAGAAAGGAGAAGGGAAAAATCACTATGGACACATCAGAAATACAAAGGATTCTAAGAGACTATTATGAAAAATTATATGCTAACAAACTGGATAACCTAGAAGAAATGGACAATTTTCAATTTCATAGAAAAATACAACTTTTTAGGCTGACCCACGAAAAACAGAAAATCTGTAGACACCAATTACCAGCAAGAAAGTTGATTTGGTAATCAAAAAACTACCTAAAACAATAACCCTGGGTCAGATGGTTTCACTGCTGAATTTTATCAAACATTTAGGGAATATTTAAGATCCATCCTCCTTAAAGTTTTCCAAAAAGTAGAAGAGGAGGGAATACTCCCAAATTCACTCTACAAGGCCTGCATTTCTCTAATACCAACAGCAGGCAAAGACACCACAAAAAAAAAAAAAAAAAAAAATTCAGACCAATATCCCTGAAGAACATAGACGCAAAAATAGTCAACAAAATATTAGCAAACCAAACTCAAAAATACATCATAAAATCATCTGTCATGATCAAGTAGGATTTATTCAAGAGATGCAAGGATGGTACAACAATCAACATCATCCACCACATCAACAAAAAGAAAGAGAAAAACTACATGATCATCTCCATAAATGCTGAAAAAGCATTCGACAAAATTCAGCATCTATTCATGATAAAAACATCCAACAAAATGGGTATAGAGGGCAAATACCTCAACATAATAAAGGCCACATATGAGAAACCCACAGCCAACATTATGCTTAACAGAGAGTAGGTGAAAGCTTTTTCTTTAAGATCAGGAACAAGACAAGGATGCTCACTCTCCCCACTTCTATTCAACATAGTACTGGAGGTCCTAGCCATGGCAATCAGACAACACAAAGAAATAAAAGGCATCCAGATTGGAAAGGAAGAAGTTAAACTGTCCCTGTTTGCAGATGACATAATATTGTACATTAAGTAAAACCCCAAAGAATCTACTCCAAAACTATTAGATCTAATAACTGAATTCAGCAAAGTTGCAGTATACAAAACTAATACACAGAAGTCTGTTGCACTCCTACACACTAACAATGAATGAGCAGAAATAGAAATCAGGAAAAAAATTCCATTCACAATTGCATCAAAAATAATCAAATATCTAGGAATAAACCTAATCAAGGAAGTGAAAGACCTATACTCTGAAAACTATGAGACATTCATGAGAGAAATTAAAGAAGATACCAATAAATGGAAACACATCCCATGCTCATGGATAGGAAGAATTAATATTGTCAAAACGATCGTCCTTCCTAAAGCAATCTACAGATTCAATGCAATCCCTATCAAAATACCAACAGCATTCTTCAATAAACTAGAACAAATAGTTCTAAAATTCATATGCAACCACAAAAGACCCCGCAGAGCCAAAGCTATCCTGAGAAGGAATAATAAAGTGGCGAGATTATGCTCCCCAATGTCAAGCTCTGCTACAGAGCCACAGTAATCAAGACAATTTGGTACTGGCACAAGAACAGACCCATAGACCAATGGAACAGACTAGAGAGGCCAGATATAAACCCAAGCTTATATGGTCAATTAATGTACTATAAAGGAGCCATGGATGTACAATGGGGAACTGTCAGCTTCTTCAACAAATGGTACTGGAAAAACTAGAAAGCTACATTCAAGAGAATGTAACTGGATTATTGTCTAACCCCATACAAAAAAGTACACTTGAAATGGATCAAAGACCTGAATGTAGGTCATGAAACCATAAAACTCTTAGAAGGAAACTTAGGCAAAAATCTGTTAAATATAAACATGAGCAGCTTTGAATGAACATAAGCCCTTGGGCCAGGGAAACAAAAGAAAAAATGAACAAATGGGACTACATCATGCTAAAAAGCTTCTGTACAGCAAAGAACACCATCAGCAGAACAAAAAGTCATCCTACCATATGGGATAATATATTTGTCAATGACATATCTGATAAGGGGTTAACATACAAAATACATATAGAACTCACATGCCTCAACACCCCAAAATTGAATAACCCTGTTAAAAAATGGCAGATGATATAAAGACACTTCTCCAAAGAAGAAATTCAGATGGCCAACAGACACATGAAAATTTGCTCCACATTGCTTATTATCAGAGAAATTCAAATTAAAACCACAATGAGATATCACCTCACACCGGTTAGGATGGCCAGTATAAAAAAGACTAAGAACCACAAATGTTGGCAAGGATGCGGAGAAAGGAGAACCCTCCTACATTGCTGGTGGGAATGTAAACTAGTTCAACCATTGTGGAGAGCAGTATAGAGGTTCCTCAAACAACTAAAAATAGAAATACCGTTTGACCCAGGAATTCTTCTCCTTGGAATTTACCCAAAGAAGAAAACTTATCAGATTCAAAAAGACATATGCACCCCTATGTTTATCACACCACTATTTACAATAGCCAAGATATGAAAGCAACCTAAGTGTCCATCAGTAGATGTATGGATAAAGAAGAAGAATTGGTACATATACACAATGGAGTACTATTCAGCCTTAAAAAGAAACAAATCCTACCATTTGCAACAACATGGATGGAGCTGGGAGATATTATGCTCAGTATCACACAAATAAGCCACGTGGAGAAGGACAAATACTAAATGATTTCCCTCATTTGTGGAGTATAACAGGGAAACAATACTGAAGGACCAAAACAGCAGCTGACTCACAGACTCCAAGAAGGGACTAGTAGTTACCAAAGGGGAGAGGTATGGGAGGGCAGGTGTGGTGGGAGGGAGAAGGGGATTGAGGTGTATTATGATTGGCACACATGGTGTTGGGGAGATCATGGGGAAGACAGTGTTGCACAGAGAAGACAAGTAGTGGCTCTGTGGCATCTTACTACACTAATGGACAGTGACTGCAATGGGGTATAGGGTAAGGGTGAATTTAATAACCACATTGTTTTTCTTGTGAAATCTTCATAAAAGTGTATATCAATGACACCTTAATAAAATAAAATTAAATTAAAGTGTCACACAAAATGTATGTGTCCAATTAATGTAACTATCAAAATGTACATACTCATACACAGGAAGGAAAGGAATGAATACACAAACACAAAGACCTACCTGTAAGGTCATGAGACCAGGTATAGTTTTAAAAGGTGTTTTATTTCATAAAAAAAGAATAGGTAAAAATCTCTTGATTCAAAAGTTTCCATTTTTAGATATTGCATATCATCTGAAGTTGACTGTAAATTAATATTACTTTTTATAATATAATTTATTTTTAATCATTCATTCTTATTGATTAAGTACTGAAACTTGGTACTGTTAGGTAAACCCATAACCCAAGGGTTCTAGTTTCAATATTGCTAAGTGATTGTGAATAAAATACTTCTTTATAGACTCTTAGAAGTTATAAAATTAATTTTGGTAATTGAGCTGAGCATTGTCAATGACCCTTCCCATTCACAAAATCTTTTTGCATTTTCTCTATGAAACAGTGTGTTTCCTAACATGCAGATGGCAGTGGAGTAAAATTCAGTTCTTCCTGTGTCTATTTTAACTGTATTAATATTAATGAAGCAACCCATCCCAATGCTTTGTATCTAAAAATACCCTATTCTTATCAACATATAATTCGTTTCATTAATTATCAATAGTATTTCATATGATTCAGTGAAACTATTCCCTCAACTGAAAACCAGAGTACTAGACAAAATAAGTTAAATGATTTTTACAGTTAAACCAAATTAAGTTCTGCTACTTAAGCTTTAAGTAATTTCCTTTGCTGAATGTAATTCCATGAATTAGAACTGTGTTGTAAAATTGAAACATATAGTTGAATTATACCTATTGCTATTATTATACTTCCACCTTAAAATACATTACCACACAAAATCATACAAACAGTGATTCACAGTCACAATAATAGTATTTTATATATCTAAAAGCCTCACATTCATTGTGCACTTACTGAGTGTAAGTTAGTCTACAATTATTTCATTTAATTATCCTACTCATAACATTTATACATATTTTAAATGAGAAACTTATATGAGTGCTCATAGCTGGTAAATGGTAAAACTGAAATTGGATCCTAAGTAGACATACTTAGAGCTTACATGAATTAGCCACTACCTATACAGCTTCCCATAAAATTATCAAGATATTGTTATATCATTAAGGGCTTATGATATTTAGCAGTGATATTTCCATATGTTTGTGCATACATGTGTATATTCATCTATATATATAAAATATATATGTGTATACAGTATATGCACATATATTTATATATGCATAATTATATGTGTATACTTTCTATGGACATTGTTATTTATGCCTGTGTAATATATACAGACATAAAATATATAAACATGATGTGTGTGGTTCTAAATATTTTAGCATATGTATGTGCACATAATGGGGATAATTAAAGGAATCTCTTATGAAAAATAGTTCAAATAGCACATGTGTCAGACAGATAACCAGGCAGCTGCTTTAAGGTTGACAATTAAAAGAATGAAAATGCAGTGTCTTAGAACTGTTGTGTTAATATCGCTTCACCTTTTCAAAAAAAAAATTAAGGGAAAGAAAAAGTAAAACACATCTACTAAAGCATGATTGAACTTAAGTCTACACAAAGCCCTCAATTTGAGGCTATAGATCAATTTTCATTTGCCTAAGTAGGTTCATAGTAATCAGAGAACTAAATGCAAACAGTAGTAAAGTCTGTAGTTGGTTCTGTGATAAATAGAAAATAAACGGTTTAATAGCAAAAGCCATAATTATCCACAGCTCTCAGTTTACAATTAATTTTCTTTGACAGTTATAGTCATAAATGCCAGCTTTAATCATGTGTTCAGGTTGAATTAGGCTTTGCCAATGCTGGGAAAGATCTAATCCGCTTTCTTTCCTACTCATAATGAAATAATAATGCAAATTCACTACATTGATGGGATGACCCATGTGAATTTATTATAGGCTTGGAGAAGTGTCTTGAAAGGGATAAATTCTTTCTGGGTACAGACTTGAGGTAATTCAAACCAGACAAGGAAAAAAATGGAGCTGTCATTAGAGGCCAGGATATGGAATGGATTTAATTTGTATGAATAGGCTTTTTAATAAGTATAACAGGGCTAAGCTCCAGCTCTAGTTGGAGAATATTGCTGCTGTCAGTGTCCAAGTCTGGATGCATTAACTTTATTTGGAAAGATAAATACCATTTCCAAAATTCATTTCTTGTAACAGCACAGGTCACTGTAGCTAAAAGCACGTTATGCAGCATCCATGGTAAATACGTCTAATTGTAGGAGTTAATTAAGTCAATAGGATGAACTATTTTCATCAATTGGCTAGTGTCAAATGCAGTTGACATATCAGACAGCTGTTTGAATGTATGTTTGAGGTTACAGAAGACATGTCAATGAAATAAAAATAAATTTTAGTGGCTTTTTTATTTTAGTGAGAAGCATGTTAATACCATCTAGAGAATAAAAATCCCTTTTCTAAACTAACAGAAGCATAAGTAAAGCACAGATTGAAAAGTTATACCAAAAACACAAACTTCTGTAGTATCAACACATGAAGAACCAGAGTTTGACCATTATCAATATTTCAGGGTGCTAAAAATTCATGTAACTTGGCTTATTATGTATATATTTTCTCCTGCTTTATGACAAACTCAACATGTTTCTTTAAATATTTTAAACTGTGTAAGTGTCAGTAAAATAAAATTGGAGTTTACTGATATATCATTTATTACTGTGATGAGAAATTAATAAAATAATAAAGGAGTGATGAGTGTTCAATGCAGCAAAAAAAATTTTTTTAAACAATTTTTTTAGATATTTCCAGTCAAAAATATTCATTTTCCTCCGTGTATTGTTTGGATCCATTGAATAAATTTTTCTGCCTTGCATTACCCTGAAATATAATTATCATATTAATTTTAAGAATTAAGATATGACCTTCAAGTGATTATTTCCTCTCATTTTAAAATATCTTAATTTTTATGAATAAAATTATCATGATTATTGATCATTTTTTACATGTACACAGTGAATTAAGCAATCTTTAACTTTGTGTAAAATGTCATTCGTTTTAATAATAGGGAAACAACTATTATATCATGAAACACTAAAAATAAAGCCACTAAAGAATTAAGAATAAACTATAGACAAAATTCAGTATTCAGAAACCATTTGAGGATGACAAGTTTATCAAAATAACTCATTTCTACTGCTTTCTAATTTGCCCTACTCATATGGACTCCTTTGGTATGAGTTGGCATTTAAGGTTTTTTCTACTCAACAAACATCCAAATCATGTCTACATACCTACCATGCTCAGTGAGCACATTTTACCCAGTGACATTTGCTCTGTTCACATTATGGTTATGAATGTAGCACTGTAAGTAATTGCTGCATCAGAAAATAAAGAATGAATCTGTATTAGTACAGGGGCTCTAAGAAGAGTGGTTAACCTTACAAATTATATAACATGTAACACTACGAGAAAATGTGGTAGAAAGCAAAAAGTGAATGAGCGGGCTTGTGTCTATTCAAAGGCTGTCTGGTTGTCAGTTTAAAAAATATTTGTGTTGAAGATGGTGGCATGAGAGGTGAGACAGAGAACTCCTACCAAAACAACAAATAGTACAAAAATATAGTTAATTAATACAATTAACCCTGAAACAGCAACAAGAAAGAAGGCTGAACCAGACAGCATACAAACTTCAAGAAAAGAGCAGACCTCATGAAACAGGGTAATGTACGAAAGCCTTAATCCAATGGGACCCATGCCCTTCCCCCACACCAGCTCACCAGCAAGAGGAAGAGAAATGGAGTGGGGAGGGGATGGAGGCTTGGGATTGCAGAACACCTAGCCCTGGAGATTTGCTTTGTGAGCAGACACCTATATTGTGTGGTGCTGTGGACACTGGGGAGCTTGGACAGGTGGAGTGCTTGAGAGACTGATATTCCCTTCATTTGTGGAGGAGGGGATCCACATCTGGCCGCTCTGTGTCGGAGGAGGGGCAACCAGTCTAAGAGGTTTCCTAGCAGCAAAAGGGCTGCTTAAGGGGCGGGACAGAAAGGAGCTTGCTGCACAGGGGAAAGTAGAGCTGGACAAGGTTGTCTGGGCGTGCTCTGCCCAGATGGTTGGGAACTTTGAGGAGCTTCAGGTGCTCCATCACCCTTGCTGCCTACTCAACTCCAAGGCCTCCCACTGTGACACACAGCCTGCTATACCTTCCTCCTAGCTTCCAGCACCAATTCGCAAACTGGTAGTCAATGTGCTGGCATCAGGCCAGCAAGAGGAAGACCCTGCCTACAACAGCTAGAGACACAAAGCACAGAGGCTTACACGTGTGTGCTTGGGAACTGGCTCTGACACTAGAGACAGGCACTGCAGACAGGAATCAGGAAACAGATCTTTCCTCCCTCAAGGCACCAGCTCCATTCCCAGACAACCCGCAACCCCACTCTAGGAGCTAAGCAGCGCCAGACAATGATGCTTCTGTGCACTAGTTGGCACCAACAGAAATATGAAATGACAAAAGACGTGTTTCAGACCAAAATCTCACAAACCCGAAAAACGGGGCCAAATGAAATAACTCACTAATCTTCCTGAAAGAGAGTTCAAAAAAAATTATAAACACGCTTATGGAGATACAGAAAAATATTCAAGAACTCAGGAATAAATTTCAGTCAGAGATTCAATCATTAAGAAATTCCATATCTGAAATGAAACATACAATGGAGGGATTTCAAAGCAGATTAGATGTAGTGCAAAAGACAGTAAATGGAATAGAAATTAGAGAAGGGGAATACAAAGAAACTGAGGCACAGAGAGGAAAAAGAATCTCTAAGAATGAAAGAATATTGAAAGAACTGTGTGACCAATCCAAACGGAACAATATCCGTATAATAGGGGTACCACAAGAAGAGAGAGAGAAAAAGGGATAGAAAGTGTCACTGAGGAGGTAATTGCTGAAAACATCCACAGTCTGGGGAAGGAGATAGTCTCTCAAGCCATGGAGGTGCACAGATCTCCCACACAAGGTACACAAGGAAGACAAAATCAAGACATATAGTAATTAAAATGGCAAAGATCAAGGATACAGACAGACTTTTAAAAGCAACTAGAGAGAGACAAAACATCACATACAAGGAAAACCCATCAGGCTATCATCAGACTTCTCAACAGAAACCTTACAGGCGAGAAGGGAGTGGCATGATATGTTTAATGCAAAGAAGCAGAAGGGCATTGAACCAAGAATATTCTACCAGGCAAGGTTATCACTTAAATTTGAAGGAGGGTTACACAATTTTCAGATAAGCAAAAGCTGAGAGAATTTACCTCCCACAAACCACCTCTACAGTGCATTTTGGAAAGAATCCTATAAATGGAAGTATTCCTAAGACTAAATAGTTGTCACCCAAGGGATAGACAAAGAGTACAGAACATGATTCATAACATACGAAGAATGGAGGAGGAGGAAAAAAAAAAGAACCTTTAGATCATGTTTGTAATAGCATACGATGTGAATTAAATTAGACTGTTCGATAGTAAGGGAATTGGCATTGAACCTTTGGTAACCACGAATCTAAAGCCTGTAATGACAATAAATACATACCTATCGATAATCACCCTAAATGTAAATGGTCTAAATGAACCAACCAAAAGACATATAGTTACTGAGTGGATAAAAAAACAAGAACCATCTATATGCTGCCTACAAGAGACTCACTTCAAACCCAAAGACATACACAGACTGAAAGTAAAGGGATCAAAAAGATATTTCATGCAATTAATAGTGAGAAAAAGCAGGAGTTGCAGTATTTGTACCAGACAAAATAGAATTTAAAAAGAAGTAAGTAACAAGAGACAAAGAAGGACATTACATAATGATAAAAGGGTCAGTCCAACAAGAGGATATAACTTATATATATCTATGCACCTAACACAGGATCACCTACATATGTGAAACAAATATTAACAGAATTAAAGGAGGAAATAGACAGCAATGCATTCATTTTGGGAGACTTCAACACACCACTCACTCCAAAGGATGGATTAACCAGACAGAAAATAAGTAAAGAGACAGAGACACTGAAAACATATTAGAACAGATGGACCTAATGGACATCTACAAACACTCCATCCAAAAACAACAGGATACACATTCCTCTCAAGTGCACATGGAACATTTTCAAGAATAGATCATGTACTAGGCCACAAAAAGAACCACAGTAAATACAGAAAGATAGTAATTGTATCAGCCAGCTTCTAAGATCACAAAGGTATGAAACTAGAAATAAATTACAAAAAGAAAATGAAAAAGCCCACCAACTCATGGAGGCTTAATAACATACTCCTAAATAATCAATGCATAAATAACCAAATAAAAACAGAGATCAAGCAATATATGGAGACAAATATATTCAACGCCACAAAATCTGTGAGCTGCAGTGAAGACCGTGCTAAGAGGGAAATATATTGCAACACAGGCCTACCTCAGGAAAGAACAATCCCAAATGAACAGTCTAATCTCACAATTAATGAAACTAGAAAAGGAGGAACAAATGAGGCCCAAAGTCAGTAGAAGGAGGGACATAATAACGATTAAAGCAGAAATAAATAACATTGAGAAGAATAAAAAAAATAGAAAGAATCAGTGAAAGCAGGAGCTCATTCTTCAAGAAAATAAAAAAATAGATAAACACCTAGCCAGACCTATAAAGAAAAAAAGAGATTCTACACACATTAACAGAATCAGAAATTAGAAAGTAAAAACCACCATGGACACCACAGAAATACAAAGAATTATGAGAGAATACTATGAAAAATTATATGGTAACAAACTGGGTTACCTAGAAGAATGGAAAACTTTCTAGAAAAATACAACCTTCCAAGGCTGACTCAGGAAGAAACAGAAAATCTGAATAGACCAATTACCAGCAAAGAAATTGAACTGGTAATCAAAAAACTACCTAAGAACAAAACACCTGGAACAGATGGTTTCACTGCTGAATTTTATCAAACATTTAGTGAAGGCCTAATACTCATTGTCCTTAAAGTTTTCCAAAAAGTATAAGAGGAGGGAATACTCCCAAACTCATTCTATGAGACCAACATCACTCTCATTCCAAACCAGTCAAAGACACCACAAAAAAAGAAAATTACAGACCAATATCCCTGCAGAAACACTCATCAAAATATGAGCAATCCAAATTCTAAAATACATCAAAAAGATACCCGTCATGATCAAGTGGGATTCATCCCAGGGATGCAAGGATGGTAGGTACAGCATTCAAAAATCCAACAACATCATCCACTACATCAACAAAAGGAAGGACGAATACATGATCATCCCAATAGATGCTGAAAAAGCATTTGACAAAATTCAACATCCACCCATGGTAAAAACTCTCAACAAATGGGTATAGAGGGCAAGTACCTCAACATAATAAAGGCCATATATGACTAACCCACAGCCAACACTATACTTAACAGTGAGAAGCAGAAAGCTTTTACCTTAAGATCAGGAACAAGACAAGGATGTCCACTCTCCCCACTTTTCTGGAGGTCCTAGTCACAGCAATCAGACAACACAAAGAAATAAAAGGCATCCAGATTGGCAAGGAAAAAGTCAAACTGTCCCTGTTTGCAGATGACCTCATATTATACATAAAAAACTCTAAAGAATCCACTCCAAAACAACTAGATCTAATATCATAATTATAATTCAGCAAAGTTGTAGGATACAAAATTAATACACAGAAATCTGTTGCATTCCAATACACTAACAATGAACTAGCAGAAAGAGAAATCAGAAAACAATTCCATTCACCATCACATCAAAAAGAATAAAATACCTAGGAATAAACTTAACCAAGGAAGTGAAAGACCTTTACCCTCAAAAGCACAAGACACTCTTAAGAGAAATTAAAGAGGACACTGATAACTGGAAATTCATCCCATGCTCTTGGCCAGGAAGAATTAATATTGTCAAAAAGGCATCCTGCCTAATGCAATCTACAGATTCAATACAATCTCTACCTATATACCTACAGCTTTCTTCAATGAACTAGAGCAAATAGTTCTAAAATTCATATGGAACAACAAAAGACGCCGAGTGGCCAAAGCAATCCTGAAAAGGAAGAATGAAGCAGGGGGTATCTCGTTTCCCAACTTCAAGCTCTTCTACAAAGCCACAGTAATTAAGACAATTTGGTACTGGCACAAGAACAGACCCACAGACCAGTGGAACAGAATAGAGAATCCAGATATTAACCTAAACATATATTGTCAATTAATATATGATAAAGGAGCCATAGATAAACAATGAGGAAATGACAACCTCTTCAACAGCTGGTGTTGGCAAAACTGGACAGCTACATGTAAGAGAATGAAGCTGGATTACTGCCTAACCCCATACACAAAAGTAAACTCAAAATGGATTAAAGACCTGAATGTAAGTCATGAAACCACAAAACTCTTAGAAAAAATATAGGCAACAATCTCTTTGTCATAACCATGAGCAACTTCTTCATGAACAATCTCCCTGGGCAAGGGAAACAAAAGCAAAAATGAGCAAGAGGGACTATATCAAACTAAAAACCTTCTGTATAGCAAAGGACACCATCAGTAGAACAAAAAGACATCCTACAGTATGGGAGAATGTATTGAAAATGACATATCCGATTAAGGATTGACATCCAAATTGTATGAAGAGCTCACGCACCTCAACAAACAAAAAACAAATACGCCAATTAAAAAATGAGCAGAGAAGCTGAACAGACACTTCTCCAAACAAGAAATTCAGATGACCAGCAGGCACATGAAAAGATGCTCCACATCGCTAATCATCAGAGAAATGCAAATTAAAACCACAATGAGGTATCACCTCACACCAGTTAGGATGGCCACCATCCAAAAGACAAACAACAACAAATGTTGGTGAGGATATAGAGAAAGGGGAACCCTCCTACACTGCTGGTGGGAGTGTAAACTAGTTCAACCATTGTTGGAAACAGTATGGAGGTTCCTCAAAAAACTCAAAATAGAAATATCATTTGACCCAGGAACTCCACTCCTAGGAATTTACCCTAAGAATGCAGCAGCGCAATTTGAAAAAGACATATGCACTCCTATGTTTATCGTAGCACTATTTACAATAGCCAAGAAATGGAAACAACCTAAGTGTCCATCAGTAGATGAATGGATAAAGATGTGGTACATATACACTATGGAATATTTTTCAGCTATTAGAAGAAAACAAATCCTACCATTTGCAACAACCTGGATGGAGCCAGAGGGTATTATTCTCAGTGAAATAAGCCAGGAAGAGAAAGGCAAATATCAGATCATTTCACTCATCTGAGTAGTACAAGAACAAAGAAAAAATTGAAGGAACAAAACAGCAGCAGACTCACAGAACCCAAGAATGGACTAACAGTTATCAAAGGTAAAGGGGACTGCGGAGTATGGGTGGGAAGGGAGGGATAAGGGGCCAAAGGGGTATTGTGATTAGCACACATCATGTAGTGAGGGGGTACACGGCACAGGCAGTATTTATAGAGAAGACAAGTAATGATTCTATAGCATCTTACTATGCTGATGGACAGTGACTGTAATGGGCTATGTTGGGGGGTCTTATAATAGGGGGTTTAGTAACCATAATGTTATTCAAGTAATTGTACATTAATGATACCAAAATAAAAATAAATAAAAAAATAAAGGAATATATCTTTGTTGAAGAAAAACAGGTGAAATATTACATGGTGAAATATACAGTAAATTGTATATTTCCTAAGTTAAATGCTACTAGATAAAAACCAGTTGTAATGTGTAATGGCAATAAAATTTTCATACCATAAAATGACTTAAATATTGTTTCATTATTAACAAAAATAATTCGGTTGAAGCCTAATTCAGTGTTATGTATTCCAGTGAAGTGTTGAGAATGAAAAAGCTGTATCATTTAATTGTAAATGCAACAGCAAATGTGTTTTGAAAAAATCAGTCACATTGTGACATCAGCAACTAATATGCAGATAAAACATCTCATAAATTTTGTTATGTCTCATATAATCAAGAGTTGTACTAATATATCCCTATGATACTGAAAAATAAGCAGGTATTTGTAGGTTTCCACAAATGTTATTTCAGGAAAACTTCCCAGTAATGAAAGTTTCATGTTGTGGATTGAGTGGTATTCATTTACTTTAATTAGTTAAAATAGGCACATAATAAATATTAGCTGCTGTCATTATAACCTGTTAGATAAGCTGGGTCCCTTAGAAAATATCATCTAATATTTAAGGGGTTGAGGATAGAGAATAAACATTTATAGGTTTCATTAAATTATATGCAAATGGGATTTCTAGGGCTAATATATATCACATCAATAAAAATTTACATTGTTTCAGGTTGTTTTGAAGAGAGATTGTCTACCAATCAATTGATCAAAATGACACATAATTTCTTTATTTTTGCTCCACTCACTTTATTTTACTTCCACTATACATCAAAGGTCTGAAAGGACAGGAACCATGAACTTATTTTATGCTTGAGGATCTGTGATACAGAGAAAGAAGTGGTAATATACACAGGATCAACTCACAAGTTAATTTTATAATCATAAGATCATGATTTTTGATAAAGTATAATTACCTAAATTTATAACCAAGGAAATGGAGGTCCTGAAGTGTCAAATTATCTCGCTTATATAAATAGGTAGTTGCAATGTTCAAACTAGAAGCAACTTTAAAACTTTTCCATTGTACTTTCCATCATTTCCAGCTTCATTTTAATCAGGAATAATGGACTGAAATCCACACAGAAATAATGGACAGAAATTACTCCTGAATCCAAGAACCTTAAGTTTGCTAGCCAGGAAGATAAAGAAAAATCTATATGATTTTTGTGTAGTAGACAATTGTTATCCTTTTATCCAGAAATTATATCCCCATCATCTTTTATTCAGAAACCCTCCTCTAACTCCCATCTCATGCAGTTGACAAGATGATCCCTTTCTTCATCATTAGAGATAAACATGAAACCTAGGCTAAACCAACATATTCCCAAACCTCTGGCCAAAGCGACTGCTTCACAAATAGCCTGAGAAAGAGAAAATCCAATCAAACATAAAAAAATTTTTGAGACTATAGTATAGGAAAAATAAAGCTCTTTGAGTAAAAGTTTCTGAGAGTAAACTTTGTGAAGGCCATCTTGTCAAAATATGTGAAAAGCCTGCCTGCATGAGATACAAGTAAATCAACAGAGATGAGCAATAGAGAGAGTTATTCTTGATAAGGTCATCTGAGTCTTTAGGTCCATCCATGGGCCACTGGAAATTTTAGGTAGATGAGCCAATAAATTTTGTTTATCATTTGAGCCAGTTTGATTTTTGTTCCGTCACCATCAAGTGTCCTATTAAACTGTGTTTCAGAGTAAATATTGACATTCATAGTGCTCTTCCTAATTGAGGATGAATCAACAAGCCGCAAAACAGCGTGTGCCCTTGAAATCTCAAGGGAAAGAAAATACTGACATAGAGTCTTGGAAGGAAGGCCTATCACTGCAAATGAATTTCTAGAAGGAATAGAACCCATTTTTTTCAAAGTAACTTCTTGTTATACCCCAAAAGGTATAAGAAGCTACAGGGAAATATACCCATATGGAGAAAATTGGGGGACATAAGACAGAAATTTAAGAAAACCAAAATAGGAAAAAAGTAAATCTGCAATGAAATATTGCCTAAAAAAAGCAATAAAGAAAAAATTTAACAATGGTAATGCTCAAATCAATATTGTGGAAAGCAAATGTGGAAATTCTCATAATGCAAATGGAAGCCATGACGAAGATGGTAGAATTATAGAGCTTGGAGAAGGGAGATACCACTTAACAATCAAATATGAATAAATAGTTAATACCCATATTATTTTTCTTGCATTGAAATGCAGCTTAAAAATGTAATGTTTCAAGCAAAATACCAGAACAGTTTTCTTCCTAACTACATTGCATAAGATAAATATTACAATTTAGTTTTTTTTTTAGAATTTTGATAATTTTCAAAGATCTAGCTTGGTATTTGATATAACAGCTTCAAAAGTGTTGTAAGTAGCAATGTATTTCAGGTAGTCACATATTTTAAAAATAAAATGGACGATTATTTTTAATACTTCTCTTATATCTGTATCTT
The DNA here is from genome assembly GCA_032199065.1 of Smutsia gigantea. Lineage (NCBI taxonomy): Eukaryota > Metazoa > Chordata > Mammalia > Pholidota > Manidae > Smutsia > Smutsia gigantea. The sequence goes on from JAVSCE010009531.1 coordinate 22,024, forward strand.
TAGAACATCTTTTTGTAAATTCTCAGGATATTTTATCTTATTGCCATTACCTCAGTAAAAACACATGTATTTCATTTTAATTGCTTCCATTAAGACAATGTGAAATTTATAAAGCTCTAAGAATGAAATACATTTGAAATTCCCATCCATTAAAATGCCTTTTAAAATTCAGCAAGTATTTGTTGAGCACCTGCCTGGTTCCAAGAGATGTTCTAAATGATGAGAATACAGAGGTGAATAACACAAACACAAGGCCCCTGCCTTTAAGTTGATAAGAGGCAAAAAAAAATAGAGATCAATAATATATCATCAAAAATTTCAGAATTAAGTACTACAAAGGAAATAAGTAATTAAATCAGGGAGTTAGGAGTTATAACTGAAAAAAACATGATTTTCATATTAACAAGATATTTGTTTTAATGTTTGCAGCAATTTCAAGCTAGCATGTTTCATTACTTTGAAATAAGCAGACCTTGGTTCAAAATCTGCAAACACTTAGCATCATGAACATGTTAATGGAAAAAATAGTTGTGTAAAGATGTTAATGGAAATAAAGATTTTTTTGTAAATCTGTGAGAATGGACATAATTTTTTGAAAAATTGTAGCATAGCCTAAATTGGTTTTCTCCATATAAGGCTTTACTGAACAACACAAAAAAAGAAATGTCCAAACAAAAGCAAATGCCCGTGTCATTTTTATAATTCCATTTTAATTGTGTGACAGTTGTTCACCTGTAGTTGTTTTAATGGGAAATGAAACCAACTTGGTAAAAAAGAATATTTATTCTGTAGCCTTTTATTTCACTTTGTGTTGCTCTGTGAAAGTATTTTTGAGACTCTTAGGTAGTAAGTGCTAGAGGCTAAAATAATAAACACCATTTCTATCCATATCAAATATATAGAGTGGACAACATTCAAAACATGATTTCTTATCTGGTATTGGTTAATTCTGACCTTTTTGAGGGAGCCCAAACTGCAAGATGCCAAATCAGCTCTTAATATAGCCACTTTGAAATGAAGTGGGAATATAGTACCTGGCAAAGAAATGTTTTTCCCTTTGTATGCTAATCTGATTCACACCTAACACCACTTCAGAACTGGTAATACTGGAGCACTGCTTCTTATATTGTGGCCTGTTACCAAAGTTCCTACATATTCTCTGTCAATCACAATAATGGAGGCCATTGGGAGAATGCTGTTGCTCGAGAAAAATTATTTGCAAAGAAAAATCTATTGAAGAATTGGTCCTATTAAACAAGAGGAGCTGCCTTACGCTTCATTTTAAATACTGGAGCAGATTGAAAAATACTTGAAACATTAAGAAGTGCTATTTACTAATATGTAAGATGTTCTACATTCGTTATTATGAATAACAGCCTCACTGAAAACACTTTTTTTTGTCATATATTTATATATCTGAGCATAGTATATCTAGAGAGATAGAAAGATATCTACCTATGTACATACACATATATATAAAGGTATAATGTATATATATATCAGAAGATTTTTAAAATATATAACCATAAGAAAATAATTTTAAGTATAAAATGTAATCAGCATATAATAACCAAATTCAGATCATATTTATTTTTTGAAGTTTATAAATTAATGTCCAGTATTTCATAGTAGAAAAGGGTTATAAATGGAGCTTAAATATATAATTAAACAGAGTACACTTAGAAACGTAATGAAGAACTGTAATGGAGGAATAATCTGACCCACTCAAGGAAATGAACTGTATTAAATAGTGCATGTAAAAGTTTCTTTGACCTTACATGTCTATTTCACTTTGCATTTGCTGACCTACCTTTATCTGAGCAGAAGCAGCACAGCCTACAGAAATTTCAGTAGGGATGCCATCACCAGTTTTTATAACTGATATCAAGCTATATAAAGGGTAGCCACACCAACCATTTTTAACATGCCTGAATACCCCCACTATATAACAAAGCATTATCCTACTAAACATAATATTTAAGGTTCTAAAATTTTAGATGTTTCCTTAAAGCTTTTAAGATACTTTCAAAAGCCATTTCCTTGAACATTGTCTGGACATTCTGGAATAATTATTACTAAAAATATGAACATTCTTTTTTTCATGTAATTTTTTCTCCAAAGTCTTATTTGGAAAGTGACCCATTATTTTAGGACTTGGAATTGTTTGTGTTAAAAGAATTATTATGTATCAATGTCTCTTTACTTCTTTATACATTTAATTTCACCAACTGGTATATGCCACCATGTTCTCTCTCTGGAACATTAAAACTTCCTCTTAATTGATTTTCCTGCACAAAGTAGAGTGAACTATATGAGATTACCAATATTCAGCCATTTTTTATGACAATTTCACATGGTTGGACTTTGTATTCATTCTGTCAAATTCATTTTATATATTTCCTTTAGAGTGTTCTTTCAAAAATAAAAAAACATGAGTGTTGAGTGAACATTTTTTGCATAAGTAAGTATGTGGAGGTATACTTAAAATTTTTTAACCCACTGCCAATATACTGAAATGATACGAAGTAGGTAAAAAGGATTACCTGACAAAGAAGTGTTAGAGAATTATACATGTGTGAAAACCTTTAAATCAAATTGTTTAAAAATTAGCAATAATTACCAGGGAGATTGAAATGACAGAAAATTAATATAAAAGGAGGGTAACAGGTGAAGAACCACAGATAATTCAGATATTGCAATTATCAGACAGGACTTTATGACTAATAGTACATGAATCATGATAAAAATCTGAAAGAAAATAGAAGGAAAAGTTTTTAGCAAAGAACTGGAAATTACAAAAAACAGTTACTCTGAAAAATAAATCTGAAAATAAGAGCATATTGAATGAAATTGGCACAATGGCATATAAAATTAGAAAACCAGAAACTGAAAAATAGAATCTATACAAACTGAAACACTGAGAAAAATATGAGAAAAAAATATATATAAAATAAAGTAAAATGCTAAAGATACATGAAACACTATCAAAAGTTCCAACATACATGAAATTTGAGTCCCAGAGGGAGAAGAGAGAAAATGAGATTAGAATAAATATTTGAAAAATTAATA
>JAVSCE010009532.1:0-88029 GCA_032199065.1 Smutsia gigantea
AACATGAGCAACTTTTTTCTGAACACATCTCTTTGGGCAAGATAAAGAAAAGCAAAATTGACCAAATGGGACTACATCAAACGAAAAAGCTTCTGTACAGCAAAGGACACCATCAGTAGAACAAAAAGGCATCCTACAATAAGGGAGAATATATTCATAAGTAACATATCCAATAAGGTGTTAACATCCAAAATATATAAAGAACTCACATGCATCAACACCCAAAAAGCAAATAACCTAATTAAAAAATGGGCGGAGGATCTGAACAGACAGTTCTCCAAAGAAATTCAGATGGCCAACAGGCACATGAAAAGGTGCTCCACATTGCTAACCATCAGGAAAATGCAAATTAAAACCACAATGAGATACATCTCACACCAGTCAGGATGGCCAACATTGAAAGGACTAGGAACAACAAATGCTGGAAAGGATGCGGAGAAAGGGAACTCTCCTACACTGCTGGTGGGAATGTAAATTGGTTCAACCATTGTAGAAAGCAATATGGAGGTTCCTCAAAAAAGTAAAAATAGAAATGCCACTTGACCCAGCAATTCCACTCCTAGGAATTTACCTGAACAAAACAGGATCACAGATTCAAAAAGACATATGCACCCCTGTGTTTATCACAGCACTATTTACAATAGCCAAGATATGGAAGCAGCCTAAGTGTCCATCAGTAGATGAATGGATAAAGAAGATGTGGTACATATACACAATGGAATATTATTCAGCCATAAGAAGAAAACAAATCCTGTCATATGCAACAACATGGATGGAGCTAGAGAGTATTATGCTCAGTGAAATAAGCCAGACGGAGAAAGACAAGTACCAAATGATTTCGCTCATTGTGGAGTATAACAACAAAGCAAAACTGAAAGAATAAAACAGCAGCAGAGTCACAGAACCCAAGAATAGATTAGTGGTTACCAAAGGGAAGGGGGTGGGGTGGGTAGGTGGGGAGGGAGGTAGAAGGAGATTAAGGGCATTATGATTGGCACACATGGTGTGTGTGGGGTCAAGGGGAAGGCAGTATAGCACATAGAAGTAGTGACTCTATAGCATCTTACTATGTTGATGGGCAGTGACTGCAATGGAGCGTGGGGGGGGGACTTGATAATACGCGTGAATGTAGTAATCACAATGTTGCTCATGTGAAAACTTCATAAGATTGTATATCAATGATAACTTAATAAAAAACCACATATTTGGTCTTCTGTTTCTGACACAGAGCTCCTAAGACCCTTGGAATTTCCTACATGAGGGATAAAGGTATCTTTTGTCATGTTAAGGAGGTAAGGGGGTTACTTTTGGATTCCACCTCAGGACAGGGGCTGGTTTCCAGTGGAGTCCACCTATGATTAGAGGGTTGGAACTTCCAGTCCCACCCTTTGACCTCTGGAGAGGGGAGAGGGGCTGGAGGCGGAATCAGTTACCAATGGCCAATGATTTAATCAATCATGCGCCTGTAATGAAGCTGCCATAAAAACAAGGGACGGGTTTGGGGAGCTTCCAGGTTGGTGAACATGTAGAGATTGGGAAGAGTAGTGTCCCTGGAGAGGGTCTGGAAGCTCCAATCACCTTTCCCCATTCCTGGTCCTATGCATTTCTTCCATCTGGCTGTTTCCTGAACTGCATCCTTTATAATAAACTAATGATTTGGGGTGAAGGCATTTCCTGAGTTCTGAGTTCACTCTAGCAAATTCACTGAATACAATGAGGGGTCTGTGGGAACCTCTGGTTTCTAGCTAGTTCATCAGAAATACAGGTAACACCCTGGACTCTCGACTGACTGGCATCCAAAGTCCAAGGAGGGCCAGTAGGAACCTTCCATCTGTAGTTGTTAGTCAGAACCTACTGGCTTGCTGGTGGTGCCTGAGATGCTGGGTGGGGTCCGGGGCAGTCTCGTAGGACTGAATCCTGAAACAGTAGAATCTGATGCCATCTCGGGGTGTATGGTGTCAGAACTGAGTCGGAGTCTAGGAAAGCAGCCAGTGTGTAAGAATCACTTGTCGGTGGGGGGAACCCCACACACTCAGGGGACCTCAGGGGACCTAGACGCACACCTTCCACCACGGGCCAGGCCGACCTGACAGGCCTCTTCCATGTTTCTGCTCACTTGGGCCTCAGCAGCGGTCCTGTGAGGGAGGGATGGGCAGGGTGACAGGCTATGTGTCCCTGTGAGGAGGGGGAAGGTCCCGGCGTGCATATTCCGCTGGCTCTGGGGGCCTCTGCCTCCTCACCTCCCTCTTCCTCCTCACAGGGCCTCCAAAACCCTGTCAGCTTTTCCTCTGGTGGCAGAGATGCCTCCTGAGGGGTGTTTCTTGGTCCTGCCCCGCTCGGGGGTTCAGGATCTGTGGCATCTTGGAGGGAATGAGCATACGGCTGGATGGGTCTTTGAGAGGTTCTGAGTTTTAGGGTCTTTAGAGACACTGTCCAGTTGTCAAATTTTGGCAGCCCTCACAATTCAGAGCCTGGCCCAAAACCCCATGATAGCCAATCAGTAACCTTTTCTCTTTCCTGCTGCACAAAATCTTGAAATATTTGTATTTCAGTTAAGGTGTAGTTTCTGACCTGTTTCTACATCGTGCAATTTTCTCCCATTACCTCAATCTTGCATGTTGTTAACAGAAAAATGTGTGGGTGACGCCATCCCTGTGAGCACTCCTCGGAGGCAGCTGCTTACGTTTCCATGGGTCCTGACCGGCCTCCCTGGGCTGCCTCCACTAGCCCCACTCACAGGTGTTTGGGGCAAGCTCTGGACCTCTGGCAAGTGACCCCGGAGCCCTGGCACGTCGGCCCGCCGGGGCCCTGAGCCCCGCCCAGGAATCCCCACGGGGTTTTGCGTTGGTCAGCACTGGTGCCCCTCCTCAGGGGGCGGTGGCCCAGACGTCCGGGATATTTGTATTTGCCTGTTAATTCTTTAGCGACATCCCGGCAGGGATCGGACCCATGATATCCTGTTGGGTCCGCGGAGGAAGAGCGACACAGGGACCACAGGCCCAGCCACCTTTCCCTTCTTGGGGTGCCACCGGTTTCCTGTAGCCTGGCTGTTTCAGTCTGGGCTAGGTCTGGGTTAGTCCAGGGATGACCCAGTGACTCGGTGGCCACAGGCGGGGGTCTCCCTCCTCCTCACCTGTGGAAATGCCCTTTCCTCAAGCCTTTAGCCCGAGCCTCTCCTTGGCCAGTGACAACAACTTTGCGAGCCAGTCCACCTCCTTAGCTCCCCCCGCCTCTAGGTGTGGAGGCCCTCCTGCACATTAAGAGTCGGTGAAGGCCCTTATACCCGGTGGTCCCATCGTCCTGTTAGACCACTGGCCTTGGTCCCACTGCTCTGGGGACATGGCCAGATTATGGCAGCAGTGACATTTTGGATTGGATACAGTAGGCAACACATACAGCATCAACATGTGAAAGCACATAGCAGTGTGACAGACCCCCAGCAACCAGTGTCCCCTCCCTGTTACCCACTGGGCCAGTCAGTCAGCACGCCAGTTGCAGCTAAGAGCATTGCCCTGGGTCAGCTGCAATCACACACTCCTGCCCTCCGTCAGCTGTTCTGTGCCTGTCTCAGCTTAGAGAGAGCGAGTAGGCAAGCCATGCCTGGGAGGACTCCTCTGCACCCCCACATCTCTCTCTCCCTTGGGAACCAATGTTGAGGCTGGACCAGCCCCTGTGGACCTACGACAGCAGGATGTCCTCAGCAATAACTGTCAGGACACTGTAGGGACGATGCCCACGGTTTAGAGAGCAAGGCTCTGAAGGATGAGTGGCAGGCCTGGGGTCACCTGGCCAGGTTGGTGGGGAAGGTGGAGGGAGGGAGGGAGAGAAAGGGCAGACCTGGAGTTGTGTCAAGGGTGGGGGGCCAGGGCTTTGTGGGTTCACTCTTTATTGGTGAATTTGAAAGAGAAGAGCGGGAATTAAAGCGGGAGAGGGGAAAACAAGAGGTCAGTCAGGTTATCTAAATCAGCCCGAGATCTCCAGGACGAATGCTGGGGGGCATGGGAGGCCTGGCTCTTTATCCAGTCGTGCAGCCCATCCCGCAACGTGTTCTTCCAGAGAGCTCCTCTCGGCTGCCTCAGCGAGCAAAAGCCTTAAATCAGGTACTTCTGTCGCGATAAAAAAAAAACAGCTGCCAGGTGCTTAAACACCAGTGACCTTGCTACTCATTTTTAATTTCAAACATATGAAGACTTGTATGGCCCCACACATGTCTATTTTGGTGAACATGCTATGTGCATTTGAAAAGAATGTTTTCTGCAGCTGATGAAGTGTCCCATCAATGTCAGTTAGATCGAGGTGGTTAGTAGTGTTATTGGTATTTTCTGTACCTTCATTAAATTTTTGTACATTTCTATCGATTACTGAGAGGTATTAAAATATCCAACTATGTCTTTTTTTCCTTTAAATATGTCCATTTTTGCTTTGTCTCCTTTGAAGCTCTTATTAGTTACATGCATGTGCCTTGTCTTCCCTTTACCTCTTGATATGCCAAGTCTACTTTATCTAAGATTAATAGGGCCACTCCACACTCGTATGTTTGCAGGTTACATGTAGTATTTTTCTCACCAACCTACTTTCCATCCTGTCTTTATATTGAAGGTGTGATTCTCATAGTCTATAGTTTGAATTGTTTGGGTAAAAATTTATTTTTAATTTTTTTAATCCATTTGTGACCATTTCTGCCTCTTGTTAATACAGCTGAACTCAGATCTGCCATTTTACTGTTTTCTGTTTGTCCCTTTCTTCTTTTTTGCCTTCTTTTGGGTTAAAAATATTTTTAGAGTTCCATTTTAATTTATTGGCTTTTTAGCTATATCTCTGCCCATGATTTCTTTCAGTGGTTCCTCTAGATTAAAAATACAACTTTAAGTTTTCATATTCTCCTTATTGTACCACATCACATACCTTGAGCAAATTTCTTAGCCTCTTGGAACCTGTTTCTTCATTTATAAGCAATAAACTTGTCTCATGGCTTACTAGACTACTGAATGAGTGAATGCATGTAAGGAAGCCAGTGTACTGCTGAGAGCAGAGTGAGCAATAGCTGTTTACCATCATATTACCATGCTATTTACTAATAGCAGCACTACTGTTACCACTACAGCCAGTCTGGTGCTAAGTGTTGTGTTTGACCCCCTAGGGCCCCAGGGGAGCCATAAAGAGCATCCTCAGCAGCTAGACTGCTTGAGGTCATGGTTTTCCAGCTGTGTGGATCGCCCGACCTCTAGACGGCCTGTTCCATCAGGGATGGTGTGTGTCCCAGGGCACCTCTCAGCCACCCCTTCCTTGCCCAGGCCTGGCCATCTGTGACTACTCTTCAGGCTGCTCCTGGAGCCCATACAGCCCAGCCAGCTGACCACAGCCTGCCCAGCCGTGCCCCTTGCCTGGTCCCCATCATAAACAAAGCTTGACTTTATTTCGGCATCAGTGTCTGTGGTCTTGGGCAAAATCTGAGGCCACAGTCCCACAGGCCTCCTGCTATCTTCAGAGGTGTACTTCCCCGTCTCTCCCTCCTCAGTTCAAAGTGCGTAGCCTCTGCTCAGTCCTGGCCTCTCCCATTCCCCCGCCTGCTGCTCCTCCTCTTCTCTAATGAATGGATGGGCTCTACTGGATTCCATAATGCAATGAATGAAGTCTGGATGGGCTGGAGGCAAGAGGATTGGGACAAACACTAGGAATGCTCCTAAGAAAGAAGTAATCAGGTGAACTTGGATCCCTGCAAGGTTTCTTTTTAGTTACCACTCATCAGGAACAGACAGGAGGAGCACCCGGTTGCTGGCTGAAGGAGTTTTGGTGAAAGCAACTGAAATGGGAGCTATGAGTTGGCAGCACTTCATCCTTTAGGCTTCTTTTCCTAAGAGGGGGTTTCTGCTTCTGGGTAACACCGCCCAAATCCTCTTCCCAGTCAGCATCACACTCACTTTTTACAAAGCAAATGATGCTATTCCTTACCACAGTGGCTCCTCAGTTTTCTCACCAGCCCATACCTACATCTCCAGCTTCGCATAGCCAGTCCTCTGCCTGGGTTTTCTGTCTGCTCCAGGGGTGCAGTGCCCCACAGGCAGGAGCCCTTGGTCATAATCTTTTTCACCACCCACAATGCCTGTTCTGTTTTTGGCGCTCAAGATCTTTCTGAAATGAATGAATGAATGTCTCCGTACATCCATGATTTCTGTCAACAGCCATGGTCTGGGGTTCATTTTAGGTTCCCTTTACTCTCCAGTAACTTAGTTCTTCAGTGGCCATCTCTGGGTTCTTTCACGAGCCCCACCCACCTTTATAGGGATGTTCTGGTTTGTTTCTTGGTATATTTTCTATAACATACTGACAGTCCTTTTAAAACCAAGAAAGGTAGGTTCTCCTTTACTGAAACCTGTTACACACAAAAGAATTCAATGTGTACGTCTCTGAGTGAGGGGCAGCCTCTCCCCAGAGGGCAGGGGCAGAGAGAAGTCCTGAGGATACGGTGACCGACAATGAGCTAAGTAAGAGCTGGAAAACAGAGCAGAGGGTCCCAGCCGTGTTCCGCTGACCCCTGCTCAGCAGGATGAGCTATGGGAATTCTTTTCAAAAATACCAGAATGCAAACCCAGTGAAGTCTGAAGGCTGTGGAGACCTAGTACCGAGAGTTCACTGTACTCTGGCCAGTAGGGTTTGATGGGACAACCAAATACGCAGTTGAGCCAAAAAATAACTAGTGCCAAGCAAGGGCTGGGGTGGCACAGGCTCCGGACCTCCCAGACCCAGCTGCCCTAACAGACGAAGAGGAGGAGGACGAACTGTGGCCAAGGGTGGCAACTGTGACAGGGCAACAGCCAGGGCAGCTGGGACTAAACCCCCAGCTTACTCCACAAAGCCCCTCCTCTCCCAGCGCCCCAGGACCTAGGTCTTTGCAAGCTTTGTGCCTCCTGTCTACGATGCTATTGTTGCCAGGCAGCTGCTTCTGGGAGGTCTCTCGGGGGGAGGATTCTTGACTATGAACGAGAAAGAATTCTTGAGCAGAACGGAATAGTGTAGGTAAAGAAGGAATTCATTAGAGCTAGAGTAGTAATGAATAGCACCCGCCTTGCAGGCAGCTGAGGGCAGGAAGTGCAGAGAGGGGGAGGGAGCTCGCTGAACTTCTCAGTATAGGGAAGTCTCCTTCCCTGGCTCCTGAAGCCAGGGTCAGCTGGTGTCTAGCATCCACGTGGATCTGCACTGTGTGGGGGCTAGCCCCTACCACCCCAGGATTCAGCCGGGATAGAGTGAGATCATATTCTGAAAACATCCCAAAGCGAGATTTTCAGGCAGGCTCCTGCAGCTAGACGTTCGTCAGGATCACGAAGGCAAGGAGAACTCACAGGCCCAAATCTGAGCTCTCAGCAGCCTCTCCCTAACCAGAAATAAAGTGGTTGACGAAGTGGAGACTTGAAAATAAAATGAAATAGCAAAGAAACAAAGATGCTTACCACTGGAAAAGCACAGAGACAAAACGCAATTAAGTTGAGCAGTGAGACAGCTTTATTTAAAGTTACACATTAAAAAAAAGCAAAGTGTGGGTCCTCCACGAGGAGGTGCGCTGAAAGGTTGGGGGGGGTCCCTCTTTTAAGCATTTTTCAAGAATGTGACAAAGGGCCAGGGGTGTGGACTTAAGTGGTCTCAAGATGTTTATCTCTGGTGAAAGACACCACATCTCCTCTCCTCTATTATTAGTCCTCCAGCTAGTTCTGCAAAATAAAGTTAACACAAGAAATTTATCGATCCAGTTCCTCCCCAGGATAGCACCTTCCCTCTGGGGAAATATCAGTTAAGAGCCTGAGACTGCCTGCCCTGCTCCCACGGTGGGCTGAGTTATTCTGTTTGCTAAAGAATATGTTACGTTACGAAGCTTACTTCCTAACTTCCTGACTTTTAAAATAGAATTTTAGCCTTAACATGGACTCTCTCCTGTTCTTACTATACTGTTTGTATCTCAGCTTGTTTGAAAAATTAATCATGATCCTTGTCTCAGGTCCTGCCCTACCTATATCACTATCACCTCATCCCCATTCAACTAGTCCTTAGACTTACCAACAGTAGAGTGACACCAAATAGATTATCCAAGTCAGCTATATACCAAGATGGTCCCCAACTTCAGATTTATACATAAAACAATGTGAAAACGTTAAAATTTGTAAACATTTTAGTTATGGAAATGTAAAGAAAATTTCCAAAATTAAAATATCAGTGGAATAAAGACAGTCATGGGGACAAGTGCAATGGGTGGGCATGGGCTCTGGAGTGAGAGGCCCACACCTGTAAACACCCCCTACCAGCTGGGTTTTGTCCTGCACACTGCACCTCTGGGCTGTGGCCTCGCCCAGGCTGTAAGGACCAGTCTTTAGGAGTTCCATCTAAAAACACTTTGGTTTATGAGGATTACAAAGCACTTTTTTTTTTTAGTTCTGACCTGGATTTTTAAAGCGTTGGGAGTAAGGAGCTCATGAAAGGACAGTCACTCCCATGGTCACCTTTGCAATTGCACAGGTAGGAGGTGTTTTCTCAGAGCATCTATAATTTGCTCATTTATAGTAATATCGCTGGCATTCCCTGAAAGTTTTCCATAGGTTTTTCTGCCTTTACTATTGTCTGTTTTTGGATTAGTTTCCATTGCATGAACAATGAATGTTAAATACGTGTTTTTGTTTGGAACACAGGCTCAAATCCAGCACATAAGGCAGCTTGTGATAGCTAGAGCCAGAGGCCAGCCAGCCACTCAGCCTCAGCCTGCCTTATGCTATGCTAACTAATGTTAATTAACTAACAGGGTCCAATTTAATGGGTTACAGTTTTAGTATAAATGAGTGTTCATTCAGGGACTAAGGAACACAAGAAAATTTTTCCAATGGAATTAATGGTGACTGTATTTTTGAAGTAGGAAAATTCTATTCTCTAGGCCCATAAAATTATATGCAAATATACACACATAAGATTCTTAGATCTTTATTTTACAAAACTTGGTGTACACACACTCTTTCTCCTTGCTTTCCTCATCTGACCTGGAGGCATTTGTTCCCCTTACACATTTTTCATAGAAAACCATCCAGCCATGACATATTTTTACCACAGTTTATTCAGTCATTCCCTTACTGATAGTCACATTATTTCCTTTTTTTGTCCTTACCAAAATATACAATATACACCGAAAAACATATAATATTAAGTACTGGTACTTTTCTTAAGGATTGATATTAAAGAGTATAATATATTCTTAATGTTAAAAGACGGAGTCACAATGATTTCCAAGGAGGCCGTCACAATTTACATTTCTAACAGCTGTGTATGAAATTAACCTTTTCTTCTGCTTCCTTGCCACTAGCAGATGACAATTTAGAAGGACAAAGACTTACTGGACTATGGAAGTTCTGGTAAATTTGTTCAGAAAGTCATTCACATTCATATATAGCCACAGTAAATCAATGATCTTCAAAAGTAACAGAAAAAAAGCCAGTTACAGTTGCCATTTACAATTCTAATGCATGACTTTTACTAAGTCAGGTTCCAAAGGGAAATGCTTTGGTTGACAGTGAACCTCAAGGAAGTAGAATGTGCCTCCTTTAGACTGAATACTGCAGAAATTTATTTAGAAAGTGGACTATACACATCCAAATTTAAAAAACAAAAGACATTTATTTATTGACAGTTTCTTAGAATAAATTATTTTTTCCTCTAAGGTCTCTGAAATGTAACATTTCTGGACTACCTACACATCCTACTTTTTTGCAAGACAATTTATAAAAATGTTAAGAAAAACAGGGAAACACACAAAAATACAAGTAGTTTCTGGGTTAAACAATATTTTGGCGAATGACATGCACTTGTATGTAAACACCCCACTGGAAAACAGTGAGAGCACGACGGATGGGGGAATTCTTCCCACAGCCCACTCTCGTCTGGTGGTGCACACGTGTGACGGAACCCTATCTGCCTCCTTCCACTCCTTCCACCTCCTCCAATTACCTCACTCACATATTCATGTGAATGACGCTTCTAGAAAATCTTGCAAACCCAGAAGCAGATTAAAACGCCAACACTGGCTTCTATTTACTGACGAGGCGGCCCAATAACAACGGTCAGACCAACTTAAAAATACCAGCAAGTGGTAGGAGAACAAGCTGCAAGCCACTGACAACCCACTACACATTTCATCTGGAGTGCATACTGGGTCGTAATGGTACCGAAAACACAGTGATGTTTAGTATGGAAAATCTTGTGTCCTGATAATCAGAGGACAAGAATTTCAAACTCCCAGCGACTATGTTAAGTTTACATGTACTGATCTGAAATGCACAATTTGTATTTTGTGGCACAATCTCCCACATACCCACTGAATTCTTAGGGTATGTCTGTAGATCCTTTATGCTACTGCCCAGAATATTTCATTCAAGATTTTAAAAAGTTCATTGTGACGCAGCTTGGCTGGTCTCTTTACAGTTGGTATACTTTACAACTGATCTACTCTGATATGAATCCTTTAGTCCCGTACCCTAACTTTGAATACACTACTGTTCTTAGGAGGCCCTATTCATACACATTTTTGAGTGGCTAGCTTGTGTGTCCTCCAGCACCTTCACTGCTTCTCCCTGCTGGAAGGGTCTCCGCCGTGCGACCTGGCTGCAGTCTCAGGGTTGAGCCCCTGCATGGACTCTCTGGTGGACACTAAGTCGGGACTTCCTGCTGAAGGCCTTCCCACAGGCAGAACACTCATATGGTTTTTCTCCTGTATGGATTCGCAAATGTAGGCGAAGAGTTGACCTCTGGCTGAATGTTTTGCCGCATTCAGTACATTCATAGGGTTTCTCTCCCGTATGAGTTCTCATGTGTATAATGAGTTGTGAGTTCTGGATAAAAGATTTTCCACATTCGCTGCACTCATAGCGTTTCTCCCCTGTGTGAATTTTCTGGTGTATAATGAGGTTTGACTTCTTGAAGAAGGTTTTTGCACACTCACTGCACTCGTAGGGCCGTTCTCCTGTGTGGATTCTCTGGTGTGTAGTGAGCTCAAACTTCTGGGCAAACGTCTTGCCACATTCACCGCACTCATAGGGCTTCTTCTCCATATGCGCCCTCTGGTGGACAATGAGGTTTGACTGGTGGGTGAAGGCTTTTCCACATTCAAGACATTCAAAGGGCTTCTCGCCAGTATGAATTCTCTGATGTTTAATGAGGTTGGCCTTATGGGAGAAGGTTTTCTTACACACATTACATTCATAAGGTTTCTCTCCAGTATGGATTCTCTTGTGACTAATGAGCAGTGACTTAAAGGAGAAAGCCTTGTCACAGTAATTACAAATAAATGGTTGTACCAAACTTCTAATTTTCTGATGTTTAAAAATGGCTTCTTTATGGCTAAAGGCTTTTCCACTTTTGGTATATTCAGAGTATTCTACCCCAGGGTGGGTTTTCTCTTGCTTCAGATAGAGGAGTGCTTTTCCAAATCCATTACACTCATCAGCTCTCTTTCTCATATAGCTTCTATTACTATTAAATAGGTCTGAATTAGATTTCAAAGTTTTTTCATATAAGTCATATTTATAGGGTACTTGTCTTAAGGAAATAAAGTCTGTGCTCAGATTAAATGTTTTTCCAAAGAGATTACCTCTTTCCTCAATTGGGGTTTGGTTCTTAAGGATTATAAATGGTCTCGCCTGCTCGTCTGGGTGGCTGTGGCCCCTCTCCACCTGCTCATCAGCCTTCCACACCTCTAGGAGAGAGCACATAAACACCGTGTCAGCCTCTCACTGTGGGGTTCATCATTGTGAAGTCTCCTCAATGCCCCACTGTAGGGCTGCCTCTTTAGTTTGGGACACAGTCTGACAATCTTAAGTCCCCAGTGCAAATGTTTCCTAGCTCTTAAACCCTGAGAGACAAAGTGTGGGGCAAAGGCAGCAAAAACCGACAGCTTACAAAATGACCTTGGAGTGGGTGACATGAAATAAAATGGAGGTTCAAACAGGGCACAAATGATGTGGGGAGGCTGGTCACACCAGGGATGAATGGCATTCACAGTGTCCTCAAGGACACTGGGCAGTTAGCATAGACCAAGAGAATAAGCAGATGAAGATGTTAAGGGAAAACACCTAGGCCAATCTGAGTTGAGCAACCAGTACTTAGGCTCTGAATTACTGCGGCTAGACTGGCACCTCGCCTCCATGCACCTAGTGCGTTCCTTTTTCCTCTGCTCATCTACACGAGTAGCCTCCTACAGGCAGCACTTCTCACAGGCTTGCAGAGATAATCCCAGTGCCAAGCTCCAAATCTCTGAAGTGAGACGTTTACAAACAGATGGCAAGATCCAGAAATGCTTATGTTCTGTGGAAAACATAAACCCAAGGATTCAAGATCCTTCTTACGGAACCACTCACTGCTACTGCTGGTTCCACTACCTTTTGCTTCTGAAGTTGATGGAGAGAGAATATGTTTTCACCATCACATCTGATTTTTCTCCTTTTAATATGTTTAATCTCTTCCCCAAACCAGTCTTGTTCCTGCTTTCATGCAAAGGGACCTTAGGGACCAAGTTTACCCAGCCTCAGCTGCAGCTTTTAACAACCCTTATACTCTTATCTACATATTACTGCTTATTCCTGACTCTTGTGATCCTACCACCATTTGTGACCAGGACAATGCTGTCACTCTTGCACTGAAAAGGCCGCATGTTCCTTGAGGCCACTACACCAATTCCCATGACCTAAAATATAAGTCACCATTCTGGCAAACTGAGAATACTAATGAAAGAGCAACTAATTGCAAAACAAAGGTTTAAGAGGTTTAAGACATAAGACATGTTAGACAAGTATCAAGGCTCAAGTGTGAGAGGCAAATATCTATAAAAGTTAAACAAGAAAAAAAAAGCAGGAAGAAGATGCTATTTGGAGGTATGAGTCAGAGTTCTGAGCTATACAGATGAGCTGTTCTCAGACATCTCTAAAGGTTTAAGGATTTGAAAAACAGGTTCCTAAAATATACTTCAAAAGTACCAACCCGTTCATAATCCCTGGGATATTATTTCCATTGGCTTCTGATTCTCCCTCTCTCCCCCCACAACTTCCCTAGAAAGTTCTGCACTGGTGGTTCTAACTTTGCTATCTTCAACTCTTCTCATTGCTCCAACTTGAAAATCACTTCTGGTTTGAAAATACCAGAGAACTTGCTAATGGAACGTAGCTCCTAACTGCTTAGACTTTAGAAATCCCCCCCAAAATAAAGAAGGTAGAATGTCAGAGTCTCTCTCAGCTTTAACACCTGAAACTCAAAGCCTACATCATTTAGTAATTCAGAAGCTCATCATTTTTTGGTGACTCAGAAAGAACATAAATGCTACTAGGCAAAACGTAAGCTATACCTGGAAGCTGTCCTTACCCACAGAGAGTAAGTTGCTATAATTCTCCAACATCACATCCATGTATAGGATCCTCTGAGAGGGGTCCAGCTGCTCCCATTCATCCTGAGTGAAGTCCACAGTCACATCCGTGAATGAAACCGATTCCTGAAATGGCATATTGCTATTCATTCTGAAATGATCAACATTTGGTGATACAGAGAGGATTTATGAAAACTTATTCTTACCATGTTGTTAAGAGTCATTCATCATGAATATTTATGTACATACAAAATGTACACCTGTACATCTTCACTATGTTTTGTCATGCCTCCAAAGAGTATTTTTATAAATAAAGCATTTATTCAGGATTCCCTATATCTCCAATACTGTCATATTTGACGGCTACCTAAGATTAATAAACCACTATTTCTCTCCTGAAGATGGGTACAGGGAAATAAACACATCACCATGATATGCATATTTAATGTCACTAGTACAGTGATGACTGACACTTATATGGGTATTATTTTTTGTGGTAGCAAACTACACACTACTAAAGAGTTAAGGCAGAATATGAATTTTCAATCAGAAGACAAAAAAAAAATCAGGCATAATTAAAGATCTCTCCACTGTATCTAAGCCATAAAAATGATAGAAAAATAAAAAATAAATAAGTGGGATTACACCAAACTAAAAAGCTTCTGTACGGCCAAGGAAATCATCAACAAAATGAAAAGGCAACCCAGTTTGAAAAAGACATATGCACCCCTATGTTTATTGCAGCACTATTTACAATAGCCAAGAAATGGAAGCAACCTAACTGTCCATCAGTAGATGAATGGATAAAGAAGATGTGGTACATATACACAATGGAATATTATTCAGCCATAAGAAGAAAACAAATCCTGTCATTTGCAACAACATCATGGATGGAGGTAGAGGGTATTATGCTCAGTGAAATAAGCCAGGCAGAAAAAGACAAGTATCAAATGATTTCACTCATTTGTGGAGTATAAGAACAAAGAAAAAAACTGAAGGAACAGAACAGCAGCAGACTCACAGAACCCAAGAATGGACTAACAGTTATCAAAGGGAAAGGGACTGGGGAGGATGGGTGGGAAGGGAGGGACAAGGGGGAAAAAGGGCCATTACGATTAGCAGACATAATGTGGGGGGGGGGGCATGGGGAGGGCTGTACAACTCAGAGAAGACAAGTAGTGATTCTATAGCATCTCACTATGCTGATGGACAGTGACTGTAATGGGGTATGTGGTAGGAACTTGATGATGTGGGGCGTCTAGTAACCATAATGTTGCACATGTAATTGTAGATTAATGATACCAAAACAAAAAAAACAATGAAAATGAATAGGCAACCTACTAAATAGGAGAAAATATCTGCAAATCATGTATCTGCTAAGGGCTTAATACCCAAAATATATAAAGAACTCATACAACTCAAAAGCAAAAAAAACAGTAACTAAAAATGGGCAAATGATCTGAATAGACATTTTTCCAAAGAATATACAAATGGCCAACAGGTACTTGAAATCACTAATGAAAATGTGCTCTACATCACTAATAATTAGGGAAATGAAAATCAAAACCACTAAGAGCTATCACCTCAATATCACACCTGTCAGAATGGCTAGCATCAAAAACTAGAAATAAGAAGTGTTGGTGGGAAATTAAAGTGATGCAGCCACTAAAGGAAAATAGTATGAGGGCTCCTCAAAAAAACAGAACTACCATGTGATCCAGCAATTCCACTTCTGGGTATTTATCCCAAGAAAACAGAAACACTTGAAAAGATACATGCGCCCCGATGTTCACTGCAGCAAAATTTACAATAGCCAAGATGTGGAAACAAACCAAGGTCCACTGACAGATGATGATGGATAAAAAAAAGGTGGCATATATATATACTATGAAATATAATTCAGCTACAATAAAGGAGACCTTGACATTTACAACAACATGAATGGACATTTAGGGCACGATGCTAAGTGAAATAAATCAGAGAGAGACAAATACCTTATGATCTCACTTTTATGTGGAATCTAAAAATAAAATCAAGCTTATAGATAAGAGAACAGATTGGTGGTTGCCAGAAGATGGGATAGATGATATGTGAAATAGGTGAAGGAGGTCTGAAGGTATAAACTTCCAGTTATAAAACAGGTTAAGTTATGGGAATGCAATGCATTCCATGGTGACTCAATTAACAATATTGTATTGCATAGTTGAAAGTTGCTAAGAATACCTCTTGAAAGTTCTAAATGCAAGAAAAGAAGTTATAACTATGTATGGCATTAGATGTTAACTAAACTTATGGTGACCATTTCCCAATATATACAAATCTCAAATCATTATGTTGTATACCTGAAACTAATATGCCAATAAAATACTATATTAATTTTATAATTATTCAATAAAAATAAAACTTAAAAAATAATTCTATTTTAAAAATGTTCATAGCAGCATTTTACACAAGCACCCAAAGCTGGGAAAACAACAGACTAATTTCTTGTGATGTACTAAATCCACTGAGTATTATATAGCAATGAAAATGACCTAACTCCAGCTACACAGAATTTCACAACATAGATATGCTTGTGAAATGCTGGCTAATTTCTATTTCTTGGCCTGAATGGTGGATACATGGGTTTTTATAGATATGAATATACATGTACACATATATTATACCACACGTGTATCTTAAACACTCTTCTATATATATGATGCTTTTCATTATAATAAACAATCCCCATGAAGCAAAAGAAATGCTGAAGCATATAAATATGAAACAAGTCACAAAAAGAACTGGAAAACCAACCATATAAATAAAAAAAAGGAAAAAGGCTTAAGGACAGAAAAAAACCTGAAGACCATTTGGTAACTTTAAAAGCCACATATGTCGGGATTAAACATGGTGGTGTGAAAGGTTAGACAGAAACCTCATCCCCAAAACAAATATAACTTGAAAATATAACAAATACATAAAATCCTGAAAGAACAACAGGAAAGAAGGCTGTGGCAGACTGTCTACACCTGGGGAAACCAGCAGACCTCAACAAAAAGGTAAAGTACCAAAGCCATGATCCGGAGGGACCCAAGCCCTTCCCCCACCTCAGCTCACCGGAGGGGGTAAGAGAAATGGAGCAGGGAGGGAGTGGAGGCCTGGGACTGCTGAATACCTAACTCCAGAGATCTGCTCTGGGAGCACAAACCTACATTTCATGGTGCTTTCATGGTACTCTTGTGATTAGGGGGTTGGATAGCTAAGACAGGCAGACTCCTGAACACACCCCTGGAGATCTGCTCTGGGAGCATGAACTTACACTGCATAGTGCTCTGGAGATTAGTGGGGTTGGACAGCTAAGACAGGTGGAATACTTGGAGAGACAGATTCCAGCCACTTGTGGAAAACAGGGTTCCACATCCAGCTGCTATGGGACAAAAGAAAGGCAGGCAGTCTAAGAGACTTCCTAACAGCGAGAGGTTGCTAAAGGGGCAAGGATTGCACAGAGCTTGCTGCTCAGGAGAAAGGACAGGTGCACAAAACTGTCTGGGTGGGAACTTTCAGGAGCTTCAGGCACTCCATCCCCCTGGCTGGCTACACAGCTCAGAGGCTCCCCACCATGATACGCAGCCTGCTGCGCCTTCCTCTGGCTGGCACCAGATCGCAAACCAGCTGTCCCGCTATTGCACCAGGCCAGCCAGAGGGTGGCCCTGCCTACAGCAGATACAAGTGCAAAGCACAGAGGCTTCTCACTGCGCGGTCAGCCCACTGGCCCTGGAAGTGTAGACAGGCAGTGTAGCCAGGAAGCAGGAAAGACCTCTTTTGTCCCAAGAGGCACCAGTGCTGCTCACCTGCGACCCCCGCCATTGCTCCAGGGGCTGAGCAGCTCCAGAGAGTAGAGCTTCTGGACACTAGAGGGAGAAACTGACAAACATGAAACGTCAAAGGAACCTAGTTCAAACCCAAATCCGACAAACACCAAAAGGAGGACCAAGTGAAACTGAACTCATCAATCTTACTGAAAAAGATGTCAAAATAAAAATCATAAACATGCTCACAGAGCCAAAGAAAAATACCAAGAACTCAGGGAGGAATTCAGGAATGACATACAAATGCTGAAGAATAAATTATCTGAAATGAAACGTACAATGGATGGCTTTAAAAGCAGATTAGATGAAGTAGAGGAGACAGTAAATGAAATAGAAATTAGAGAAGGGTTAAAGATGGCAGCATGAGAGTTGAGACAGAGGGTTCCTCCTAAAACCACATATAATACGAAAATATAATTAATATGCCTAATCCTAAAAGGGCAACAGAATAGAGGGCTGTGCCAAACTGCATACACCTGGAGAAAAGAATAAACCTCACAGAACAGGGTAACATACAAAAGCCATGGCCTGGTGGGATGAAACCCTTCCCCCACCCCAGCTCACCGGTGGGAGGATGAGAAACAGAGCAGGGAGGGAGTGGAGGCCTGGGACTGATGAATACCTAACTCCAGAGAACTGCTCTGGGAGCACAAACCTACATTTCATGGTGCTTTCATGGTACTCTTGTGATTAGGGGGTTGGATAGCTAAGACAGGCAGAATTCCTGGAGAGACTGAGATTCCAGCTGCTTGTGGAAAGCAGGGATCCATATCCAGCTGCTGTGGGATAAAAGAAGGGCAGGCAATCTGAGAGACTTCCTAACAGCAAGAGGGCTGCTAAAGGGGCAAGGATTGCACAGAGCTTACTGCTCAGGAGAAAGGACAGGTAGACAAAATTGTCCGGGTGCACTCTGCACAGCAGGTTGGGAACTTTCTTGATCTCCAGGCGCTCCAGCTCCCTGGCTAGCTACACAGCTCAAAGGAACCCCTCCGTGATACGAAGCCTACTGCGCTTTTCTCCCAGCCAGCCCCACCTGGCTAGCAAACTGGCAAACCCTACCCTGGCGATAGGCCAGCCAGAGGGAAGCCGCATTTACAACAACTAGAAACTCAAAGCATAGAGGTTTATACTTGTGTGCTCGGCCCACTGGTTCTGGCAGTGGAGGCAGGCATAGCAGCCGGGAAGCAGGAAATAGCTCTTTCCTCCCCTGAGGCACCAATACCCCTCCCCTGCGACCCCCAACATTGCTTCAGGGCCTGAGCAGCTCCAGAGAGTACAGTTTCTGGGCACTAGAGGGCACCATACACAAATATGAAACACCAAAGAAATCTGGTTCAAAGTAAAATTATGACTACAACACCTGAGAAAGATTCAAATGAAATTGACCTCATGAATCTTCCTGAAAGGGTTTTCAAAATAAAAATCATAAACATGCTCATGGAGGTACAGAAAAATGTTCAAGAACTCAGGAATGAATTCTCGTCGGAGATCCAACGTTGAAGAGCACAATGGAGGGTATTAAAAGCAGATTACATACGTTTGAGATGATAAATGAAATAGAAATTAGAGAAGAGGAATACAAAGAAGCTGAGGCACAGAAAGAAAAAAGGATCTCTAAAATTAAAGAATATTGCAAGAACTGTGTGACAAACCAAGCAGAATAATATTCACATTATAGGGGTACCAGTAGAAGAAGAGAAAGAAAAAGGGATAGAAAGTGTCTCGGAGGAAGTAATTGCCGAAACTTCCCCAATCTAGGGAAGGAGATAGTCTCTCAGGCCATGGAGATGAACAGATTTCCCAACATAAGGGACCCAAGGAAGATAACACCAAGACATATAGTAATTAAAATGGCAAAGATCAAGGATAAGGACAGAATTTTAAAAGCAGCCAGAGAGAGAAATAAGATCACATACAAAGGAAAGCCCATCAGGCTATCATGAGACTTCTCAGCAGAAACCTTACAGGCCAGAAGGGAGTGGCATGATGTATTTAATGCAATGAAGCAGAAGGGCCTTGAACCAAGATTATTTTATCTGGCAAGATTATCATTTAAATTTGAAGGAGGGGTTAAACAATTTCCAGATAAGCAAAAGCTGAGACAATATACCTCCCACAAACCATCTCTACAGTGTATTTTGGAGGGACTGCTATAGATGGAAGTGTTCCTAAGGTTTAATAGCTGTTACCAGAGGTAATAAAGTCACAGTAAAGAAAGTAGAATGGCTAATTTCTAAGCAAATGCAAAATTAAATTAACTATCCCCAAAGTCAATAAAGGGATAGAGTACAGAATATGATACATAATATATAAAGAACGGAGAGGAAGAAAAAGGAGGAGAAAAAAAAGAACCTTTAGACTGTATTTGTAATAGCATATTAAGTGAGTTAAGTTAGACTCTTAGATAGTAAGGAAGTTAACCTTGAACCTTTGGTAACCACGAATCTAAAGGCTGCAATGCCAATAAGTACATACCTATCGATAATCACCCTAAATGTAAATGGACTGAATGCAAAAATCAAAAGACACAGAGTCACTGAATGGATAAAAAACAAGACCCATCTATATGCTGCCTACAAGAGACTCACTTTAAATCTAAAGACATACACAGACTAAAAGTGAAGGGATGGAAAAAGATATTTCATGCAACTAACAGGGAGAAAAAAGCAGGAGTTGCAGTACTTGTAACAGACAAAACAGACTTCAAAACAAAGAAAGTCACAAGAAACAAAGAAGGACATTACATAATGATTCAGGTATCAATCCAACAAGAAGATATAACCATTATAAATATCAATGCGCCAAACACAGGAGTACCTACATATGTAAAACAAATACTAAGAGAATTAAAGGGGGAAATAGAATGCAATGCATTCATTTTAGGAGACTTAAACAAACCACTCACTCCAAAAGTAAAATCAACCAGACAGAAAATAAGGAAGGAGACACATTAGAACAGATGGACCTAACAGACATCTACAGAGCTCTATACCCAAAAGCAGCAGAATACACATTCTTCTCAAGTGCACATGGAACATTTTCAAGAAAAGATCATATACTAGGCCACAAAAAGAACCTCAGTAAAGTCAAAAAAATCGAAATTGTACCAACCAGTTTCTCAGACCACAAAGGTATGAAACTAGAAATAAATTATGCAAAGAAAATGAAAAATCCCACAAACATATGGAAGCTTTAAAACATGCTCTTAAATAACCTATGGATCAATGACCAAATAAAAACAGAGATCAAGCAATATATGGAGACAAATGACAACAATAATTCAACACCCCAAAATCTGTGGGATGCAGCAAAGGCCATGCTCAGAGGAAAGTATATTGCAATACAGGCCTACCTCAGGAAAGAAGAAAAATCCCATATGAACACTCTAAACTCACAATTAACGAAACTAGAAGAAGAACAAATGAGGCCCAAAGTCAGTGGAAGGAAGGACATAATAAAGATTAGAGCAGAAATAAATAAAATCAAGAAGAATAAAATTGAAAGGATCAACAAAATCAAGAGCTGGTTCTTCAAGAAAATAAACAAAATAGATAAACCCCTAGCCAGACTTATCAAGAAAAAAAGAGAGTCTACACACATAAACAGAATCAGAAATGAGAAAGGAAAAATCACTACAGACAGCACAGAAATACAAAAAACTATTAGCGAATACTATGAAAAATTATATGCTAACAAAGTGGATAACCTAGAAGAAATGGACACCTTTCTAGAAAAATACAACCTTCCAAGGCTGACCCAGAAAGAAACAGAAAATCTCAACAGACCAATTACCAACAATGAAATTGCCTACCTAAGAACAAAATCTCTGGACCAGATGGCCTTACCGCTGAATTTTATCAAACATTTAGTGAAGACCTAATAATACCCATCCTCCTTAAGTTTTCCAAAGAGTAGAAGAGGAAATACTTCCAAACTCATTCTATGAGACCAGCATCACTCTAATATCAAAACCAGGCAAAGACACTACAAAAAAAGAAAATTACAGACCAATATCTCTGGTGAACATATATTTAAAAATACTCAACAAAATATTAGCAAATCGAATTCAAAAATACATCAAGAAGATCATTATGTACAAGTAGGATTTACTCCAGGGATGCATGGATGGTACAAGATTAGAAAATCCATCAACATCATCCATGACATCAACAAAAAGGACAAAAACCACATGATCATCTCCATAGATGCTGAAAAAGCATTTGACAAAACTCAACATCCATTCATAACAAAAACTCTCAACAAAATGGGTATAGAGGGCAAGTACCTCAACACAATAAAGGCCATATATGACAAACCCACAGCCAACATTATACTTAACAGCGAGAAGCTGAAAGCTTTTCCTTTAAGATCGGGAACAAGACAAGATGCCCACTCTCCCCACTTCTATTCAACATAGTACTGGAGGTCCTAGCCATGACAATCAGACAACAAGAAGAAATAAAAGGCATCCAGGTTGGCAAGGAAGTTAAACTGTCCCTGTTTGCACATGACATGATGTTGTACATAAAAAAAAAAACCCCTAAAGAACTCACTCCAAAACTACTAGGTCTAATATCTGAATTCAGTAGAGTTGCGGGATACAAAGTTAATACACAGAAATCTGTTACATTCCTATACACTAACGATGAACTAGCAGAAAGAGAAATCAGGAAAACAATTCCATTCAAAGTTGCATCAAAAAGAATAAAATACTTAGGAATAAACCTAACAAGGAAGTGAAAGACCTATACTCTGAAAACTACAAGACACTCATGAGACAAAGTAAAGAAGATACCAATAATTGGAAATACATCTCGTGCTCATGGATAGGAAGAATTAATATTGTCAAAATGGCCATCCTGCCTAAAGCAATCTACAGATTTAATGCAATTCCATTCAAAATACCAACAGCATTCTTCAATGAACTAGAGAAAATCATTCTAAAATTCATATGGAACCACAAAAGACCACGAATAGCCAAAGCAATCCTGAGAAGTATGAATAAAGCTGGGGGGATTATGCTCCCCAACTTCAAGCTCTACTACAAAGCCACAATAATCAAGACAATTTGGTACTGGCACAAGAACAGACCCATAGACCAATGGAACAGACTAGAGCCAGATATAAACCCAGCCATATATGGTCAATTAATATACGATAAAGGAGCCATGGGCATACAATAGGGGAAATGACATCCTCTTCAACAGCTAGTGTTGGCAAAACTGGACAGCTACATGCAAGATAATGAAACTGGATTATTATTTAACCCCATACACAAAAGTAAACTCGAAATGGATCAAAGACTTGAATGTAAGTCATGAAACCATAAAACTCTTAGAAGACAACATAGGCAAAAATCTCCTCAATATAAGCACGAGTAACTTCTTTCTGAACACATCTCCTCGAGCGAGGGAAACAAATGCAAAAATGAACACATGGGACTACATCAAACTAAAAAGTTTCCGTACGGCAAAGGAGACCATCAACAGAAAAAAAAGACATCCTACAGTATGGGAGCATATATTTGTAAATGACATATCCGACAAGGGGATAACATCCAAAATATATAAAGAACTTACACGCTTCAATACCCAACACTTGATAATATGGGGAAATGTAGTAACCACATTGTTTTTTCATGTGAAACCTTCATAAGAGTGTATATCAACAATACCTTAATAAAAATAAATTAATTAAATTAAATTAAATTAAACAATGAGATATCACCTCACATCAGTTAGGATGGCCAACTTCGAAAAGACTAGGATCAACGAATGCTGGCAAGGATGCAGAGAAAGGGGAATCCTCCTACACTGCTGGCAGTAATGCAAATTAGTTCAACCATTGTGGAAAGCAGTATGGAGGTTCCTCAAAAAACTCAAAATAGAAATACCATTTGACCCAGGAATTCCACTCCTAGGAATTTACCCAAAGAAAACAAGTTCTCAGACTGAAAAAGACATATGCACTCCTATGTTTATTGCAGCACTATTTATAATAGCCAAGATATGGAAGCAACCTAAGTGTCCATCAGTAGATGAATAAAGATGTGGTACATATACACAGTGGATTACTATTCAGCCATAAAAAGAAAAAAAATCCTACCATTTGCAACAATATGGATGGAGCTAGAGGGTATTATGCTCAGTGAAGTAAGCCAAGCAAGAAAGACAAGTATAAAATCATTTCACTCATCTGCGGAGTATAAGAACAAAGAAAAAACTGAAGGAACAAAACAGCAGCAGACTCACAGAACCCAAGAATGGACTAACAGTTAGCAAAGGGAAAGGGACTGGGGAGGATGGGTGGAAAGGGACGGATAAGGGGGAAAAAGGGGCATTATGATTAGCACACATAATGTAGTGGGGGGGCATGGAGAAGGCAGTACAACACAGAGAAGACAAGTAGTGACTCTATAGCATCTTACTATGCTGATGGACAGTGACTGTAATGGGGTATGTAGTGGGGACTTGATAATGGGGGAGTCTAGTAACCATAATGGTGCTCATGTAATTGTACATTAATGATGCCAAAAAAAAAAAACAGCAGCAGACTCACAGATTCCAAGAAGGGACTAGTTGTTACCAAAGGGAAAGGGTGGGGGAGTGTGGGTTGGGAGGGCGGGAGATGGGAATTGAGGGGTATCATGATTAGTACATATGGTGTGAGTGGGGGTCATAGGGAAGACAGTGTAGCACAGAGAAGACAAGTAGTGACTCTGTGGCATCTTACTACACTGATGGACAGTAACTGCAAAGGGATATGGGGGGGACTTGATATGGGTGAATGTAGTAACCACATTGTTTTTCATGTGAAACCTTCATAAGAGTGTATATCAATGATACCTTAATTAAAAAAAAGTGTGTATCAATGATACTTTAATAAAAATAAATAAATAAAAATGTAAAAACCACTCTTAGCTGCGGGACATAAAAAAAAAGGCAGTAGGCCTTTCAGCCCATGGGGCACAATTTGACAACTTGATCTAAAATGATGACTACTAAATAATAAATGTCATGTTAAGTGTTAGGTGCTAATAATACAACAAAAGAGTATATTCCCTGTAGAAGAAATATAAACCTAGCAAGAGTAGTTGGCTACAAAAAGCAAAAGGGAGCAAATAAATGAGCAAAGTATGTTGTTAAAGTAAGCATTTATGGACTGGGAGAAGATGTGTTAAATAACAAACAAACAAATTTTTGGATGCCAGCAACCTGGGAGTTGTGGCAGAAAGCATTGTATTTGGGAGGGAAGAATAAACTATGATTAACTTATTAAATATAAATTTAAAGTATATATACACAATGGAATATTATTCAGCCATAAGAAGAAAACAAATCCTACCATTTGCAACAACATGGATGGAGCTAGAGAGTATTATGCTCAGTGAAATAAGCCAAGCCGAAAAAGACAAGTATCAAATGATTTCACTCATCTGTGGAGCATAAGAACAAAGAAAAAACTGAAGGAAGAAAACAGCAGCAGATTCACAGAACCCAAGAATGGACTAATAGTTACCAAGGGGAAAGGGACTGGGGAGGATGGGTGGGAAGGGAGGGATAAGGGGGAAAAAGGGCTATTACAATTAGTACACATAATGTAGAGGGGGTGGCGATGGGGTAGGGGGATACGGGGAAGGCAGTATAACACAGAGAAGACAAGTAGTGATTCTATAACATCCTTCTACGCTGATGGACAGTGACTGCAATGGGGGTATGTGATGGGGACTTAATAATAGGGGGAGTTTAGTAACCATAATGTTGCTCATGTAATTGTATATTAATAATAGCAAAATTAAAAATATATATATGTATAAATTTAAGTAAGGCTGAATAAAGTAAGATAAACTTTTAAAAGAATGGAAATATATCCTGACAGACCAAGTAAAGGAAAAAAGTAGATCAAGAAAAATCAGTAATCATCTCAAAGTGACTCCTGCCCTGTTGCACCCAGCAGGCAGCCTTGGCTGGGACCAACCCTCCACAGCAAATCTCCCACCTGGGGAATGGGGGAGCCGAAAGCATGCCCCCAGCAGTCACAGCTTGTCTGGACAGAAGAGTAAACATGCAGCCCCTGCAAGGGACACTGCTGGAGCACCTGGTCTGGTGACCAGGAGGGATTGCACTTCTGGGCCCCAGGACATTTTCTACATAAAGTCACTCATTCAAGACAGGGAGATGTAGCTGATCTACCTAAAACATAGAAACAAACAGAGTCAGGCAAAATGAGGAGACAGAAGAGTATGTTCCAAATGAAAAATTGAGGCAAAGTTTCAGAGAAAGGATTAGAACTGACAACACGAACATAAGCATCTCCCTGATGAATAGGTCAAAGTAATGGTCATAAAGATGCTCACCGAACTCAGAAAAAAGTTTGAACATAGAACTTCAATGAAGAAATAGAAAATAGGAAAAAGAACCAATAAGAGCTAAAGAACACAAGAGGTGAAATGAAAAATACATTAGAGATAATCAACAGCAAATAGAGGATGCAGAAAAAAAATGTATCAGTGAGATGTGGAAATCACCCAAGATGAGAAGCAAAAAATAAAGAACTTTTTTTTTGAGGGACAAATGATTTCTTTGGATTTACATTCATCTATGAAATACAAATGCTGACTATCTGAGTCAGTGTATGAGAAAAGATCCTCTTAAAACTATTTTCCCCAAATATGGATTTCCTGGAAGTCAGATCACTCACAATTCAGCTTGTCTTCCATTTCTGCCATTTGAAGTATCATCTATTTTTTTTGAATTGAAGTATCGATACACAATCTTATGAAGGTTTCACATGAACAGCACTGTGGTTTCAACATTCACCCGTATTTCAAGTCCTCACTCCCCTCACTGCAGTCACTGTCTATCAGCATAGTAAGACACTACAGAGTCATTACTTTGCCTTCTCCATGCTGTACTGCCTTCCCTGTGACCCACCTATATTGTGATTGCTAATTGTAGTAGAAGGCTAGTCTATTTCTAGCCTGAACCAGGAGAAATGTACAGAACCCTTATGATTTATCCAACACGATACCATTTTATTTCAAACTCTGATCGCTGTTTTGTGATGAGGAAGAAAATTCTGCCAGTTTGCTCCTGACAGTCCCTGCTGCAGGAAAAATGGGTATCAGATATTCTCTGAAACATAATTTTATCTAGACTCAGAAGCTAAACATACAATTAGAAAAGAAGTAGAAAAAGTGGGTCCATGGCTGTGTATACCAGCCACCCACCTGGGCCCAGCCATCAGCCACGGCTGTTGAGGATGAGACTGCTGAAAAGACCCAAGCAGAAAGTAAGACAACCAAGGTAGCTCTTTCTACAGGCTGACCGAGATGGAGACCTCACAGCTCCAGACTTCCAAACTTCATAGCTTCCAGCCACCTCACCAGCCTTGCTTCATCCCAGGAGGCATTTCTGCAATCAGGCTAGCTGAGGCTTAAGGGCCTCTCCATGTGGCTCTTCACTGTCTTCCCAGGGTTTCAGCTGGGGGCCAGGGATCATCACCACCTGAAGGATGGGTTGCTTACGGGCTGCCCATGGTGGGATGATCTTGCTGCCATGCATTCTTTAGGTCCCACAGGGGTCTGTCAGGTGCTTTTCAAACACAACATACTCCAGGACATCCCTGTGCACATCCTCCTGCCCATACATCAACTCGCCAAACCAGTCATAGATGGCCAGGCTGCCGAGCATGCATGTGGACAGTGACCTGCCCACATATGTTGGCCTGGTTTAACAGACTTGAACAGTGAACCTAAACCACCTGTGGATGGCTCTAAAGATTCTACGAAGCTCCAGTGGATGGTCTTATATTTGATGTCCCAGACCATGTCTGGAAAATAGTTTTCAGTTACGAAGGTATGAAGCTGGTCATGATCTGAGTTGTTTAGACAAGATGAGCTTCAATGAAGATCTCCTTAGCTTTTTCAGCAAAGCCTCTTATTTTAAAATTTACATCATATTCTCTTATCTTCTGGATTGACAATTGTGACACCACATTCTTCTTCAATAGCTCAGTTCTCTGTGCCAGCCCTTCCTTTGAAAGAGATGACACACAAGCATCACTCTATGGAGGAATATAGGCATCAAAGGTATTAGCTGTACAAGCCAGATGTATGGGACACTCCAAACATTCTGAAGGAATAGTGGTCTTGCTTCCTGGGTATCTATAAAGTCCTTTTCTGCTTTGTATTTGGGTTCATTAGTAGGATTAGTGAAACGTTTCTTAGTTCTCTTTGGAACTATGGCTGTGGACTGAGTGATGAGGACTGGCTGTCAAGACCACCAACTCACAGCCCAGGATAAGGAAGACAGCCCCCACAACAAGGGGGCTGCCATTATGCTCATGCAAAAGCATAAAGAACTTTTAAAAATGAGGATATCTTAAGGGGCCACTGGGACAACATCAAGTGTACTAACATTTGCATCACAGGGGTCCCAGAAGGAGAAAAGAAGGGCAGAAAAGTTATTTGAAAAAAATAATAGCTGAAAACTCCCCTAATCTGGGAAAGAAAACAGACATCCAGGTCCAAAAAACAGAGAGACCACAAACAAGATGAACCCCAGAAGTTCCACATCAAGACACGTAATAAATTAAGATGTCAAAAATTAAAAATAAAGAGGGAATCTTAAAAGCAGCAAGATAAAAGCAACCAGTTACATACAAGGGAACATCAATAAGACCATGCTGATTTTTCAGCAGAAACTTTGCAGGTCAGAAGTGAGTGGCATGATATATTTAAAGAAGAAAAACCAAAAATCTACAAGAATACTCTCCCAGCAAGGTTCTCATTTGGAATTGAAGGAAATAAAGAGCTTACCTGACAAACAAAAGTTAAAAAGGCTCATCACCATTTAAACGATCTTATAAGAAATATTAAAGGGATTTATTTAAGTGGAAATAAAAGGCAATAACTAGAAGAAAATCGTGAAAGAAAAAAATCTCCCTGGTAAAAAGCAAACATATAGTAAAAGTACTGGATCACCCACTTATAAAGCTATTATGATAGTTACAAGGCAAAAGTAGTAAAATCAACTATATATACAATAATTAGTTAAGATAAACAACATTTTTAAAATGTAAAACAGGATATCAAAAATATAAAATGGATGTGTGTGTCAAAATATAATGCTTTTAGAATGTGTTCAAACTTAAGTGACCATCGACTTAAAACAGACTGCTATATATACAGAGGGTGTTATATATGAATCTCATGATTACCACAAACCTAAAAGTCATTAACTTGCAAAGGAAGAGAGCAAGAGAAGAAACAACAAACTACAAAACAACAAGAAAATAATTAGGAAATGGCAGTAAGTACATACCTCCAATAATTAAATATAAATGGAGTAAATACTCCAATAAAAAGACACAGGGTAACTGGATTAAAAGAACACATGTATATGCTGTCTACTAGAGACTCACTCGAAAGCAAAAGACACATACAAAGAATGAAGTGATGGCAAAAAGATATTCCATACAAATGAAAATGAAAAGAAAGCCCAGGTAGCAATATTTTGTCTCAGACAAAATAGACCTTAAAAAAGGCTGTATAACAAAAGACAGAGAAAGGCATCACATAATGATAAAAGGATCAACCCAACAAGGGATATATAATTGTAAATATGTACCCAACATAGGAGAAGCTAACTATATAAAGCAAATATAAACAGAAATAAAGGAAAAAACTGACAATAATATAAGAACAGTTAACACTCCACATACATCTATGGATAGATCATCAAGACAGAAAATCAATAAGGAAACAATCACTTTAAATGACACATTAGACCAGGAGGACTTAATAGACATACACAGAACTTTCCATCCCAAAAGAGCAGAATACACATTCTTTTCAAGTGCTCATAGAGCATTCTCCAGGATAGTACACGTTAGCCCAAAAAACAAGTCTCAATACATTTAAGACTGAAATCATATTAAGGATCTTTTCTTACCATAATGGCATGAAACTAAAAATAAATTACAAGAAAAAACTTAAAAAACAAACACATGGAGGTTAAACAACATACTACTAAACAAACAATGGATCAACAAATAAAAGAAGAAAAACAGAATGTATGTTGAAACAAATGAAAATAGAAACAACAACCTAAAATCTATGAGACAGTAAAAGCACTTCTAAGAGGGAAGTTTGTAGTGATAAAGACCTTCCTCAAGAAACAAAAATATCAAACCATTTAAATTTACACCTAAAGGAACTAGAAGAAGAAGAATAAAGCCCAAAGTTAGAATCAAGGAAATAAAGATTAGAGAAGTAAATGAAATAGACTAAAAAGAATAAAAAAGATCAATGAAATTAAGAAGAGGTCTTTGAAAAGATAAAATTGATAATCCTTTGGCTAGACTCACCAAAAAAAAAAAAGGGCCCAAATAAAATCAGAAATGAAAAAGAACTTAAAATTGACACACAGAAATACAAAGGATTATAAGAGAATTCTATGAAAAATTATATGCTAACAAACTGGATAACCAAGAAGAAATGGAGAAATTGCTAGAAATATACAATCTTCCAAGGCTGAACGATGAAGAAATAGAAAATCTGAAAAGATCAATTACTAGTAATGAAATTGAATCAGTTATCAAAAAACTCCCAGCAAACAAAAAAGGTCAGGATCTGATGGCTTCACAGGTAAATTCTACCAAACATTTAAAGGGTTAATACCTAGCCCTCTCAAACTATCCCAAAAAATTGAAGAAAGAATGCTTCCAAATTCATTCTCTGTGGTCAGCATTACTCATACCAAAACCAAAGACACTACATAAAAGGAAAATTACATACCAATATCCTTGATAAACACTGATGCAAAAAGCCTCAAGAAAGTATTAGCAAACTGAACTCAACAATATAGTAAAAGGATCATACATCATGATCAAATGTGATTTATTCCAAGGATGCAAGAATAGTTCAATATCAGCAAATCAATCAATGTGACAGGCCGCATTAACAAAATGAAGACTAAAAATCGTTATGATCATCTCAACAGATGCAGGAAAAGCATTTGATAAAACTCAACATCCATTCATGATTAAAAAAAGCCCTCAACAAAGTGGGTATAGAGGGAACATACCTTGGCATAATAAGACCATATATGACAAACCAACAGGTAACACCACACTCAACATGCAAAGTGGAAAGCTTTTCCTCTAAAATCAGAAACAAGACAAGGATGCCCACTCTTGGTACTTTTATTCATCAACATAGTACTGGAAGTCCTAGCCTCAGCAGTCAAACAAGAAAAAGAAATAAAAGGTGTCCAAATTGGTAAGGAAGAAGTAAAACTCACTATCTGCAAATGACACGGTACTACATATAGAAAACCCTAGATTCCATCAAAAAACCTATTAGAACTAATAAGTGAATTCAGTGAAGCTGCAGGGTACAAAATTAATATATAAAAACTTGTTGCCTTTCTAAACACTAATAAACAAACTACCAGAGAAATTAAAAAAAAAATCCCATTTACAATTGCATCAAAAAGAGTAAGTAAAATACTTAGGAATAAATTCAACCAACAAGGGGAAAGATCTATACTCTGACAACTGTGGGACACCAATTAAATAAATTGAAAATAACACAAGTCAGTGAAAAGATATACTATGTTCAGGAATTGGAAGAATATTGTTAAAATGTCCATACTACCCAAAGCAATCCACAGATTCAGTCCAATCCCTATCAAAATTCCAATGGCATTTTTCACAGAACTAGAACAAATGATCCTAAAATTTGTATGGAGCTACAAAAGACCCTAAACAGCCAAAGCTATTTGAGAAATAAGAATAAAGCTGGAGGAATCATATGCCCAGATTTCAAGTTATACTTTGAAACTATCTTTATCAAAACCATATGATGCTGGTAATAAAAACAGATACATAGATCAATGGAACAGAACAGAAAACTCAGAAATAAATCCACACTTATATGGCCAAATAATCTACAACAAAGGAGGCAAAAACATACATTGGGGAAAAGTTTCTTCAACAAATGGTGTTGGGAAAACTGGAGAGCTACATACAAAATAATGACACAGGACCTCTTTCTTATACCATACACAAAAATAAACTCAAACTGGATGAAAATCTAAATATAAGACCTGAAAACATGAAACTCCTAAAAGAAAACACAGGCAATAAACTCTTGACATCGGTCTTAGCATCTGTCTCCTCAGGCAAGGTCAACAAGAGCAAAAACATACAGCTGGGACTACATCAAACTGAAAATCTATTGCACAGAGAAGGAATCAACAAAATGAAAAGGCAATCTAATATATAGGAGGAGGTATTTGCAAATGATACATCCAATGCGGGGTTAACATCCAAAATATATAAAGAACTCATACAACTCAACAACAAATAAACAGTCTGATTAATAAATGGGAGAAGACTTGAATAGACATTTTCTCAGACATACAAGTGGCAAACAGACATGAAAACATGCTCAACATTACTAATCATCAGGGAAATGCAAATCAAAACAAAATGAGGTATCACCTCACACCAGTCAGAATGGCTAGCATCAAAAAGACAAAAAAGTGTTGGCAAGGATGTGGAGAAAAGAGAATCTTTAGGCACTGTTGGTGGGAATGTAAACTGGTGCAGCTACTATGGAGAACAGTATGGAGGTTTTTCAAAAAACTAAAAATAGAAATACCATATGATCTAGCAATTCCGCTTCTGGGTATTTATCTGAGGAAAACAAAAATACTAATTCAAAAAGATAATATGCACTATGTTCACTGCAGCATTATTTATAATAGCTAAGATATGGAAGCAAACAAAGTGTCTGTTGATAGATGAATGTATAGAGATGTATACTGTTAAAATTAATAAAGGGAAATCTCACTGAAATGGAATCAGGAGGCCTGCCGTATGAACTCTCATGTCCACTACTCCTCTTCAATTACAGACCTCCCTGCCAAGAGACTAGCACCTTACAATGCATACTGTTTTAGCTACTTTACTCCTTAGTAAGAAGAGGGAAGAGTTCCTGCCTCCTCCAGCAACAGCCCAGCCAAGGAAAGACTGTCTCAACTCAGCCGATAAGAAGCCATGACACGTGGGACTCCCAGTTTCCTCCAATGGACTTTTTGCTTTGAACAGTCCACCCAACTCCCCCAACTTTCTTCTATAAAAAAGCATTCCTCTCCCTTGTTTTCCAGACATGCTTATGATTTTGCCATCACTTTCTTGTCCTGAATTGCAATTCTCTGCTGTTCCCAAATAAACCCATTTTTTGCTGGCAAAATAACTGATGGTTTTAAAGTTAAAAATGTATGTGTGTGCGTGTATATACATATACAATGAAATGTTACTCATCCATAAAAGTGAATGGTATCTTGCCATTTTTAACAATATGGATGGACTTAGAGGGTATTCTACATGAAATAAGACAGAGAAGGACAAATACCGTATGAGTTCATTTATATGTGGTTATCTAAAAAACAAATGAACTAACAAAACAAAACAGACACATAAACACAGAGAATTGGTGGTTGCCAGAGGGGAAAGAGGTAGTGGGATAAGCAAGATAAGTGAAAGGGATTAAGAGATACAAACTTCCAGTTATAAATAAGTCACAGGGATATAAAGTACAGCATAGGAAACACTGTCAATAACAGTGTAGTAACTCTGTATGGTAACAGGGTAACCAGATGTATGGTAGTGAGCATTTTATAATGGATATAAATGTTGAATCACTATGTTATACATCTGAAACTAATACAATATTGTATATCAACCACACTTCAATAAAAAAGAAAATCACTAATTAAAATAAAAATGGAATCAATGTTTAGTAAAAGATTAAGACCTTCAGAAAAGTTAAATATATATGTATACAAATATACTTTTTATAAGAGGCATACTTTAATACAAAAGGTACAGAAAAGCTGGCACAAAAATATTAATTAGCTAAAACATAATTCCAACAATATGTATATTTCATGACTCCCAAATTCTATAAATTCTATTTAACACATACAAATGGATTAAGAAAGAAGATTGGACCACCCACACAAAACTGATAATACTGGCTACCTCCCAAGTGAGAAGACTAGCTTTAATGGTTAAGAGGATTTTAGCACTGAATGAGATAACCTAATTCCAAGAGTGACAGCATGCTAGGGAGGGCAGAACTACAAAAGAAGATAGTAGGAGAGAGTAAAAGACAGAATTCATGTATGAACTGTGTTAAAGACTTCAACGTATATGCTATGTGGAAGCAAATAAGCCAAGATGTTAAGTATTGACCACTGGATAATGTAATAGGTTGGTAGTTATTAGATTGAACCATATTGAAATTGATAACATTCAACTGTTCTGACAGATGAAAACAGGAATTTCATATAGCTTAACTTACTGTGCTTTTGTTTTTTCCTATATTTTCACTTTTCACAATATCAAACACAAAAAGAAAAATGAATTACCAGGCAATAAGAAAAACCAAGTCATCAGAAAAATTTTAAACTCTGGGTACAAAGAGAAAAGTTTACAAGTGTCAGAAGAGAACTGAATAGGTCGCTACATGGCATAAAGAAAAATTGGCATTTGGGTCTGCAAAGCAACTGGAATTTGGGGGCTGGGTAATGGAGTTAAGGAAGTCATAGAGAAGGGGCTCTAAAATTCTGCATAATTTACCTCAGATCTTTGGCTGGTTCCTATATGTTTAGGTTGGAGGGCAAGCCTCTAGGAGAATTAGCAGAGTGCAGCAGTTTTGTTCTACCAGAGTTAAATTATTGGTAAAACAAAACTTAATATTCTTTAGAGTTATGTTATCATAACTTTAGATTATGAGTTTATCATATATGTCCAACATACAAAAATTACTAGACATGCAATAAAGCAAAAATCAATGAAAGGACAAAAATCAAGTGACAGTCAAAAGCAGATGTAGAGATGATCCACATATTAGAGTTAGCACACAAAGACTTCATATTAACTGTAAAGTAATATGTGAAAATACAGAGAAAAAGTTGGACAATGTGGGTGAAAATATGGGAATATTTCAACACAGAACTAGAATCTACAAAAAGGAAGCAAATGGACATTCTAGAACTTACAAAATGTAGTTTTTACCTAAAATTAAAAATGAATTGTACATACTTAAGAGCAGACTGGACACAGCAAAAGACAAGAATTGTGAACTTGAAGACAGGTCAATAGATGATATCCAACTGAGACAGAGAGGAAAAAATGGCGGAAATAACAAAACATGAAAGAGATGTGAGGCATGGCCAAAAAACCTAAGGCACTGTTGCTTACAATGTTGAAAGAAAAAAACAAAAAAGGATTATGTGTAGTCCCAGAAAAGAAGAAAAGAGAATGGGACAGAAACAATAGTTGAAATAGTAGCTGGGAATTTTTCAAATTTGATAAGAGGTGTCGACCACAGATCTAAGAAACTCAATAAAGCCCAAGCAGAATAAATTCAAAGAAAATCATATCCAGATACATAATACTGAAGTTGCTGAGTGCTAGAGAAAAAGAGATTATCTTAAAAGTAACCAGAAGAAAAAGATGTATTGCTTTTAGGGCATAATAATAAGGAATACTATTTTTTTTTACCAGAAGCCACAGACCTGAGACAAAAACAGAATGCCATCTTTAAAGTACTGACCAAAAACCCCTAGCATTCTATACCCAGGTAAAATATTTTTCAAAATGAAAGCAAAATAAAGACATATATACGATTAATTTTAAAAAGCTGCAAGAATTCACTGCATGTATACCTCTCTTGGACTAGTATGCTAATGAGGTAGTATAATACTAATTACAAGATGATTAGTGAAATACATAAACTGTAATCTCTAGAGAAACCGCTTCAAAAATAAAAGGTACAAAGGAAAAAAGGCACAAAGGTACAGATAAAAACAAATAGCAAGATGATAGACACAAACCTAACTGTGCCTATAACTAAATCAACCATATATAAAATAATGTATCAATTAAAAGAGACTGTCGGGCTGGATAAAAACCATGACCCAACTATATGCTGTTTAGAGGAAATACATTATAAATATAAGAAAACAAATAGATTGAAACAAAAAGAACGGAAAAAGACACACCACAAAACACTAATCATAAAAAGGTAGGTATGGTTGTATTTATATCAGATAAAAAAGTATAACCAGAGCTAAAAAGAGACATTCCAAAATGACAAAAGGGTAAATCCATTACGAAGACAGAACAATCAAAAATGTGCATGCAGTCCATAAATATATATGCACTTAATAATATAGCTTCAAATTATATTGAGCAAAAACAGAACTAAAGTGAAGAATGGACAAATTCACATTCACACTATCAGTAAAAAGAACAGAATGAAGACCTTTCAGAAATGCTAAGTCTAAAAAAATGTATCTCTCACATACCCATTCTGAAAAAGCTACTGAAGAATGTATTCCAGTAACACAACAGTAGTTCAAAAAAAGACAAAGACATGGAATGGGCAAACAAAAGATACAGCTAAAGGAAATATTTAGGAGGAGTTTAAAGGGGACTGCAGGATGGCAGTGATTCACTACTGATACCAAACTACTTACCATACAGATTAAAATTGTGTAATTCAGACATTTTGAGGGTTGCCATAAACAAGATGCCTACTGCCATTACAACACCTTTTTAACCTGAGGGCACAATGCCTGGGTGAGCTGGGCCCAAATTCTTATCTGTACTTGGTTTGGCTAGTCCTGAACAAATGCTGATGACATCTATTTCTCCCTTCCACACCAGGCTGCCTTAGATTGGGAGAAGAGTGATTTCATCTCACAAAGTGTTCTGTGTTGATCTACACCTGAGAGTTGGCAGTTGACCAGTAAGCTAAGAAGCAGAAAATACAGAGCAGCCCCACACAATCGAATTACATTTCCGCCAGACATGTAATACCTAATCCACACTTTGACTCTGCTAAATGGCCCAATCATGTGAACCTATGTTTTCTTGTTTCTCATGACCTTGCCAATGACTTCTCCAAATGGAATTTCTGTAAACTCTCAAAAAAGCTGAAGCCAGACTATCATCCAGAGACTATTCAGCTCATCTTCTAGAAGCCTGTATCTAATACCAGCAAAATTTCTAGATTTGTGCTTATTTGATAAGTTTTGCCAATTGCTCCCCAGTAGGCTGTCTTACTTTATACTACCACCAATACATGAGTGGTTTCATCTCTCTTCTGCTAACACTAGCCAATATAACTTGAAAAAACAATGATATAACCTAAGTCTTAATAAAGGGAACATGGATGCCTAAAAGGAAAAGTCTGGAAGAAATAAAACACCACAATTCAGACAGAAAATTATACAAAAGGCAATATAAGTTCCAGTTACAATTTTTCAAAACTGAATTTTATATTGATTAGGGATATAATACGTAAGTGATAAAATCTCTAAGAAAAGCAAAGAAATAATAGAAATGTCAAGATAGTGGCTACCTGTGAGGAGGATTCAATCAGAGAATGTATCATAAACAACAGGTAATGTTCTATTTCTTAATCTGGGTGGGTACATGGGTGCCCATTTTATTATTCTTTAATGTACACATATTTGTTATACACATTGTTATAACATGCACAGAGTATTAGAATGCTTTCTATACTCCCATATACACATGGTACATTACACAATTTAAAAAGTTAGGGAAAAAATGAGGAAACTCTCCATGCTCTGATATGGAAAGACTTCAAAGATATGTCACTGAGAGACAAAAGACACATAATCAGAGAATGAAAAGACAAACCACATTTGGAGATAAAATCTTCGCAAAACACATACCCAAAAAAGGATTTGCACCCAAAATATATATAAAGAATTCTTGCAACTCGGCAATATGAAAACAACCAACCTGATTTAAAAATGGGCCAAAGACCTTAACAGACATCTCACCAAATATATACAAACGGCAAGTAAACACATGAAAATTTCAACATCATGCTATCAAGGAATTGTAAATTACAATGAGATACCCCTACATACCTATTGGAATGGTCAAAAACCACAACACTGACAACACCAAATGCTGACAAGGATGTGGAGTAACAGGAACTCTCATTCATTGTTGGTGGGAATGCAAAATGGTACAGCCATTTTGGAATACAGTTTGGCAGTTTCTCACAAAACTGAACATATTCTTATCATACAATCAATGTGCTCCTTAGTATTTACCCAAATGAGAAATTTATTTTATAGATGTTTATAGCAGCTTTATTCATAACTACCAAAACTTGGAAGCAACCAAGACGTCCTTCAATAGGTGAACAGATAAATAAATGGTGGTACATCCATATAATGGAATACTATTCAGTGCTAAAAACAAATGAGCTATCAAGCCATGAAAAGACATGAAGAACCTTTAAATACATTATTTCGAAGTGAATGAAGCCAATCTGAAAAGGCTCCATATTGTATGATTACAACTATATGACATTCTGGAAAAGGCAAAACCAGGGAGACAGTAAAAAGATCAGTGATTTCCTGGGGCTCAGAAAGAGAGAGGGATGAATAGATGGAATACAGGGCAGTGTATTCCATGTGATATTATAGTGGTTGATATACATCATTACATATTTGTCAAAACCCAAAGAATACACAATACCAAGACTGAATACACAATATCTTAGATAAAGTATCAATATTGGCTAAACTGTAACAGGCACACATTAATGTAAGATGTTAGTAACAGGGAAACTATGTACAAAGGGAGTAAGAGAGTCATATGGAAACTCTATACGTTTCACTCAAATTTTCCATAAACCTCTAACTGCTGTCAAAAAATGATGTCTATTACTTAAAAACAAAACAAAATAGGTACAGAACAGTATGCTTAATATGCTATCTTTATAACATCCTGTATTTCTACTTGTGTAAATATGTACAAATCAACTCTGGAAAGCAACTCAAGAAAATGACAATGTTCCTCATGGAGGCTAGGGGAAGAATTAAAATACAGACCCAGACATCTACTGAGTTCTCTGGCATCATGCTAATCTGATTGGAAAAATAAAAGGCATACAGTAATACCTTGCATTTTCACTTACGAATGCTAAAAGAAATAATTAGAAACAAACTGATAACTCATTTAATTTAGCTTGTTTCTGGGAACACTGTCCAAAACACCATCTATACAAAGGTCCATAAGATTTATTCAGTCCTAATGCTAAAGAGCCAGTGAAATGACCTTTATAATTAACACAAGAAGTTAATTAACTTGGTTTGCTTTCTAGCTGCTGGTATTGACCAGTCATTCTTACTATGTTTTCTTGAGTTTTACTCATTTACACCCTTCTGTTTCATTTTCTGTGTCCTTATAAACTTTCTCCAGTGTACTGAAAAACACAACTAGGAATAAACAAACAACTCACCTTGGATTTGTTCATTTTCTGCAGTTTTTGGATAAAGGCAGAGAACTATGAAGGCAGAACTGGAATAGAGGAAAAAGAGGAGGTATTATTATTAAAGATCTGAACTGCCTTAGAAGTCCTAGAAGGGCTTGTTTAGAAATCCTTACACATCTACTGGGAAAGTACCACACTCCTGGGAAAGTTCCTCTGCCTCTTCAGAAGGGACAGAAAGTATCATTCTGGCAGCACTCACTTTCAACCAAATATTATGAGACACCCAAAAAGGCAAGACAAAGACAATCCACTATCAAAAAAACCAAGCAATCAACAGAAGCCTCAACTGATGAAATTATCAGACAGGGAATTGAAAACAACTATGATTCCATATATTAAAGCTTTAAAGGAAAAGATGGAGGACATGAAGAAACAAATAGGAAATTTCAGCAGAGATGGAAACTGTAAGAAAAAATAAAATAGAAATGCTAAGAAATAAAAGCAAAATAACAGAGTTGAAAGTTCAACAGGTTCATTAGATTTAACAGAGGTGAGAAAATTTTCAGTAAATCTGAAGATAGGTCAAAAGAAATTACCCAAATGTAAACACAAAGATAAAGTAGAAGAAGAAGAAACAGAACCCAAGGGCTGTGGTACAGTATATAATGGCCTAACAAACATGTCATTGGAATCCCAAAAGAAGAGTGGGACAGAAGTATTTGAAGACATATGATTAAGAAATTCCCCCAAATAATGAGTAATTATCAAACCACAGATCCAAGAAGTTCAGATAATTTATCCAAACGGGATAAATACCAAGACTATAAAACAAAAACATAAAACAGACACATTACATTCAAAACACTGAAAATATAAGTTAAAGTCTTGAAAGCAGCTAGAGGAAAAACTGACACATCACATACAGAGGAAATGAGATAAAGAACCAGAGCCAATTTCTCATCAAGAACTATACAAGCTAGAAGATAATGTAGTGAAATCTTTAAAGTGCTTGAAAAAAAAACTATCAACCAAGTATTCTATATCCAGCAAATATCTTTCAAAAAATGAAAGTGAAAATAAACCTTTTCAAATAAAAGCGGAGAATTCATTATCAGTAGACCTGTACTACAGGAAATATTTAAAGATTTCGGGTAGAAAGGATATGATCCCAGACAGAAACCTGTATCTACAGCAAAGTAATAAAGATCCCTGGGAATGGTAAAATGAAGATCAATATAAAATACAATTTTTCTTATTTTTAATCACTCTAACAAATAATTGTCTAAAAAAGAGTAGCAAAGTTTTGTGGGCTTATACCATATGTAAAAGTAAAGACGGTAACAGCACAAAAGATGGGGTGATGAAATTGGAAGTATAACTGCTGTAAAGATCTTACATTACACATTAAGTAATATGATATTTAAAGGTCTATTGTGATTGTATTATAATATTACTTAAAGGTCCATCTCTACTCAAAATATTTACCATAAATCTAGCACAACCACAAAACTTTTTTAAAAGGAATAAATAAGCCAATAGTGCAGAAAAAAAATGGAATCATAAAAAGTACCCCCTAAACTTTAAAGTGCTCAGAAAAAGAGAAAAATAGGAACAAAGACCAGACAGGACAAGTAGAAAAAACTACCAAGATAGTAATTTTAATCCAACCATACCAGAAATTGGTATAAACACACCACTTAAAAGAGGTTGTCAAATTGGATAAAAACGGCTTTTGCGGTCTATAAGCAGTGTGTTTTAAGTATAAAAACAGCTAGATCAGAAGTAAAAGGATGAAAAAATAAAACACTAATCAAAAGAAATTTGGATACTATCAAACCCAGTAGACTTCGGAAGGAATATTACAGAATGTCACCGTGATAAATGACACATGATGTGTCACATCACCAGAAGACATAATAATGTCTTATGTCTATAAGTATACACACCTAACAAAAGAACTTCAAAATACAATAAGCAAAAATTTATGTAACTTAAAGAAAAAAAGTAGACAAACCCACAATTACAGCTAGAGACTTCACTACTCTTTTCTCAGTAATAGAACAGGTAGATAGAAACCCAGTAAGAATATAGAAAAATCGAACCACATTATCAGCTACCCTGGTCCAGTTAGTACTGGTAGAAGACTCCACCAAAAGCATAGTAGTCATTAATACATATAAAACATTCCCAAGATAGATCACATTCTTGGCCATAAAACAAACGTCAACAGGTTTTAAAGAATTGAGATTTCTAACCAAGAATATTCTTTGACCAAAGCAGAACTAAACTAGAAATCAGTAATAGAAAGAGATCTGGAAAATCCCCAAATATTTGGAAGTTAAACAACAAAACTTCTAAATAATCAATGGGTAACAAAGAAAGTCACAAGGTAAGTTAAAACACAAATATAGAATTGAATGGAAATGAAAACAACATATCAAAATTTGAGGGATGTAGCTAAAGCAGTATTTACGGGACAATTAAAGCATTAAACTACTTACATTGGAAAAGAAAGGTTTTAACCAATGACCTCAACTTCTAAAGAAATGCAGAAAAAAAGTTAAACCCAAAACAAGCAAAACAAAGTACATAATAAAGGTACAAGCAGAAATCAATGAAACTGAAAACAGAAAAATAGATTCAATGAAACCAAAAAAGAAGCTGGTTATTTAAAAAGATCAGCAATACTGATAAATCTCTAGCCAAACTGACATAGGATGACACACATTACCA
The DNA here is from genome assembly GCA_032199065.1 of Smutsia gigantea. Taxonomy (NCBI): domain Eukaryota; kingdom Metazoa; phylum Chordata; class Mammalia; order Pholidota; family Manidae; genus Smutsia; species Smutsia gigantea. The sequence goes on from JAVSCE010009532.1 coordinate 41,309, forward strand.
GTATCAAGAATGCTGGAGGACACATTACCACAGATGATACAAACACTAAAAAGCGTTATTCTTTAGCAACAGAAACAGATAACCATTAGCAACACTAAGGAGAAAAAAAGGAGAGTCTTAAATACACAAGAATAGCAGGAAATCAACAAACAAAAAATGAAATAATGGGAAAAAGATTCCATCTTTAATAGCAATAAAATACTACTTAAAAGTAAGGTTAAGAAAAATGCAGATCTCTTAGGAAGATTATAAAATGCTGTTAAGGGGGACAAAAGAGAACTTGAACAAATGGGTAAACCTATATAGTAAGACCCAACATCACTAAATTGCTCATTCCCCCTAATTAAATGAGATCATTATGAAAGTTTTAATAGGCTCCTTTTTCAAATACAATTGATTCTGAAGTTCCAGCGGGAAAAAGTGAATTTGTAAAAATCACAAAGTGGTCACGGTTTTTGGGAGTCATAAAAGAGAAGAGCGGTAAATTCAACAATGGACAAATTCAAAATTCAAAACGCCTGCATGGTAAATACTACCAGTGAGCAAAGTCATAAGGCAAATTGAACACACAGGCCATTCGTATACCGAAGTACCAGCCAGCTGTGTAACCCTGGGTACATCACTTCACCTGAGCTCCGTTTTTCCTTCAGTCTTAACTGAGATACCAGCGAAACACAGGATAGGTATGCGGACCAGCTACACACTTAACTCAAAAGGCCTTCGCAAAGTGGCCATTGGGCACCCCGAGGGAACCAGGGAACTTGGGAGCTTTCACTCCTCCCAGCGCCGCGCCCGCCGCCGGCCGCAGCCGCGACCTCCGGCGCCGCCAGGTGCGTCCGGCCCCGCCCAGCCTCGCCCCGCGCCCGCAGAGCCGGGTCACGCGCTCGCACGCCGGGCTTCCGGAGGCGCTCCGCTGCGGGAGACTCTCACCGCCGGTCGGAAGCGCTTCTGACAAAGGGAGGAAAGCCAGCCCTCGCCACCGCCCTCCGCCTCCGCCTCCGCCCTCCCCGCCCCCGCACGTCCGGCCAGGCGGCCCGCTGACCCCGCGCCGAGGAGAGCGCCGGGTGGCCCCCGAAGCTACCCCGAGGGTCACCATCGCTTGCGAGTCGCCCAAGTTTGGGCTCCCACCCCGCGCGGGCAAAGCCCATCTCTCATTCCTTCCCGTCGGCCCCCAGACCCCGCGGAGCTGCTGGCTACCCACCCCCCATACCTGGCCGGGCAAAGCCTCCACTCGTGGCTCAGCGCCAGGCCGGTTACGGCACTGGGGGGTTAAGACGCGCGGACACGGGCCCCGTCACCCACTCGCGGCTGGGGTGGGGGAAGGGAGGACACCGGCTCGCTCGCAGTATTGCACATGCGCAGATGCGGGGCTGGTTGCAGTCCATGGTCCTCCGAGTGATGGTCCGTGGAGCTTCGGGACTACGTTTCCCATAAGCCTGCGGGGCGGCCGCGCTGTAGGGACTCTGAAGAAAGTCTTCGCCTTGTTTAGCCGTCGAATGGGCGCTGACCAAGATAATCCCTTGGCCAGAACAGTTCATTTTCCCCAAAAAGGGTTAATGGACAACCACTACCTCCCCCAAATACAAAAATCTGGCTTTTAAATATTACACAGATGATCTATGATAGCTGTATTTAAGTTAATATGTACCAATAAATATCACGCATAATCTCACTACGCTGATGGACAGTGACTGTAATGGGGTTGGTGGGGGGGACCTGATGAAGGGGTAGTTTAATAATCGTAATATTGCACATGTAATTGTAAATTAATGATAATAAAATAAGTTATATTTAAAAAATAATAATAATAAAAAAAAATCACCCATAATTTCACTTTTCAAAGATAACTACCTTTAAATTACACGCACACACCACACACACACACACACACACAAAGTTAGTCATAAAGATATCTTGCATTGCAACTAGCTTTTTTTTATCACTTTTAGGTTCATAGGAAATTTGAGAAAGTACAGAGTTAACATATTCCACTAGCCTGCACACACACATAGCCTCCACTATCAACATCCCCCACTAGAGTGGCGGTACATTTGTACAATAGGATGTATACTGACACATCACCCAAAGTCTGTAGTTTACATTAGGAATGACTCTTGGTGTTGTGCATTCTATAAGGGTTTGGACATTTATATAATGACATGTATCCACCACTATGGTATCAAACAACAGTTTCACTGCCCTAAAAATACCCTGTGCTCCATCTATTCATCCCTCCCTCTCTCCCCTGAGCTCCTGGAAATCACTGATCTTTTTACTATCTCCATAGTTTTGCCATTTCCAGAATGTCAAAATCCACTTAGAAATATGAATTTAAGGTTCTTCCCTGTCTTCATGTCTTAATAACTCATTTCTGTTTATTCCTGAATAATATTCCATTGTCTGGATGAATCATAGTTTATCCATTCACTTATTGAAGGACATCTAGGTTGCTTCCAAATTTTGACATTTATGAATAAAGCTGCTATAAACATCCCTGTGCAGCATTTTGTGTGGACATAAAATAAGTTACTCATTTTGGTAAATACCAAGGAGCGCAACTGTTTGATCATATGGTGAGAATATGTTTAGTTTGACCCATAGATCAATGGAACACAATAGAGTCCAGAAGTAAGCCCACGCATACCTGTTTAATTAATACATGATAAAGGAGCCATGAATATACAATGAGGAAAAGACTGTCTCTTCAATTAATGGTGTTGGGACAGCTTGATAGCTACATGCAAGAGAATGAAGATGGATTACTGTCTAACTCCGTACACAAAAGTAAACTCAAAATGGATTAAAGACCTAAATATAAGACATGAAACCATAAAACTCTCAGAAGAAAATATAGGCAAAAATCTCTTGAACATAAGCATGAGCAATTTTTTTTCTGGACACGTCTCCCTGGGCAAGGGAAACAAAATAAAAAATGAGCAGGTGGGACTATATCAAACTAAAAAGCTACTGTACAGCAAAGGACACCATCAACAAAATAAAAAGGCAACCTACAGTATGGGAGAATATATTCATAATTGATTTATCTAATAAAGGGTTAAAATCCAAAATATATAAAGAACTCATATGCCTCAACAATAAAAAAAAAACCTGATTAAAACATGGGCAGAGGACCTGAATAGACGTTTTTCCAAAGAAGAAATATAGATGGCCAACAGGCACATGAAAAAATACTCCACATCTCTAATCATCAGGGAAATGCAAATCAAAACCACAATGAAGTATCACCTCACCTCATACCAGTTAGAATGGCCACTATCCAAAAGACAAGAAATAAGAAAAGGGAACCCTCCTACACTGTTGCTGGGAATATAAATTGGTGCAGGGACTGTGGAAAGCAGGATGGAGGTTCCTCAAAAAACTAAAAATATAAAGACCATATGATCCAGTAACTGCACTTCTAGGAACTTACCTGAAGAAAACAAAATCCTGATTCATAAAGATACATGCACCCCTGAGTTTATTGCTGCATTATTTACAACAGCCAAGCTATGGAAGCAACCTAAGTGTCCATCAATAGATGACTGAATAAAGAAGATGTGGTACATATACACAATGGAATATTATTCAGCCATAAAAAAGAAAGAAATTCTGCCATATGCAGCAACATGGAAGGACCTAGAGGGTATTATGCTAAGTGAAATAAGCTAGGCAGAGACAGACAAATACCATATGATTTCACTTACTTGTGGAATATAAAAACAAAATAAAACCAAATGAACAAAACAGCAGTATCTTCATAGACACTGAGAACTGACCGGTAGTTACCAAGGGGGAGGGGTTGGGATAGGTGGGGTGGGAGAGGGGGATAATGGGGCACAAAAATCTCAATCATAGTATAAGTTGGTCATGGGGATGGAAATGCAGCATGGAGAATATAGTCAGTGGTTCTGTAACATCTTTCTATGCTGACAGATAGTAATTGCAATAGTTGCAGTGAGGATTTAATAATGTATATAACTGTTGAACCACTGTGTTACATGTTACATGTTTGAATGGTACTGCTATAGGATGTAAAGAGATTTTAACTGTAATAATTTTAAAGAAGTAATAATTTTAAAGACTGTTTAAAGTGGAACAATGTCCCAAAGCACATAAATTATAACGTTGTTTGTTGATAGATATTGACAAAAAAATTTTATGTTGTTTACTTGGCTCAAATGACATCATGATGGGGCATAGATCATATATCACAACACATGACCTTATCAGAGAACTTTTGTATTCTGTTATATTAAAATTTATTGGTCTTTCTTGCACTTTGAAAGGATCACTTATCCAGGCATGATTTTGTAACATCATGCTTTGTTCATTTGAAAAATACTGGCTCACTGAGTCCTGAATATCTTTTAAATGTTGATGTATTTTATTACATTGTACCAAATGACCACAATTAACATCACAACTGGTCTCATCAGAAAAGCTGAAGTATTGGGAAGCCGATACAGGTTTTTGCCCAACTTCTAACTTTCACTGGCAAGCTCATTTTATCATCAGGCAATATGATCACTTGTTTTCCGTGAAGTGACAGCTCACTTCATTAGGTCATTCTTTAGTGAAACTAGCATTTCTTTTCTGCAAGTGCATGAGAGTGCAGAATGCAATGACTGCCAGCTCAGTTTGGTGCCACTGTCTACAGTCCTGCTGTGGCACGAACAGATTCCCCCACCAACTGCTTTTCCACCACCAGTGCAAATGTCAACTCAGTGAATAAGGAAAATAATATCTAGGTATTCTTATTAAATAATAATAATTTGGTCCCCTGCAAGTGTCTTGGAAAGCCCAAGAGTTGGTCCACAGATCACACTTAATGCACAGTCACAACCACACCTAAAAAATTAACATTGTTTCCTTCATAGTGTTCAAATATCCAGTTGGTATTCATGGTTCTAAATTCTTTTTGTAAGCTTCATCCATTTCTTCAAATTTTTAAACCTCAAGATCTAAATGAGTCCACAGACTGTGACTGATGTCTTTTAATACCTAGTTTCCCTCCATATCTTTTTTTTTTCTTTGCCATTTTTACATTGAAAACTCTGGGTTGTTTATTCTGAAGAATTTCCAGTCTGGATTTCCCTGATCATCTTAGATTTTAATTATGAATTTTCTGTTTCCTCGTCTGGACTCTGAACCTGATCAAGAAGAATTTTTGATCAAATAATGACAGCAATTCCCTACTCTTTTCTGGGTCTTAGAATGATTCTTTTCCTAAGGTGCTGAGTGACAGGACCAGGTTGTCCACCAAGTGTCTTGATTTTCTGTCCTTTTATTCAGCATTCCTATAATCAAGTACCTGCTAGGGCACAACTGTGAGGGAGACACAAAGGTCTCCCACCTTGACAGCTTACATTCCAGTTGGGGGACAGGCAATAAACAATAAGTAAAACAGATTGCGAGTCAGGTGGCATCCACCACTAAGGAGATCGTATCAGGAGGGCTGTGGGGAGTGCATTTTTTAAGAGAGAAGCTAGAGAAGGCTTCACTATGCAGGTGAGGTCTGAGCCAAAACTCTATAATAAAATATTAAGCTCCATACTTTCCATAATCCCAACTCCAAGACTCCATCATCAGACCCCTACTGGTGGATGTTCTTTTCTTTGGATGATTTCCAGTGTCTGACACCACCACTCCATCTGATCACCAATGCCTCCCAGTAAGTCGACCTGCCTCCCTCTTTTATACCTGAAATGATGGAAAGGAATGATACCTGATCACAGATTTTCCCTCCTACTTGGGGCTCTGAGAGGTGGCCTTCTATTTTTCTCAAGGCAACATTATGAAGTAGGAGGCCTGCACAAATTGTCCTGAATCAGAGCAAAGTTAACACCTCATGCTTTCATTCCTTCATTTTTACCACAAACTAACTCTGGGGAACAGAACAGCCTGAACCCTGCAAAATCCAGTTATCTTACTGAGCATTTGACAAGTCCATCTTTCTCCCTGATGAATGAAGAATTCTTACCTGGGCAATGACTTAAAAAGGTTTCATCCTAGGATTGCCAGGGCACACAGGAACTGTCTCATTTATCTCTGCCTTTCCAGTACTATGCTTTGTATAGATGAGGAACGAATGAATGGCTAGGGCAAGACATTGACCTAACGATGCCTGAAACCCCGCTATGGCCAAGACTATTCAATTCTGTAGCCTTGTCCACCTGAATGAACACAGTGCTGCCTATGTATCCTGCACCTTGCAACCACCCTCACCCAACTTTTCAGTACTGTCCAGCTGAGTGGGACAAGTGGTACTCTTGCATCTTGCATCTCCCAGAGTAGGGAGCTGCCCCTTCAGTGCACCTCTCCTGCCAGCCAGGTCTTACAGGTGGGAATACAAAGAACTCTAGCTAGTTCCTTGCTCTATCCCCTCCTTGTAGAAACACACCTGAAGAATATTTTATTTATGCCACCTGGTAGAGAAAAAAAAGTCATAGTCATTCTAAATAAGTTTTAGTATTGGATGTATTATTTTATAGAAGAGTTAGAGATAATTTCATATAGGCCAGATAGACATAGATATGAATAATACTGGGCAAAGTATTATTACAAAATGAAGCAGTTGAATCAAAGACTACTGGTTTTTTTTTCTATAAGTAGATCCAGAAATAGTATGGATCAGGGATCTAGTGGTCCAAATAATTGTTTGCAGACAGAAAAACTAAAGTCTGGAGAAGTCAACATATTTTAATTGAGATAAAATTGTGTTTATGGTTTTAAAAATTATATGATTATGTTTGGGGGGGTCCCCAAGACCATGTTCAGGTTCAATTATTCACTAAAAGGACTCAGAACCTAGCAAAACTGTTACATTCGTGGTTTTTATTACACTGAAAGGACACAGATTAAAATCAGCAATGGAAAAAGGCACAGAGGCCAGGGTCTTGGAGACACTAGGCATGAGCTTACAGTTGTCCTCTTCCAGTGAAGTCATGCAGACTGCACTTAATTCTCCTAGCAACTATGTATGACACTACATATGGAGTACTACTTAGCAGGGAGGCTCACCTGAGCCTTGTTGTCCAGGGTTTTTACTGGGGGTTTATCTTACAGGCATGTGTGACTGACCTTGAGGCTGACCTTAGTCTTCAGCCTCTCCAGAGGTGAAGCTGATAATACCATTATTTAAGCTAAGACCCCAAGCTTAAATCACAATGGAAGCATAAACAATGTTTATTGTTTGGCTAGCCCAAGGTTTCAGGTAAAGAAAGACACTCTTACCAGGCAGGATATTCCAAGAGCTTAGACGTTATCTCCCAAAAGCTCAGCAACAGTCAAAAATTTCTTTGGAATGTGCAGAGTTAAGAGAACCCACAGTTGCTGAGTTTATTCTTTACTGCATAATGATTTATAACGTGTTTCTGATGCCAAGGGAAAATTTTTTTCGGGAGAAGTGATCCTGAAAAACACTGAGGTAATTTTTGTCTTTGGTAATATTTATCTTCTTCTTCTTCATACACAAGCAATCATTTCTTTGTATCCAATAGTTGGCCACATTTTGCCAAATAGTATGAAGGGAATTTATTTTGTATGAGAAGTAGTTGTTATCTCAGTGGGATTTGGAGGTCATTATGAAAAAGGAGTGGCTTGAATTAATGGCCCACCGGTTTCCCATACCCTTTGCAACATGACTGCAGGTTTTCTTATCAGGAGGTGTGGCCTATTTCTCCATAGAGAGCTCATTTCTTTTTGTAGCCAACAAATATTCCATTGTATGAATGGATTACAGTTGGTTTACCCATTCACATTTAGATGGACATCTTGGTTGTTTCTAATTTGGGAGACTATGAATAAAACTGCTATAAAATTTGTGTGCAGAATTTTGTATGGGAATAAATTTTCAACTCAGTTGGGTAAGTACTGTGGGTAAAATTATAATATTTCTAGAATATCTCGCCTGGCTTTAGTGCATCTGCATATCAACAAGTGTTCTTCAGGGGTGGAGAGAAGAAAGAAAGTATGGTTTTAGTGCATCTGCATATCAATAGGTGTTCCTCAGGGGCCAGAGCAGTTCATCACCATATCAATGGGTATTCATCTGGACAATGGAGGGCTTATCTGAACCGAAGAGCTGAGGGGGAGTGCTGGTTTTGCTTCTGCTGGAGCAGGAAAGACAGACAGCCCCAGACTGCAGTTTGTAAGCCAAAACATATTTTAAACTTTATTTCTCCCTTTGACTGATTTTGGTTTTAGAGGTATTTTGTCCTGGGATTTCCTTTCCCCAGAGTTACAGTACCTAGGAAAGGGATTGCTGGACCATATGGTAAGACTACATTTAGCTTGGTGAGAAACCACCAAACTGTCTTCCAAAGTACCATTTTGCATTCCCACCAGCAATGGATGAGAATTCCTGCTGCTCTGTGTCCTCACTGTCATTTGATGTTGTCAGTTTTCTGGATTTTAGTCATTCTAATAGCTGTGTAGTAGCATCTTGTTTTAATTTGAAATTCCACAATGATGCATGATGTTGAGTATCTTTTCAAATGCTTATTTCTCATGTGTATATCTTCTTTGGCTAGGTGTCTGTTCATATCTTTCACCCATTTTTAAACCAGGTGGTTTATTTTTTTCTTCACTGAGTTTTAAGAGCACATCTAGCACCCAAATCTGGGTTTCTAAATATTATTTTCCACTAGAAGGAGCCAGAACTCCTTGGAAAAGTGGTTGATTACCGGTCTGGGCCTGAAAAAGACAAGCTGAACCTGGAGTAACTTGTATTAGAAAGTATTAGAAAGTAAGACCAAAAAAGGTGAGAGCTAGTCTAAAGGGCAGAGACACCTATATGACAGAGGGCTCTAGTGGCCAAAGCTGGAACAATTTGAGCAACAAAACAACTAAGGATAGTATTAGATTATAATCTATGAAATAAAACAAATTACCATAAAATATGACCATATTGGTAAAATATAAATAATGGAGTAAATAAATAAATGAGGCAGAAGGCATGGCTCTTTCTTAGGGAATAATTTGAATTAAATAATAGAGAGGAAATAAGAGAAGTAGAAAATCCCCATTAGAATGCACAATAACAAAATAACCACAATAACAACTACTGGAGGCAAGAAATAGTGGGTGAAAGTGAGGCAAAACAGGATATTTGCAGTCTTCAAGTATCTACCCCAATATAGTTGTTAATTACAAAGAGAAAAAAGGTAACTTCACAGTGCAGAAACCCCACAGACATGACCTAAATTAAGTAATCTAAGTGAACATCACCAGTAATAAGACATACTGACATCTTATCCCACTAATGTGATATAGAGAAGGGCACGTCGATTCTAGGGTATTCTTGACAAAAACACATGACCTCAACCTACTCATGAGAAAATATCAGACAACCCGAACTGAGGAACCTTCAGTACAGTAACTGGCCAGTACTTCCTCAAAATGTTAAGATCAGAAAGAGAAAGAAAGACTGAGGAAGCTGTCACAGATTGTAGGAGACCGAGGGACGAGACAGCCAACTGCCGTGTGGGGTGGTGGATGAGATACTGGGCCAAACAAACACTTCCCGAAGCACGGAGACATTAGTGGAAGAACTGGTGAAATCAAATTTGTAGTTTAGTAATGTACCAATTAGTATTTAACTAATTCTTAGTTTTGATAATTGTACTATGGTTAGGTACCATGTAAACATTAGTGAAAACCAAGTGAAGGATATATAGGAACTTCCTGTACTGTTTTTGTCATTTTTCTGTAAGTCTAGAATGACTCTAAAATAAAAAAGTTAACAATAATTTGGATCCTTCCCCTTTTTCTGTTAGTCCTGTAAAAATGTCTTCCTCCTCTGGCACTCTGGTTGAGTAGATGCATCTCCAAGCTGGTGCCTTAGTGATACCTTTCAGAGACCATTCCACGTGTTGCTGTCAGGTCAGATGCCTCTGGATGCTGAGGCATATATTAGGATTTGTGCATCCCATGGTCATTTGCCACTATTGCACCTCTTTTGCTAAAAAGTGGGCTACTTGGCCTGAGGTGATGTTATGTGGTAAACTGTGTAGGTGGGTCAAATGCTCTGTGAGCCTTCAGACAGTGGTCCTGGCTGAGGCCATGCAGGCAGGAGGGGCAAACTCATTCCCATAATATGTGTTGTGTTGATTTCAGACAAGATAAGACTTTGGTCAAGATTTCTCCCCTTCCAGAGTGGAAGGGGTCCAAGTGTAATCAACTTGTCAGCTAGTGGCTGGCTGGTCTCTGTGAGGAATGGTTCCAAGTGGGGAACTCACTGTTGCAGTAAGGAAGATATTCAGCATTGGCAATAGCTAGATCGACTTTAGTGAGTGGGTGTCCATGATGGGGGGCCCGTTATTAGCCTCTATCCCGACTACCACTGTGCCAGCACTGGGGCTGCCAATGACAGAGGTTAGCTGACGACAACTGGTTGAATCATACTGCTTTGTTTAGTCTCTTCCATGGTAGAGGCTGGTGGGCATTAACATGTAGTACATGTGCCATAAAGACCCGACTTTGTGCCTACTCTTAGAGACCCATCTGCATGCCTTTCCTCCAAGCCTCCTTTACCCTGATTTTCCAATCTTTCTCCTCTCCTGGCCCTTGAAAATCAGCCAAGCCATTCACCATTGCTCAAGGGCCCATATATTCTTCTATCAGGCCACTCTTCTTTCTTCAAAAGGGAGTGACCAGGTGCATTACCTGGAGCTCTGCAGATGGGGAGGATGTCAGCGTTACCCCTAAGTAGGGCTGCAGTGCGACACAAGCCCATTTTCAGCTTACACCCTCATACTGAGCCAACCTATTCATGAATCAAGCCCGAGCTTTTTCCTCCTCTATCAGAGGGTATAGGTGTGAGCTGAGGGAGAGATCCTGGCCAAACCTTGGTGATGACATGGGGGTGTGGAGCACTTGGTCAGCTTGCTTTGCCCTCTGGCCCTGCTGATGCCCAATTTTGTCTGCTCCCCTTTCACCAATAACAGGTTATTTTGGACCCCTGGCTTGATGACTTGGTGGGTCTGATAGAATGCAGCTCAGGATGGCCAGCTATGGCTCCATGGTCGCTTGATGTCTTGTGGTCACACTCACCATCTTAACTGGGACCCAGCTGTAGGCCAGGGGCAGTTTTCTGACTAGTATGTAGCTAGCTTTCTGTTGTAGATATCATGGCCTGATCCAGAACCTTAGGGGTCTACCCTGTGGTTCTTGTTTGAGGATTTGTTGCAAACTCTTCCTGGCATCTCTCCCCCAACCATAGATACCTGTAGTACTATTAGCTCTGTGTGGCTAATGGCTACCCTATTGGAAGCACAGATACAGAACATTTCCAGCAGTACAGAAAGTTGTATTGGACAGCACCACATCTATAGATCTAACAGTCTACAAGAGAAGCAGAAATGAGAGAAATATATTAATCAATACCACAAGTATACAAACCACCCAATATAGAATGTGGAAAATTCTACAGAACAAGTGACCCAGTTTCTTTAACAAATAAATTGCATGGGGGAAAAAAAAAACCAGCCAGGGAGAGTTTTATTCTACAAACTACAAAATGACCAGCACCCACTGTAAGAGACATATTTTGATCCAAACAAGTTAAGCAACACATTGGGAGTGGAAATGTGAATTCATTCAAATATGGTTGTGAGACAGGGACTGTGGGTGTAGTCAGAGCAGGGTGAGGGCCTCTGGAAAAGGCAGGGCGGGATATTTACAGTCAGAGCAATGTAACAATGGGCAAAGAAGTCCCTTTTGAAACTCTGTGTTAAGCATTATGCAAAGTCAAGGTCACACTAATTCTCTAGGATCAAGATACCAGACTAAGAATATAGACATCTTCAGTGAGGTCAGTTAAAGGTCAAAAGGCCAGGAGCCAGTTGGCCTAGAATGCTTGAGTGTTTCACAAATAAAGAAGGGTATCTCAGTATAACCCATGACTTCACTGTCAACAGCCCTAGCATGCAGAGAACAACCCAGCCCACCTTGAGGGCAGGGCAGGTGGTACAAGTCCACACCCCTAAGCCTTTTTTCATGTTCTCAAAAAATCCTCATTTGCCTATAAAACCCCCTAGACAACACACCACACCTGGCCCTCTTGTCCCCTCCTGGCGTGAGCCAGGAGCTCTGTCCTCTCACTTTATCTCTAAATAAAAGCCTGTCCCTTGCTCTCCGACCTTGAGTGTTTGTGAAGCTCATTCTTCGGCTTCGTGAACAAGAACCCCAGCATCAGTTGGGGAGAAGGACCCAAGTAGGAGTTTGGATTTCTGATTCAAGTGGAGAAAAAAAAACAAAGCTGGGACTCACTTTATCTCAGTCATGTTGGGGATATGTTTCTTCAAAGTTGCAGTGGTAAGAAAACCAAGCTTGGAATAACTTCAAGAGCAGCAGTCGCATCACTCCCTCCAGTATGGTCCTGGGTCTGTCCAGGAGGGTGGAGATGAAAGGGATGCCAGTCTTTCCCTTCACTTACTGGTGAACTGCTGCTCAGCCTTAGCTCTCTTCCAGGAAGCCTTCCTGGCATGCCTCACTGCCCTTGTACGTCTCATCTTGGAGAGGGCCTCCTCCTGGGCCTGATCATGGTCTACTCCAGCTGTGACTGGAGCTGAGACTTTCAGTGTGTGCCAAGGCGCTGTGCTTGGCTGGAGCTCAGGGTAGAGTGTACAGGAACTGAAAGGGAAATGCAGGCTCTGAGGCCAAAGAGGAGACTGGCAGGAAGTGGGGTAGATGAGGAGGTGGCAGAAATTTAAGGCCACGGCAAGGAGCCTGTCTTTGTTCGGAGGACTCTGTTAGGTAAACCTCCCTCTCCTTTAGAAGTACTGACGCCGGCGCATCTCTGACTCAAAGTACAAGGTCTGGCAGGGCCACCTTAAGGCCATGCCACCTTAAGGAGGCCCACCCCCCCAGCACAGCCAATGGGGTCAAGGTCCACCCGGCCACCAGCCCACACTCGCTGGCCCTACCTCCTTATGGCGAGTCTGCTCCGTGCCGCTCCTGCAGCCCGGTGGCTGTTGCCCTGGAGGGGCTATTGCTCCCAGAGCACACAGGTAGGTGGGGGAAGTCCCCGGGAGGGTGGGGCCATGCCAAATTCCCTCCAGGCTCTGTGCTGACCTTGAGCACAGGATCGGAGGGCTTACCCTGTGTCAGGGGTGGGTGTTGAATGAGATGGGCTGTGGGGAGTGTCAGGTGAAAGGTTTGTGGGCTCCAGGGAGCCCCTTTGGATCTTCCAAATGTACACACACGTTTTGAAAGAATGTCTGGGAGGCCAAGGACCTGGGTTCTATCTAGGCCAGCTTCTGTCTTTGACTTGTCCTTTCCACCTGTGAAATGGGAAGAAATCCCCAGAAGGGTTCGAGAGCCCTGGAAGCCCCAAGCCAAGGCGGTGTCAGGGAGGGGAGGTGCCCTGGTGATGGGCAGTGGAGCGCCTCCTTCCTGCCCTCCTCAGCTGTGTGCTACTGTGCCTAAGGCAACATTGGCTAGCCTCACAGGAAGGGCAGAGATGAGTAACCTGTCCAAGCCACTCAGGCAGGGCCAGCTACGTTAGGGAGCCCTGCTGGTGTCCCCTTCTGCAGAGCCAATCTGGTTCTTACCTTTGGTCAGGTGGCAGTTCTTCTGAAGTGAAACAACAACCCAGGAGGTTCTGTCTGGAAAAGGCCATTCCTGTACAGCAGGTTCGCTTCTAGGGGCCCACTGGCAAGGCCTAGCTACCTGGCCCCTAGGCGGTGTCAGTGGAGGCCAGAGGGGCTGGCAGCCCCTCTCCTGCTCTGGGACCTGCCACAGGGGTAGGCTGTGGCCCCAGGGGTCTTGGAGTGACAGAGTGTTTTTTCCTCTCAGGGTAAACTCAGCAAGGGCTTTGTGGAGGCTCTGAAGGCAGTTGTGGGGAGCCCCCACGTGTCTACGACTGCGGTGGTCCGAGAGCAGCACGGGCACGATGAGTCCATACACAGGTGTGCGGGTGCTCCCTTCGGATCCCTCCTGGGGGTGAGGGTCCTGGGGGGCTTCTTCCCCACGTCTGTCTTGGGGGTGCTCTGGCATTTTCGACTTCTCCACACCCTCCAGAAAGGTGTTTGCAGCTCCTCTCCCACTGTGTAGCGTCAGGCCCTCCGATACCTCCAGGCTCCTTGAAACAGGACTGGACTGGAGTAGACCACTTGCTGGGGGGTTTGGATTTAGGTGCCAACCTCCGGATGCTGTGGTGTGGCCCCAGAACGTGGAGCAAGTCAGCCAGCTGGCAGCCCTGTGTTACGGCCACGGCGTGCCCATCATCCCATTCGGCACGGGCACGGGGCTTGAAGGGGGAGTCTGTGCGGTGCAGGTATGGTGGCCCTTGTCACATGGGTGGCTGCCTTCTGCAGCACACCCAGCTCAGTCGGCCAGGTCCGGCCCTCCTCACCTGCTTTCTCAGGGCTCCAGATTGGTGGCTGGGAGGTCAGCCTCGAGGTGGGTCCCATGGCCTGTGGTCTGGTGGAAGACCTAGGTCAGACAGCCACCTCTCCTGCCAGGGCGGCGTCTGTGTCAACCTGACTCACATGGACCAAATCCTGGAGCTGAATCCCGAAGACTTCTCTGTGCTGGTGGAGCCTGGCGTCACCCGTAAAGCTCTGAACACCTACCTGCGGGACAGCGGCCTCTGGTTTCCTGTGGGTAAGCTGGGACTTGAGGCTGTCCCTGGGGCTCCCTGGTAGTATGGCTGCTTCTAGGGCTCGTGGGGGCCCCTGTCCCCGGGCACCCACCCAAGGCTGCCCTCTGCCTGCACTCTGCCCTGCAGACCCAGGTGCAGATGCCTCTCTCTGTGGCATGGTGGCCACTGCAGCCTCAGGCACCAACGCTGTGCGCTATGGCACCATGCGGGACAACGTGCTGAACCTGGAGGTGGTGCTGCCTGGCGGGCGGCTTCTTCACACTGCAGGCCATGGCCGCTACTTCCGGTGAACACCCTCCACCCACAGCCACGGGGGCCTCTGGGATAGGGGGGCTTCTGGGGTTCGTTCTTCCTGCACGAGGCTGATTTGGGCTGTGCCAGGGACCACCTGCCTTGATGGCAGTCTGGGCCAAGAGTCCAGCCAAGACCTCAGGCTCTGATGGGCCTGCGGGGCAGTGACCTGCTTCCAGCCCCAGGGCTCTGGCCAGAAACCTGTCACCATATGGCTTGGGCACTCACTGACCTTGTGTGTCCCCTGGGCTCAGGAAGAGTGCAGCTGGCTACAACCTCACAGGGCTCTTTGTGGGCTCTGAGGGGACCCTGGGACTCATCACAGCCGCCACCCTGCGCCTGCACCCTGCCCCTGAGGCTATTATGGCTGCCACCTGTGCATTCCCCAGTGTCCAGGCGGCTGTGGACAGCACTGTACACATCCTCCAGGCTGCAGTGCCCGTGGCCCGCATTGGTGAGCTGGGGACTGGGCAGTCTAGATGGGCTTCCCAGAAGAGACCCTCTTTGAAGGCCAGGCCCCACCCCATGTGACCTCTCTGTGGTCTCAGAGTTCCTGGATGATGTCACAATAGATGCCTGCAACAGGCATACCAAACTGAACTGCTCTGTGGCGCCCACGCTCTTCCTTGAGTTCCATGGTTCCAAGCAGACACTGGAAGAGCAGCTGCAGCGGGCAGGTGTGCTAGGGTGCCATGGGGCGGAGGGGAACGGGCTGCTCCCAGCAGGTGTCAACACCCTGCCCCCCACAGAGGAGATCACCCAGCACAACGGAGCCTCCCACTTCTCCTGGGCCAGGGAGGCTGAAGAGCGCAACTGGCTTTGGGCGGCGCGTCACAACGCCTGGTACGCAGTCCTGGCCCTGCGGCCGGGCTGCAAGGTAAGCGGCTTGGTTCATGGACCATTTCCTCAGCCTGCTGTTCTCCTGCGCAGAGCAGCAGGCAAAGGCCCACCCACAGTGGGAAAGCACCGGAGGGAGCCCCTGCCCCCAGCCAGCACTGGGCCCAGGGCTGGGCAGGCACAGCATGATGTTCTCGGGAGCTGTGAGCAGAGGACAGCCCTCCTGGAGAAAGAGCCGACAGGAAGGGGAGGCTGGGCTTCAGGCAGCACATGCAGAGGTTCAGCAGTGTGGGGTGCTGGGGGGCTGCACACAGCCAGGGGTGGGGAGCAAGGCAAGAGCTGTGAAAGCCTCTGCAGGCTGGGTCTGGAGAACTCACAAGTTTCCATATGTGAGGCCAAGTCCCCTCAGACCTGTTCTTAGCCTCGAGGACAGTGACTGCTTACCTCTGTGCCTGCCCTGACCCAGGGCTACTCCACTGATGTGTGTGTGCCCATCTCCCGGCTGCCGGAGATCCTGGTGCAGACCAAGGAGGACCTGAAGGCCTCAGGACTCACAGGTTCTGCCTGCCCGCTGCTGGAGTGCCATGGGGAGAGGACAGGGCTGGGGGTGGGCTGGACTGGGGGCAGCAGCTCTGTCCTCTGGGCCCCCAGGAGCCATTCTTGGACACGTGGGTGATGGGAATTTCCACTGCATCCTGCTGATAGACCCAGAGGATGCCGAGGAGTACCGCAGGGTCAAGGCCTTTGCAGAACAGCTGGGCAGGTAGGAGCAAGCCTGGGGGTCGCAGGGGGAAGGGATAGCTGGGAATGGTGGGAGGAGCCCCTGCTAAGGCTCTCCCATCACTGCCTCCCAGGCACGCACTGGCACTCCGTGGGACATGTACTGGGGAGCATGGCATTGGCATGGGCAAGCGGCAGCTGCTGCAGGAAGAGGTGGGCACTGTGGGCATGGAGATCATGCGGCAGCTTAAGGCCACGCTGGATCCCCAGGGCCTCATGAACCCAGGCAAGGTGCTGTGAGGGGTCCAAGCACTTGACCCCCAAGCCCTCAGACAACGGAACCTCCCATCTAGAACCTTTCTTCATGCCACAGAACCACTCTGCCTTTGCCCAGACCCTGCAGGGTCTTCACCTTCCACCCTGCTGGGGGCCAGGGAAAAAGCCTAAGGGACTCGGCACTCTTAGCCATACTCCACCTGTCTGGTGACTTTCCTGCTGTGGGAAGGGACCTCCAACTCCACATTGAAAGGTCTTCTCCTTGGACCCCCCAAATAAACCTGAACCCCATTTGCAGCTGTCTGAAGATGAGCAGGCAGCACCTGTGGGTGGCCTCCCATGCCCGTCCACCTCCTCCAGTTCTCTGTCCTTTGGCCGGTGACTCCCGCATCCCTCGTTCCAGGCCTGTCCTGTCTTGTATAGCCTGGGGAGGGGACAGTGCTCAGACTACAGAAGGAACTTGGGTCCCTGTCCCAGCTGCTCTGAGAATCCCAGAGCCTGAGGACCTGAACATGGCCAACATTTGCTTATGAGTTTCCCCCACTGAGCTTGAACTGGGCTTTAGAACGTTCTGAATATGTTCTTTGAGCAGCTGCTACCAATCACTGGAAATGCGAGTGAAGTTATTCTCCCTATACCACTCCATCTTCTCCTCGGTGTGATGTATTACACTGTCAGCTTTTCCCCCTCAAAGTCAGGATCTGTCTTCCCTGGAGCCTTTCCCTGCCTTGGCCAGGCCAGAACCACCGGCGGTCATTCCCCCTAGGCCCACAAGAGGGCGCCCGGCACTGTAAAGCTCAGACACCGCAGCATCTGCATCTGGCAGTGGAGCCCAGGACTCACCTCAGTCTAGGGCCAACAGCTCTCAGCTCAACATCCCAGAGTTGAGGCGGGGCTTGGTGTTCTTGGAAGTCAATCACTAACTACCACCTCCCTGCAGGTCCCAGGAACCCATGGTGTGCACCCACCTCCCTCACCCCTCGCCTTGGCCCCCTTGGGAAAGGAGCTGGGTGAGGGATGCAGCGGCACTTTCTCACTTCAACCCCCACTCTCCCAAGCCACCTCTGCGCTCCCTCCCTGCTTCCATGCCCTCCACCCTTCTTCACCTGCCCTCTTTAGCTGTTCAGGCCCTGGGCACAAGCCACCCCTCTGTGCTTCCTCAGTCCAGATCTGAACGCTGAGTTCACTCCCGGTTCGTGACGTCTCTGTCCCCTGGCATCCCTGGATGGGAGCAGTAGCTATGCCAAGGGTGGTGTGGGAGCAAGTCTCCTTGGCCCTCTCCCCAAGCCACACCATACACAACAATCTAACCACCAGCTCCCTGGCCCACTCCCCTCCCACCCGGACTGCCTAACAGCAAGTCCTCCAGGGGAGAATTTTGCACTGGCAGGTGTCTCCCCCTACAGGGCAGGGCTCTTCTTTGATGTGCGCCCCATTGCCTGGCAATTAGAGGTGCTCGCTCAGCAAGTGGCCATTTCCTCACGCTGTTTTATTAGAAAAAATTCCAAGCATACAGAAGAGTTGAAAGACCAAGTACACTGACATATCAGCCACTGAAGATTCAACAATGAGTATTTTTAATACTTGGTTTGTGTATTTTGGGGGTGCCATTTGGAATTGAGTTACATGTTTCTTGACATCATTCACCTACATAATTCAGCACCTAACTCCTAAGAATAAGGACATTCTCCTACAAACCTCAACACCACTAAACGGCCACTAGATGGTCTTAGGAGCTGCCCAGGAAGCTCCCTCAAAGTGTGCTGGGCCCTCAGCAAAGGGAGGTGGGTGGAATCTACATACCAGCTCCTGCCGATTTCCTCCCCTCCCAGGAAATACGAGCTCAGGAGAGCTGTCTGGATGCAGGACAGATACCAGTTCCACTCGGGAATCCCAAACCACCCTGGTCCCACCCCCACCCTAGGAGCTGGCAATCAGGGTCTGAATTTGGAGAAGGCGGCCTCAAGCAGAGGGCTGCAGTGTGCCAGGTGGGAGTGGAAGTGGCTGGGGGTGGGGATAAGCACCAGCCCAAGAGCCTGGAATAGCACCCAGCGTGGGCTCCAGCCTGCCCCACCCAGCTCACGATCACTTGGCTGTCCAGGTCACTGCCAGGGCTGCTGGGCCTAAGCCACTGAGGTGGGCACACAGGCCTCTGCCTGCAGGCCCAGGGGTCAAGCAAGGAGATCTCCTTCAGGGCCAGCTTTGCCAGAGGAATTAAATATAGAACAGGGAGACACAGTTGCCAGGCAGAAGCAGGAGGTGCTGTGAATAGAACAGCACTGTGGTGACGGAGCTATGAGGGAGTCTGCTGTGCGCGTGCCAGGGGCTTCTGGGCGGCTTCTCTGACCCTCACGAGGACCCCTGAGCTGCTTGACTTTGTCCTCATGTCACATACGAGGAATCTGAAGTTTAGATGAAGTCATCCTAAGATCATTGTGCCAGGCAGAGGAGTCTGCATGCAGATGGTGTAGAGCCCATGTTCTTGCCACCACGGAGACAGTCGGTCCCTGGGGTCCCCAGCCCAGGTGGGTCTGATGCTAGGCTCAGGATCAGACCCACAAATTCTTCTTTAGTATTTCTCTGAACATGCTGAGTGTGCCATGTCTTGGCTCACATTTGCCCACTGGCCTGCAACACCCTGGCACAGAGAAGGTGCTTCCAGAAACATCTGATGCAGACTGCAGAGCCAAGGCCTGGTGGGGTGACAGCCCACAGCACATGGGGGCTGAGAAGGGGCAGAGTGGAGAAGGCGAGGAGTCGGCTCCCTCCTGAGCTAAGCTTTTCTTTGCAAGCTCTGCCAAGAGGCTCCATAATGCCTGCTGTTCGCTCCGGGAGCCTGTCTGGCATGGGGATGGGCTGGGTGTGCACTGCCACCCCGTCCCGAGCTTCCCGCCCATCCGAGGTGTGCCAACTCTTGTGAGCCCTGAGTGGCTGGTTCTAGTTCAAGGGCTCTTGAGCTGGCTCAGTCTCAAAGAAGGGCCTCTTTCTGGGCTTCCATGAAGCATGCCCATGAGTCAGCACTGAGCAACAGGCAGGGCAGGATGTGGGATGGGGAGACGAAGACGAGGGGGGGCTGGGCCTGCACCTGAAAGAACCTGCATCTTTGTGGCCGCCAGTGGCTGCAAGAGCTTTGCCCCCGCAGCTCTTTCCTGAAGAGTCCTGTTAACCAGTCCACAGGTGGTGGCGGGCTGATTCCACGATGGCTGAGAGGGTTAGCAGACGTAAGGATGCAGCTCTGACCTGCCATGTGCCCTCTGCCTGAGCGTGACTGCTCGGAGAACTGCTTCACACTCCCGTGAGCCCACAGCAGCCTGAAGGGAGGCTGAGGAGGTAGGTGAGGGAGTGCGGGGACAGGCCTTCAACCCCCGCTTGACTGGGTAACAATACTTCATTAAAATAAAGTCACACGGTGCATCTTTTATTAGACATTATTTTAATACCATATCAAAACACCTTGACTAATGAAGAAAGCTTTTCCCCCAAGCTTTGAACATTTTTTTAAACATTTTATAAGGTTTTTTTTTTTGTATTTTAATATATAAATACAGAAACCTATCTTGCATGGGCTGATGCCACGTGTGAACATCAATGGCTAAAATGTTCTCAAACAGAGCGCCTGAAAACAGGGGTAGCTGTACATATTCTTTTAATAAGTCTTTTGTTTATCTAAGTTTTCTGGAAAAGAAAATCCACACAAGGGTCTAAGAAAAATATTCAGGCATTTTTGCAGGACACTTGTGATTGTAAATCCTCTGAACTGACCAGACCAGGAGGGAAGGTGGGAGAATGGGAATGGAGGGGAGAAGGTCCTCGATGGTTTGTTTTTTTGGCAATGATGTCAAGATATCAGGGTCCCAAGGGAAGAAAAGTGCAAAAACAAGCCAGAAAAAAAAAAAAAAGAACAAAAACCACAGAACACCCAAGGCAGAGCGGTTGGTGATGGAGAGGGCTGGGGCGCTGGGCACAGGAGACCATGTGCATGTGCTCCTGGCCATCAGAGCGCGCGGCCTGTCCGGCTGTCACTGAGTGGGCTCTAGCTGGGCAGCAGATGGCAATCTGTAAACATCATGAGGGAAAACACCAGTCGACACTAGACTTTTTGTTTTTTTTTATAATTTTTTTTTTGTAAACACTTTATAGAGACAGACCCACAACGCCTTTCAAAAGTGAAAAAGAAAATGCCCTTTCCCTCCTGGCATGAGGGGTGAGGGGAAGGATAGCAGTTGACTCTTTCTTCTCTCAAACTCGCTCTCATCCAATTTGGTGTCCTCAGGGAGCAAGGGAGAGCCATTCTCTGGAAGTCAGTGCAGGAGGGGTGCCCTGTCCCCACTGGTGTCCCCAGCTCAGCTCTGCCCGTGGCCGATGCCTCCTCTCAGGACGGGGGCTGGCTGTCCCTGTGTGGACCGTAATACGTAAGTCATGCTCTACTGGCCAAGGCAAGGCCAGCCGCTGGCGTCTGGATCAGTCAGTGCAGAGCCCAGCATCATGCCAGGACACAGCTTGCACTCCAGCGCTGGCCCCACTCCCTCTGCCTCACCCTCACTCTCCCCCTCACTTGTCCTCTCCCTGTGTCCTCAGTGTTTAAGGTGAAGGTAAAAAGAGCAAACGTCCCTGGTTTGCCTGACATCACCAGCTGTTCTGGAAGTTTACTTAGAATAAATAAAATAAACCTAATGGATAATAAAAGAAAACAAAGTAACAAGAAACCTTTGAATGTGAGATGAGGTGGAGTCAGTTTTGGTTTCTCTGGGGTTTTTGACTATTTGCCAGAAAAAAGAAAGTGCCAGCCCAGAACTCAGAAGGGACAGGTGGGTTGGGGGACAGGAGAGGATGGTCAGTGGTAAAGCCAGGTGCCCTGGGGAAGGAACAGAGAGGTCAGACTGGATGGCTGAAACGGTACACGTGTGCACATCTCAGGGAGGAAGTTGCTGTGCTGGCCTGCTGTGGAGTCAGGGACCTGTGCTGTAGCGCGGGGGTGGGAGAGGGGGTCCGAGACTGGCCTGGAGGCCTCAGATTCATCTGTAAGTGAGCCGAGGGAGAGGACCTGCAGGCAGGAAGAACCTGCAGTGAACAGATCTCTGACAAGCACTGCAGGGCACAGCACCCCATCTTACAGACCATCCGGGGATGGGGAGAGAGATTATCTGTCCCAGAGAAGCTGAGACCCTGAGAGGGGAGGACTTGCCCTAGCTGCCCCTCGAGCACAAGGCCGAGCTGGGGTGCAAACCTGGGGCCAGTCCCGGAGCTCATGCCGGTGCTCCTACCCAGCATATCCCAAGGGCATCTTCCTGAATCTTCTTCAGGGAGCTTCGTCTAGATGTCTGGAATATGCTGGTCTTTCCCCCAGCTAATCTAATGCTACTGAGCAGGCTCTTCTCTGTAACCGTGTGAGTTTGTATTTCTTACCCTTCCCAGTGAATCGCCACCGCCACCCCCACCCCACAGAACCGCTGAAGGATGAGACGCTCCCCTCTCTCTCTGCTCCCCTCTCAGGGGTGTAAGGGTGACTCAGCCCCCGCCACCAGGCCCCAGAGTGACTCAACCCCAAGCCTTGAGCCCAGAGCACTCCCAGCCATGGCTCACCTTTGAGAGGAGTCAGCAAGTGAGCCCAGCAGGGTCAGTCCGCAGGGTGTTCTGGACAAGATCTGTTTACTTCAAACCACGAGTCTATGCAACTGGGGTGGGGCAGGGAGCAAGGGGGGGAGTGTTACCCGCCAGCAGGCCATTCCTTGGGGGTGCTCACCAAGGGCCAGGCTTCTGAGCCGAGGGTTGCTAAGTCTCACCTGCGAGGACCCCAGGGCACAATGAACGTGTCCCTGGATACCCACTTTCTGAAGTAGAGAGAAGGGAGAACACAAAGACTGGTCTTGGTTCAGCCAGAGGCAGTCAACCTGGCAGGGAGTACAGGATTGGGGTGGATCTGGGCCCCGCAGGAAGGGGAGTGAGACCAGGCCTTGCCACGGATGGCAACAGCTACCATGAAGGAAGGGAGAGGGGAGGGCTGTGTCGGGCAGCTAGGTGACTATCTCCCAGGCTCGAAGGGAAGGGAAGTGGGAACAAACGCCCAGCAGACTGGCCTCACTCTGAGCTTGGAGGTCCTGGCAGGCCTCTCCCAGGTCACAGGAGCAGCCCTGAGGTTCCCTTCCCAGCAGGGGACTTCCCAGGAGACCCTCAAGCTCTACCTGGCTCTGATGGTTGTGGCTGGCAGCCAGCATCTATGCCTTCCCGGAGAAGGTGGGAAGGCGAGGATGGGCCCTCTGGCTTAGTGACATTAATAAGGAGAGGCTGACAGTGAAACCCTGGTCTCCAGCGTTTACAAAAAGGACTGTCTGAACCAGAGAGGAAACAGAGATTGCCCCAAGACAGCTTTCTGATTTGTAAACCAACATCTGGGTATTTTCAAAGACAGGAACCAGACAGATAATTTGCATAATTCTTCCCCAGAGCTAGACTCCCTTCTCCTGGTTTTGGTTTCTGCCTCGCCAGAACACTCCAGTCCTCTGTGCTAGGCCCAGTCGGAACCCCACCCTCAGGCCAACTTTGAGCCTCCCATGCACCAGCCACATCTGTGTGCTGGGTACCACAGTTGCCCCGTGGCCAGTGGCCCTGGGTATCACACTTTGGAAAAGCTTTTGTGTCAGGAAGAAGCTCTGGGGCTCGAGAAGCTGAAAGCAGGTGGCAGCCATCAGCCAGCACAGAGCGTCCTCCTGTCTTGGGTAAGGAGGTGTCTTCTTTCCAGTTGGAAACCAGAACAAGGCTTGTGCTGGAGCCTAAGGATGGCGCTCGGCCCTGCTAATAATGGCAGCTTTTAGTGCCAAGGCCCACAGGTAGTGGCTGTTCCTGCCCGCAGCCCTCTGTGGGGGATGGGGCTGGGGCAGTAAGCACATGCTTCCATGCCTCCTCTCTCACACAAGGGAGGGTCCTCACGGCGTGAAGCAGAGGGGTCCACAGAGGAAGAAAAGGCTCTGGGAGATGGATGGAGATTCAACTTTCCAGGTGGGTCTTAAGCACCCCCCACCCTGTGGGGCACCACAGGTCTCCCCTCAGCCCCACAGTCCAGGCTGTTAAGCCAGAGAAAATCTGCTTTGCTCTGTATTCGGCATGCTGAGACCTTCCGTGTGTTGGCCTCTGCCTCAACCCCATGCTTTGAGGGGAGGAGAGATGGTCCCACCACTGAAGGGAACAGAATGGCTAGTGGTGAGGGTCTGCCCTTCTCTGCCCCACCTGCAGGGAGGGAGCCACCTGGGATCTGGGGTCAGCTGAGCCGGCGGGATAGCCCTTGTACCTCTTGTGATAAATGCACAGGCAAGGCAGCCTGGCTATCGTGTCCCCCTGAAGCAGCTCCTCCAGGCAGATCACACACTCACCCGCGTCTTTAGTCAGCACGTCATCTGCAAAGGGGGCACAGAGGGTGGGAGAGGGTCAGTCACCAGCAGGTAGGCAGCAAGGAGCAGGTACACGTAGGTCTAGGAACTGGCTGGGGCTGCTTGGGTCACCCAAAGTGTGAAAGGCTCTGTGGGAGACACAGAAGCCCAAGAGGAACCTTGACCCAAAGGCCCGCACTGCAGGATGAGATATGCACAGCACATGTCAATCATCAAATAGTGAACCGGGGAGAGGGGATGACAAAGGCTTAGAGAGGGACACACATGGTGCAGCGGCAGTATAAGGCAAATAGTCTCCCTGAAGGGTCCTTCCCCCTCAACATACACACAGACCGGGTGCACTGACTTCTGGTTTGACAAAAATGGGGAGAGTGGTACATGGCAAGAATGAATGGAAGAAACAGGTACTCTAGCAAATACTTGCACATGCATGTCCCCCGCAGCACTATTCACAACAGCCAACAGGTAGAAACCAAAATATTCACCAACTGATGAATGGATAACAAAATGCAGCATGCCCATGGGACAGAGTACTACTTAGCGTGAAGAGGAATGAAGAACTGCTGCATGCTACCATGTGGAGGAACCTCAAAAACATTAGGCTAACTGAACAAGGCCAGACACAAAAGGCCACATTATATGAAATGTCCTAAGTGAGCAAATTCATAGAGACCAGAAGCAAATCAGGGGCTGGGGACAGGAGGGAATGGGGAGGTACCATTAAATGAGTAAGGAGTTTTCTTTTCTGGTTTTGTTAAGAACATTTAACACGAAACCTACCCTCTTAATAGACTTGTAAGTACACAGTCCAGTGTTTGTCCATACAGGCAGACATTTTTATAGCAGTGCTCTAGAACTTACTAACCTTCATACCTGTTGAACAGCAACTCCCCATTTCCCTTTCCCCTCAGCCTCTGGCAACCACCATCCTATTGTCTGGCTCTGTGAGGCTATCGCAGGTATTTCACCCAAGCGTGATCATGCAAAGGATTATCTTTTGGGGTGATGAAAATATCCATAACTAGATGGAGATGGCAATTGCATAACATTGTGAATGTCCTAAATGCCACTAAGTTGTACAACTCAATTTTTAAAAAAAGACCTCCCACCCCCACAAGAAAGAATGAATGCGAGCAAGCTACTGCCCACCATAGGCCCATGGCAAAGCCACAGCTGAGGAGCCCAAGCAAAATGGAGGGCACCACAGCCACGTCAGAAGTCCTTTATTAATTTCTATGACAGTCTGGGCACAGGCGACTCAGTGAATAAGCCATGGTCTCAAGACTGAAAGAACTCAACATCTAGCAGAGAGGTCGAACAAGAAAACAGAAATGAACAGTGCAGGAATTTCTAGAAGTCTTACAATGCATACAGGGCTAGGTATGAGAGGTATGCAAGATGCCTAATTGGGGTGGAGAACATTCAGGGAAGGGATATTCCAGGCCAAGGGAACAGTATCTGCCCACCTGGGAACTCAGGAAGTTTGCTATGGCAGGTGCAGAGATGTGCAGGGCCTCAGTAGGAAGGGCAGACCAACTTCCTGAGGATAGACTTGGGTCGTGCTGTGGTGCCTGAGTTTTATCTGGTTCACTGTGAAGCCCTAGAGATGCACTCCTACCACATATGGCTTCTGGAAATGCCTGGAGAATGGACTGGAAGAGTCCAAGATGGGGAGCCCATTCTGCAGGCTGACACAGCAGTGCAGGTCAGATGAACTCAAGAATGTATCCTGTGCTGATGAGGGCAGCTGGGCAAATGGTGGGGCACTTGTCACTATGAGAAGAGACCCACGAGAAGGAAGTGAAACTCAAGAGTTGGGTGGGAAGTGTTGACCAGGCGTCTCCTTGGGACGCTAATCATAACCTCCAGGAGTCCATATGAGTGTAGGTCTGGGATTTAGAAGTCAGATGTGGGCAACAGATGTAGGTGTAGGATAAAGAAACTAGACCAAAATCTGAGGAAGGCAGAAGACAGAACCAGGTTAACTCTAACATTTTAAAGACAGGTCAGAGAGGTGAAGCAGAAGGTTACCCAGTTTCCAAAACCACAGGAGAAAGGGGTCATGGATGCGAGAAAGGAGAGCATACAGCAGGACCACTGCACCTGCTGACAGGTGTTCAGTGGTGGTGAACCCTGCCAGTGACACACACTGAGATTCTGTGTGCGTGCGTGTTCAAAGGAGCCTCACACCTCATGAGCTAGGCAGGGTGTATGGGGCTGTTTCCATTTTGCAAGTGAGGATACTGAGGCCAGAAAGACCAAATGACCTGATTGCCAGGGGGCTGGTGATCTGCAGGGCCTGGACTGCTTGCTTAGCACCCTCCTCCACTGCTGTGCCCTTTGGTTACTCTGGTGGGAAGGGCAACATCTGTGGCCCATAAAATGAGGATTCTTCAGAGTCTAGAAAGCCACGGTGACTCCAAGCCTAGAAGAAACTCCAAGGAAAAAGCCTGGGATAGAAACTACTCGATACCTAAGTCCCCATGCAGCGGGCTGTCAGAGAAGTCACTCTTGGCTTCCTGGCCACTAGGATACCCTGTGGGCACTTTGTTAGCATCTGGCAAAGCACAGGCCCACCTGAAAGGGAGATGCGAACAGAAAAAGCAGATGGCACATAATCAATCTGCCAATGAGGTGGAACCTCACACTCCAAATGTGGTAAGTGGCAGATCCATAAAAGGGCTTGGTCTCTTTCTGTAAAGCAGTGCATACCATACATATTTAAGTATTTGTGTATGTGTGTGTGTGTGTGTGTGTCTCTCTCTCTCTCTCTCTCTCTCTCTCTCTCTCTCTATATATATATATATATATATACATATAAGTACATAAAACAGTTTGGAAGCATACACCTTAAGAGTGATGGAAAAAAGGATTAGAAGAAAAATATTTTTGTATATTTTTTTAATAGTTTGCACATGCATTACTTTTATAATTAAAACCCCAATAAAGAAAGATATTGGTGTTTTCATTTTACTCTGAAATGTATCAGAAGGCCAAGATGGCTTGGTGGATGGAAATACCTGATAAATAATAGTATATGTGGTAATGCAGACTCTCGGTAGGGGTATCTGGGTATTCAGTGCAAAACTTTCAATTTTGCTCTATGTCTGACACTTTTCATAATCCAGTATTGGAAGCAAAACCCCTAATAAAGACGGGAGGAAAAATGGTCTACTTTGGGAAGGTGGTTATA
The DNA here is from genome assembly GCA_032199065.1 of Smutsia gigantea. Lineage (NCBI taxonomy): Eukaryota > Metazoa > Chordata > Mammalia > Pholidota > Manidae > Smutsia > Smutsia gigantea. The sequence goes on from JAVSCE010009532.1 coordinate 68,616, forward strand.
CTGTAGACATTCTTGGGCACTTATTTCCCACTCTGTCTCAGAGATCTCACTGATAAAAAGAGTTTGGCTCTAGCCCCCTTTCACATACTATGCTCCCCACGGGGTTTATTTCCTTGTGGGCGCAGCAACACTGACTCCAAATTAGTGTCACCTTGGCTTCCCCCCACAGGCAAGTTAGAATCCCCTGGGTCCCAAACAGCTTCCTGTGCCTTGTCAGCTCCAGGGGGTCTGAGCAGAGCGGGCACAGGTGACTGAGACAAGGGGCAGGGAGCCAGTGGCAGAGATGAACCTTGGAGCCTGCTCCTTCAACAGGACTGGACTTGCCTCTCTTCCCTTTCACAGCGGTCTCACTGGGAAATGGTAGGAAGCGCAAGGGAGGCTCATTTTCTTATCATGGACTCAGGCTTGAGCACGTGAAGGCGAGACGCAGGCCTTCCTTACTAACAGTCAATGACCACCCCAGAGCACTGTGCAGCGTTCCGCCGAAGCGCAGGGCTGTGCCTTCCCAGCCAGCCTGGGTGAGCAGCACTGGCAGAAGAACGAGACTGGGCAGCTGCCCCTCCAGAGGGGCACACAGTGGGGAGCACATCTCACCGGGACCCAGAGTCCTGGCTGCAAAAGGCTGCCCGGAGGTCCCAGGGTGGGGAGGAGTCAGAGACTTGGAACATGACAGCATGGGGAAGCCAGCTGCACCCACAACCAGCGCACTACCCAGGGAGCAGCTTTCTTCCTGCAGCAGAAAGCAGGAGGTGCACAAGCCCGGCAACAGGCCTGAGTGGGCTAAGTAAGACTTCCTGTCCCGATCCCTGGGGCTCTGGGACTCAGCAGTCTCCAGACATCCCAGGAGCCCAACGGCCAAAGCTGAAGCTTGGCTATGAACTGTTTCCTACAAGACTCCCATGCTCTTCTGAAGGGAACCTGCTGCCTGCTGTTGAAGGACCCTGGGCCTGGCACAGATTGCAGCCACTCTGCAGATGGAATCAAACACTCCTTGGCATCCCCAGGTCTCCAGGGCACAGGGCCTCAACCAGTGCTGCTTGGTGAGAACACGATGAGGCTGCACTTGCAGCCATTTCCTACTGCCTCCCAAGCCTCCTGAGACCACATGCAAAGCCAGTGTCACAGCCCAAGGGGAGTCTGGAGTGTGTTTGGCCTGGCTGGGGGTGGCGCCAAATGGGGCCAGTGCCTGTTCCTCCAACCAGACCAAGGGACCACCCAGAGTGGCAGGCAGAGCTCTGCACCACAACGTGAGGAGGGACGGGTGGGCGGGGATGGGGGAGGGTGGTGACAACATACTTCTGCTCCTCCCTGAGATGCAGGGGCAGCACTTCTAGCACAGAAAAGAGATCTAGGAGGGGGAGAACAAGAAGCCCTCACTTTGGGGCTGGTTAGTTAGGACTTCAGAGAGAAGTCAGTGAACCCTCAAGACCCTGTGGAGGTCTTAGGATCCACTCCCACAGCAGGCAAGTGGCCGTGACTCCCAAGCCCACTTCCTGCCACTCAGCCACCTGGCCTCGTTTCCCTTCACAGACCAGGCCACAGCGTCTCTTCCCTTGGGACTAGAAAACACATCTCACAGCTTCAGATCTTTCTCTTTGTATGTATGTGTGCGTTCTGGGACCCAAGAGGAGTGGAGGAACCTAGGTGCTCAGAGCGAAGAGGCCAGATTTCAGTTGCTGCTCCACTGCCCTAGGCATGCTGCTTGGGGGCTTAGCTTCCCTGGGAAGAGCTCGACTCAACCCTCCCCAGAGGACCCCCAGTGTTGCTGGTGGCATGCGACGGCGGAGAAAGGCGGAGAGACCCAAATGACTGCAGATACCTTTCTGCTGGCAGCTGGAGGGAAGACTGATGCTAGGCAGCTTGGAGCCAGAAGCTGAGAGCAGGACCATAATACACTTCCCCTTGTGCCTAATGGCAGTCAAGGCCCTGTGGGAAGGAAGGTGGGAGCCAGAGGCAGAACCTCCAGCAATTGACGCAGACACACAGGCTCTACCCGCTGGCCTCATTTCCAGCCCAGGTGTGGAAAAGCCTGGTCTTGCAGCCTCTTCAGTTTGCACAGAGCTGCTGGCTCAGTCTCCAGGGGGACAGGAAGGGGCACTGCCACCAATGCCAGCTCCCCCTACCAGCAGTGGTACCCCCACCCCAACACCCCAGGACCATGGACGTGCCCAATTATTCTGGCCAGTTGGGCTACAATGATGATAGGCCAGAGGGGCGAGCTGAATAAAGCTCAGGCCCGGAGGGCTTTCTAAGGAGACTTCCCATGGGAAACCCACACTCAGCTCCTTCCCCTGAGCCACAGATTCTCCTTTCCCCACATATGTCAAGCCCCCAGGGGGTCTCCTCCCACCTGTTCCTCCTACACCCAGTGGCCTGTGGGGCAGCAGCAGCCAGGAGCTCTCTCCTCTGCACTGAGGCAGACACCTCCCCAGCCAGACCCTGCCACTGCTTTGGGCAGCTTTGGGCAGCTCCCGCTGGGCTGGCAAACTCCCTGGCAGAAGCTGGAGCCCCTAGGCGCAGGAAGAGGCTTCCATCCCAACCACAAGTCTCAGCAGAGACAAGGCCAAAAAGCACCATTTATACATGTCTGGCACTCCTGCTTTTAGAGGAGCAATTCCCTTTCCTCTGAATAAATCCTTGTGTGACAGTTAGCATTTCAAAAGCCCTGAAGTGGGGGGCAATGACCTTTGGTAGAGAGGAGGGGAAGGCAGTCAGGACTGAAGCAGGTCATGGGTCTGCACCCAAGAAGAAAGCTGAGCGGAGAGAATCTTCTTAAGCTACCTTGACAGCCACCAAGTTCCCCTTAACACGGCTGGCAAGCAGCCTGCCACACGCTGGACTCTCTCAGGGCCAAGCCCGCCTGGCTGGTCCGGGACGCCCCTCAGTAGTACGCCTCTCTTCTGTTCACAGCAATATCAGCCCCTCATCTTGAGGCTTGCTCTGCTAGGTGGGCAATCTGATGGTCAGAATCTGTGCGCATATTCTTGAGGGCAAGTTCCCTGGTTTCAGAATCATCAACAGATGCTGGAGAGAAATTCAAAGGCCCACTCAAGCCGACCGCATTTACACGCCAAAATGGGTCCCACTGACTCCTTCCCCATCTCCTCAGAGTCCTGCATTCAGAGGTGCCTGTGGCAGAGGAGAAGGAGGAATGGAATGTTCAGTGCTCCAGGGTGTGGTAGCTCCTCTGCCCCTCCAGGTATTCAGGAGCCCTCCCAGCCAGGGACCAGCCCAGGGAGCTCCAGTTATTGGTCTCCACATTTTTCTGGAGAACTGGGTGAACCAAACTAGCCTTGCCTTTCCTAAAGTGTTTTTTTTCAATCTGGCAAGCGGCTACTGGAGACTTTCCAACCCATGGTTCAGGCCAGCCCTCATAATAAGAAAACTACTACTTTCTATCTGCCTCATTTAGGAGGTTTCTACTTTTTTTCCTTTGGTGGTTAACTAAATTTCATCTTATACAACCGCTGTAAACTGTCTAAAAATTTCTCCAGTTGGTGCCAGAAAGCGTGTGTGTAGATGGGAAATCTCCAGCAGAGTGACCAGGGGTTCTAGTGAATCTTCGTAAGAAAGCTTCTATCCTGCCTCTTCCCAGAAAGATTCCAAACTCTAATGTCACAGACTCTTGAAATCTCCTCACACTTACTCTTTAACAGAACAGATAAAATGAGGCTGGTGAGGCTGGCATGATGAAAAATCATGGGTAAAATACGTTACTGGCAAAAGCCAAATTAGTGTCTAAAGGCCCCTACTCGGAACTTTGGTCTGTGGCCCCACAAAGGCTGTGCTTCATCTGAACTAGAACAGGCCTTGGAGACTTCTGCTTCAAAACAACCCAGGTGACAAACACCTTCCTCTTATCTGGATGGTTCAGGTGTCTTCAGAAAGGACAGACTGAGGATGAGGAGTCTAGCGGTGAAGGCTGCCTTTTTGCATTAACGGTGTACACAGAAAGAGGCCAGACCATTGTTTCTGAAGCCCCGTCATCACCTTAAGACAAATCTACTGATAGGACCAGAATCAACAAGCCTCTCTTTTTAATTAGAGGAGGGACCATTCGGGAATAGAACAACAGCCGCGGCTGCCTCAGGCTGGTTGGCCAACCTCCTCCTCTAAGTGGACTCTGACTCCAGGTGCGGCTCCTCTGGATGACCTGTGCTCAGGAGCACTGCCAGGCCTGCTCTCCGGTGGCGGCGAGGCGAGAAGAGAGCAGGACCCTTCCCGTGGCTGCTGGCAGGGAGGGAGTCCCACGAGCAGCAGCTGGCACTTACGGAAGAGGCCCTGGAGGTGTCGGGCAGTTCTCCAGAACAGGAGCCTGAGACCCTCACCTTCCCCATTCCCTGGTGGGTGGCTCCAAGAGCCCTCTGTCCTCCACGGCTGCTCTTGCAAAGTTCTCCCTGGTGACGCCAGGAGCCCAGTCCTCTCAGGCTGAGCCCACTCTGAGGCTGCTTTGTGTTCTCATGACAGCAAGGCACTGTCTACAGAGAACTCTGCCGAGCAACCCATGGGACAAAAAGCCGTCTTCATGAGGGCTCTGCACTTATTTTCATGTGAAAAATAAGTGAACACAGTTTCTGAGGCCAAGGAAGGGGAGCTGTGAGCCATGGGAGAAGATGTCTCTTCCTTTGTGGGCCCGGCAGAGATGAGAAAGAGAGCAATGTGAAGTGGGGCACCCTCGAAGCGACACACACTGACAAGTCTGACAGGAAGCCTGACAACAGATTCAGAGATGAGGTGGTAGTCAGTCCCCAGGGCCAGGGAGAGGCTGTCCACTGGGGAGCAGAGGGGCTTCCCAGACACCATGTAAGGGAGGAAAGAGAAGGAAACACTGGGGGAAGAGACAGGACACAACCTTCCCAGCAGCTGGTCCTCCAGATGAGCAAAGGTTACCAGACTGCATGTAGCGGAGACACATAGGTAAGTGGCCCACCCACATGTAGGCAGATTCTTTTGGCTGAGCAAATAAATAAGAGATAAAGAGAATAGTAGCATGCGTTTCAGGAGAACTGAGAAGATCACATTTGTCAGATTACTTTGCAGGAACAATCTGGAATCATCAGGCTTCCCTAGGCTAAGGACATTTGGGACGGGGAGGCAGGGATCCAAGGATGGGTCTGTAAGGAGAGTGCACCCAGGAAACTTGCCGTCATGCTGGGGGTTAGTCAATTCAGTCTCACCTCCTTCCCAGTCCTCAGACTTCCTGAGAAATCACAGAACTCGCTTCCTAAGCACTGTTGTGACTTTATTCCTAGAAGCTGGGCCCAGTGACCTGATCAGGGTGCACCCACTCAGATACAATGCCTGTTTTGGTAGCAGATGCAATTCTCTGATGAACATGGTTTGTGGACCATACAAAGCACATGAGAATGGAACCCGAGAGAGCTGTCAGCAGCACAGCAGTAAACAGTAGCTAGTCCACTCTGGAAAATGGTGAAAAGAAACCCACAGATGGTCTCACGTCTTTTACGGAGGCTGTCCCTACCAATGGCAGCTGAAACCTTCTGAGCACTAACAATGTGACAGGCTCTGTGTTGAAGGGTTTTAGGTGTCACATCTTACTTTATTCTGGTAATAATCCTATGAGCTAGGTATATACCCATTGTACGGGCCAGAAAACCCAGGCTCTGCTGAACTGAGCAACTTGTCAAAGATTACATAGTTTAAGTGGCAGAAGCAGGCTTTGAACTCATGTTAACTGGGCTCCAAATCCTTATTCATAGCACGTCATGTCTGTGCTCACTGACGGCAGATGTCCAGACTCATTTTGTCCACAGAGCTGCGACATTAGGGGCACTCGGGTTTCTGGGAGTGCCCTGGCCTGATGATCCTATGCCCTGTTGTATTCACCGCTCAGCCCTGAGGCAGCCTCCAAAGTAGGGAACAGCCTGGGTGGAGGATTAGGTGGCAGATCAGCGCACTTAAGCCCTGAAGGGGGACTACATGCTGCTCGGACCCTGCCAAGGAGCATAGGAGCACACCATGCACACCACTGGCACAGGCTGCATCTCCCAACCAGCTGTCCAAGGAAGTAAGGGGGCAAAAGAAAGGGCAAAGGACTATCTGAGTGACCCAAGAGACTCTGGGGTACCTCAGACCTGACCCCTGCCTTCCTTCTTCATCTCACTCCCCTTCCTCTCCAACCAGGGCAATGAGACCCCACAACAGTTGGGCTCCTCAGCACCACTCAGACGCTCCTGCCAGATGGCAGGATGGAGACACTGCCCAGAGCCCTGTGAGGTTGGGAAGACCTCCCTCAGAGGCTACTCTGGCAGGCCCTTACCATTGTAGGAGAGGCGAGGTTTGCTCAGACACATTATAAAGTGCATTTCCATCTCATCGGAAGCCACAGACTTGGAGCAAATGGGGCACTTGAAACCTGAAAGAGAGGGAAACAGGATGAAATGTTTTCTCTGAGTCAACTATACCCATAATAAATGCGACACTCAAATGCCTGTAGCCATGTGGGTCTGAATCAAAAGAGATACGCCCAAGACCTGACTTTCCCTTCATTAAGTCATGCAAAATTTTGTTATTTTATCACAACTCCCATTTTTTTCCCTAGTGTTCTCCCAGTCATATGCCCCTCACTGAAGTTTATCAGCATTACTGACAGCTGATATGAGTTTTAATTTCTTCTGGATGCTTTCCCACGGGGGTCTAGTGGGCAGTGGGCAGTGGGCATAGGCACCAACCAAATCATGGGCAACCAAATAAAATCAGTCTTAGTAACAGAGAGTTCTACACCTTAACCACTGGGCTGGATCATGTATGGGATGAACGCCCACAGTCACTGTGCCTCATCACCCATAATCAGGTGGCACCTCCCTCCCTCACCCAAGCACCTTTGCCCCCCCCGGTGGCTAAAGCAGCTGTCCTCTGAGAGTGTGCGAGCAGCAGGGTGGCCCTACAGAGTGCTCCCAAATGCCATATGTCTTAGCTATATGCCACTAAGAGTAACAGGTGTTTTACAACGGGGAGCGAACACACAGGGGTTAGAACCCCAATCTATTCCCAAGGAAGTTTGGACTGCTTATACACCCAAGTTTCATCAAGTTGTATCAGTACTGAGGATTTTGACTGAGAATCTTCTGTGTTGAACTCAATTAAGCAAGCACTGATTAAGCCCCTTCATTTTTTGTTAACCTTTTTGTAGATAAACACAGACAAACTATTTCCAATTTCCCCCATTTTACTTGTATGGAAACAATTTTCAAGTGGATTCTTCTCCATTCTACCAAAAAGATCCAAAACTTAATTATTTATTTGTCCATATTTTACATATCACAGCTTTTCCCTTTTGTGACCCTAATTCCTACCCACCCAGCCTGGATTTCCTAGGTCAAATACAGCACATCTAAATATTGTTGTGAAGATTTGACTATTCTATTGATTGTTAGTCAAAATGTCCCACACACAGCTTCATTGACTGCTGGTAATATCTGTCAGTAACATTTCTTCTGAAACAGATAAAAGGCTGACATTTGTGTTGACCGTCAGTTGCTCCTGGACAGAGGAGGAGGTCACACCTTTAGCAGTGCCCTTCCTGGGCCTCGCACATTCTGTTTGGAAAGTCCTGGATTCTGACAGCTGGCGGTGCTGAGACAGGAAGCAGGCTGGCTCCCATGTTGCCATGTACTTTGCTTAAAGTCTTCTCCAAACCCTCCTCTTCTCAGTGACAATGCTCCAAACACAGGACCAGACAGAAAATCCAGGGTCTGGCTAACTGTGGGCAATGTGGACGTTGGACTCTGTGGCATAGTCCCCATTCCCCCAACTCCTTTCCTTAAAGATCTTTAGCATTTCAGCATCTCAGCTATAAAGTCTTGGAAGTGCTATCAACCCAAGGACTCTGGCCAAACTTTGAGTAAGGGCTGTCTTTTCTGATCTCTGGGTGGTTGGTTCCAAATGCATTAACAACACAACCAGAAGATTGAAAAAAAAAACATGGTGGGGGAGGGTCCATCCTTAGTTTTCTGGCAAAACTAGATCTCCAATATGCCAGGCTGCTTCTTTTCTAACCCAGTTTAGGAATCTACAGAGCCAGTGTTCCACACATGGTGAACAGGTGAGTAATGAATTTGAGTCTTGTAAATGAGAATGTCTTCACATCTAACCTAAGCACCTCTGCACCCTTGGATCTGCCCTCATGCCTGTGCCCTGCAAATACAACAATACTTACATCAAATAACATCCCACAGAATGACCTCCATTGGGAGATTGTCTCATTTTCTTCAGTTATTCACCTTTTTTACCCACTCAGAATACCAAGGTTTTGCAACACTTTAGGTGACTGTAAGATACTCGTACTTTTAAAATTTGCTAAGTTAGTACCTCTTTGCAGACTGAGGACTCAGGACTGTGGGCAGGCCAGGAGGGCTGTGTATGGGACCAGGCCCTGATGCAGCCCCTGGGAGGTGTTAAAGTGATTTGTTAGTAACAAAAGGCCTTACACCTTGCACATTACTCACTATTCTGATAACTTAGAACACATTCAGTTATTACAATAGTGGCATCAGTCAATCCTTGCACCCCAACCCATTCCTTGAGTGCAGGAGAGGGAGCTGAGTTACAGCTAAGGTACCGGGAAGCAGGCCACCCAACAAGAGGACTACAAGGGAATGTCACTGGACATCTATATTCTAGAAAAAAACAAGTTGAGACTCACAGGTTTAGACCAGTCCCCTCACTGTACAGATAAAGAAAGAGGTCCCAGTGAGGTCATGAGGCCAAACAACTAAAAGGACAGTGCTGGGACTAGAATCAGATTTCTTCCCTCCCAAACTAAAGTCCTTTTCCATCAGGGAAGAAAGAGCTGACAACAGGTGTGATACTGTGATTTATAGTAAGAAATATATTTTTGGTCTTTGTCCTGTTTTTGACACAGAGCTCACCCAAAGCCTTGGAATTTCCTAACATAGTAAGACCAGTAATATTTCATCTTTTGTCATGGTTCCTGAAGTAGCTCCAGAGCAGTAAGGTGAAGGGAGCGTCTTGTTATTTGTAACAAGCTCCTTTCAACCACACCAGAGTTTACATTTATGAAGTGGCTTTTGGAAAGCTGCTTGGTAAAGTAAGGATGGGGGCCGGTTGCCAGGGGAACCAAGCAGCTGATGAGAGGATTGGAACTTTCAGGTCCCCCTACAACCTGACCTCTGGGGAGGGGAGAGGGGCAGGAGACCGAATTTTGTCACCAATGGCCAACGACTTAATCAGTCATGCCTATGAATGAAGTCTCCAATAAACCCTAAGGACACGGTTCAGAGAGCTTCCAGGTTGGTGAACACAGACAGACATTCAGGACAGAATGATGCCCCTGAAGAGGACAGGGAAGGCTGCATCCTTTCTCATATACCCGGCCCTGTATGTATGTCTTCCATCTGGCTGTTTCTGAGCTATATACCCTTTTATAATAAAATGGTGATCTACTAAGTAAAATGTTTCTCTGAGCTGTGAGCTGCTCTAGCAAATAAAATGAACTCAAGGAGGGAGTTGTGGGAACCCCCAATTAACAGCCAGTCAGGCAGAAGCACAGGGACAACCTGGGCTTGTGACTGGGGTCTGAAGTGGAAGCAGTCTGTGGAACTGAGCCCTTAGCCTGTGGGATCTGATGCTATATCCAAGCAGACAAGTGTCAGGATTGATTCAATTGCTTGGTGGTATGGGGAAAACACACCATGGGTTTTAAGAAAGAGGTGAGTTGCAGAGGAAGTGCCATTGTAGTAGGAAGAGAGACCCTCATTCCAGCAAAAGCAGGGTTAATGTTACTTGTGTCACCTACCTCTGGATTTGGGGGGAGAGGGTAAGGCTCGTCAGAGTCTATTGTGTGTGAGCAGGAAATGTCAAGATGACCTGGGTTTTCCAGCTTCAAGACCTTGGCATGCAATCTACCCTCCCTAGACCTTGGTTTCCTCACCTGAAAAATAGGAATTTACCTCATCTTGCAAGGATCAAGTGAGATAAGAAACCTGAAAGCACGCTAAAAAGACGCTTATCAAATGTACAGTGGCATCATCATCAAGCATGGCAGCACTAAAGAGGAGGAAGGAATTGGAGGGCTACAGGAAGGGGCTGAGATGCGGGTGATGGACCAGTGAGGCACACAGGCTACAGGTCATGCCCGGTGGCCAGTGGCCAGCTCTGCTAGTCCCATCTGTTTCCTTTGAAACTCTAGAGCACTGTGTGTGGTATTTTCCATATCAGCAATATGGAACACTGGCCCCTATTTAACGTCTACAACATCTACTCTTGCAGATGGTGATAAATAATAGCATTTATCGAGCCGTTCCTATGGACAGCCACCGGGCTTTACATGTCTTCTCATTTATCATGATATGAAGTGGGTACTAACGTTAACTCTATTTTGGAGAAGAGGGCACCAAAGTTAGTCACTGGCCCCAGATAATGCAGCCAAAGGGCCAGTGCTGACTCACCACACCCAGGACGCCTGACTTCCCTTGTTCTCTGAGCTGGGTGACAGTCTGACTAGTATAGGAGGAGGAATTCATGGCAAAAAGAACATAAATGCTACCCAGATGCAAGATATTACTAAATACTAACGTCAAATTTTCCACACTGTCCCCAATTTTTCCTGATGTATCCATGGTTCTAGATCATCCCATAAACTGAAACAATTGATAACTTTTCTGAGAATTCTGTTAATATGGAAGGACAAAGTCTGCTTTCCACTTGGCACTGAGTCTATAACTGGTGGTAAGATGCTGAGTTTGTAAATTATCTTTAAATGGAAAATAAAGGGCAAAAGTAAGAGGGATGGAAAAATATGGAGCACAAAGGGGAAAAAACTAATGTCCCATCTTCTTTCCTGAAAGCTCATCCGATGATCAAGATGGGTTCTACCAATCTACTGCCCCAATCTGTTCTCATAATTTGCCCGTCATGATTCAGCACCAAGAGCCCCACAGAATGATAAATACTGTGACCTTTATAACCTATCTGAAGGCTAAAATATCCAGGAAACTTTGATACCCTTTAGGAAAAAAGTCCAAACTTAATTAAAATCACTCCTGCAAACAAAGATAACACAAAAGTCCACAAAGTCATCCAATCGACTTGATTTTGTCAAATGTCATGAGACCTTCGTCAGCATTCACTAAGTGTGTGAAAGAATGCTTTATTTTTCTGAGAAAGCTACAGGTGGAGCCTGTGGGACATACCCTACGACACCTGAGACCAGATGGCCCACAGCACCCTGGGAGCTGGGCGAGGAGACAGCAAGTGCCTCGGAGGCTTTTCCCAGGACCCACACCCCTACCGTCTACTTCCTTCCAGGGGTGGTCCCCCCACACTGCTGTCTCTCTCATATTTGCCACTGACAGAATGCAGAGAGGCTTTGGCTAGCTCAGGCCCTACCAGCCAAGTCTGACACTGGTTCCCCTCCGCCATTGTCTGCTCCCGCCAGGCTGTGGGCTGAGGCAGGGAAGTTACACGGTTCCTAGTTCTCTTCCACCAACCTATCAAAACAAGGAAGGAAGGCGTGACGGGGCACCTTGGGGAATTTGTCAGCAACTGCCTGATTCTGCGCTGGGTGGGCTCCACCAACACTTTACCTGCTGCTACAGGATCCCTCCACTCCAAACCTCCAAACCAGAGGAGAGAATGGAGACCTCACTTCCATCTTTCTTCTTGCCATGGTATCAGCTCGACGTTATACAGCCAGAAGAGCCAAGGAGAGCCCAGTTGCTTGCTGTCTTTCAACAGCATCTTGCCTACGTGGGGGAATCCTGAGCTGGCCCAAAGTCCAGAGCTCCAAGAGAAGACAGGCCTCAACTTGCCACCTGTGTAGAGCCTTGGACCCGTTAGTGCCAGGAAACTCTTGCAGTGTCAGGTAAGCCTACTGGCAAGGGAACCAGCAGTGACCCCAGGAATGCACACATGGTCATGGGCATGAGCATATTCCTAGGTCAGGTTAATTAGCTCCTCAGACTGTACCCAGTTCCCTCCATATGACTGGAGTAGCTGAGGCAGGACAGGGGCTAGCGGCTCAACTTACAACTTTCCCAATTCTCTACAACATTTATTTTGTGATATAAAGCATTTCTCTTTTTCGAAATCTGCAACCTTCTCCTTTAAGACCTGATTTCTACGACAGGACGTGTGCTCTGCATGTTGCCCCAGTTCCCTCCCTGACCCTCCCTCCTATGATGTGCTATTTTAACACTGCCCCAGTTTTGCCTGTCTCTGGGATCACCGAAAGGGAGAAGAATCTGAAGAAGCAACCAGGGAAAAGGAAGCCACGCCATCCAGGCAGGGCCTCCTGTGCCAGGGAAGAGGGGCTGATGCAGACTCCTTTCACCCAGGGGCTCAGACAGTACCACCCGCAACACTGTGTCCCTATCACCCAGTTCCTAATTTCCAGCCTGGATTTTCCTGCTCATGCCCTGTGGTGCTTAGTATAGATACAATGAGACTTGACTACATGAATTTGATTAAATGGGATTTATTACAAATGAAAGGTCAAGGGGTAACTTAGGATGACCTTCTTCTACATTTCTATACTGCAGATGTGTCCCCAAGAGCAGAGGCTGTAGGTATCATATTCTTAACACACACACACTCCCTCACCACTGAGAAATAACTGGAAACCAGTGCACAGTTTATGAGTTGATGAGGTGTTGATTGGTCGCTCCTAGAACATTCTGGACTAGGGAAGGGCCCAGCAGTTCTAACTTTTGCCTCTTCAGCACCTCTCTTCTGGACTCGGCCTCTGCAGTTCTGTTCCAAGGGCTGGGGCTCACTTGTCAATCCAAGTGCTAAGAAAATTCTCCTAAGGAGACATCAGAAGAGAGCCACACTGATGCTTAAAGTAACTTAACATATTAGAGTATGTGTATGTGTAACATATGTTCTGATGCTTAACTTTATGTGCCAACTTGACTGGGCCACAGGGCGTCCAGAAGTTTGGTTGAACTTTATTTCTGGGTGTGTCTGCATGGGTGTTTCTGGATGAGATTACATTTGAACTGGCAGACTGACAAAAGCAGGCTGCTGTCCCCAATGTGGGTGGGCATCATCTAATCGGTTGAAGACCTGAACAGAATTAAAAGGTGAAAGAAGGGAGATTTTGGGCTCTCTGATCTGGGACACTGGTCTTCTCCTACCCTCAGACTGGCATGTCCGCCATTGGTTTCCCTGGTTCTCAGGCCTTCAGACTCTGACTGACTAAAGCTGGTGGGCTTTCTTGGGTTTTACACTTGCGGAGAGCAGATCACGGGACTCAACACCTTCCAAAATTGCATGAGCCAATTCCTTATATTCTTTCTTTCTATCTATCTCTTATCTATCTCCTATTGGTTCTGTTTCTCTGGAGAGCCCTAATACATCTATTTATTAAAATGCCAAGTAATAAAATTTAAGACACTGACAACATCAAAAGTTGGTGAAGATGTAAAGCAAATGAAACTCTCCTATACTGTTGGAGGGAATATAAAATGACACAGTCACTTTGGGAAATAGTCTGACAGTTCTTTATGAAAACAAAACAGATACCTCGTGTGACCTGTGCCATTTGACCCAAATAGTCATTTAAATATTTACCCAAAAGAAATGAAAACATCTGTCTACCAATAGATGTTTATAAGAATGTTCATCACAGCTTTACTCATAACAAGCAAAACCAAAAATAACCCACTGTCCATCAACAGAATGGGTAAATTGTGGTTAATCTTGGAATACAATCAATAAAAAGATACATGCAACAACACAGATGAATATTAAAAACACACTCAGTGAAGGACAAGAAAGACATATACTTTGATTCCAATTACATGAATTTCTAGAGCAGAGGAAAAACTAATCAACAGTGGAAAAAATCAGAACAGTAGCTATCTCTATGATGGAGTAGGGCCAGAGATTGGCTGAAAAAGGTATGAGAGAACTTTCTGGGGTGATGAAAATGTTCTTTATCATGACGAGGGTCTGAATTACTATCTTTCTTCCTTCCAGTTATATAGTAGGACTGCACTTCCTGCTCCCTTTGAAGTTAAAGTCGGGTTTATAATTTGCTTTGGCCATTGAAATGTGAGCAGATGTATGTACTTCCAACTGGACTTTAAGAACTAGTTCATGATTTACTGTATTACCTGCACTGCTGCACTGAGATGAAGCCTTTATCACCTTGGGTTCCTAAGCAACAGCAATGAGCAGAGGTCCTTTGACCTACACTGGATACTGCAGCTTGGGGGAAATAATAACTTGGTTGAGATAGCTACTGAGCTTATGGGACTCTCTCTTATTACATTATAATCTGGTACTAGTCTGTTCTGACTGATACACCGTTCCTCTTTTTCTCCTTCTAGGACTCCTATTACTCCTAAGTCAAGTGTCTTGGTTCCATCTTTCAGGTCTTCTCTCTTCCTCCCTAACTTCTATGCCTTAGTATTTTCTCAGGTGCTCAGCCTTTCCAACTCCTTCTGGACCCTGTTTGCCAGTCTCCCTGCTTGGAGCAAAGAGGTAGATAATTGGCATTGGAAGTCAAAGAGATGAGAAATGCATTCCAGCCACTATCTTCCCAGAATCTTCTCTGCCTAGATAGTCGTATTCTGCTTTTTAAATATAGATACTTCCTTTTATCAGCAGCCATCTACATACTTGTCATTTTCAATGACTATATGTTCTATACTGATATACTGTACTTAGCTATTTTCATTTGTGGGTGTTTGGATTACCAATTTTTACCTACTATAAAGATTCTCTAAGTAGTGATTTCCATTCTCTACTCTAGTAGGGGATATTCCACCCCAACATATTTTTGCTGTTTCTAGATTCTAAGCTGACTGGTTTGGAGGAAAGAAAGTCATTTTAGGAGTCAGAAGAAACAGACTCTCCCAATCCTAGCTAGATGGCCTTGTATAAGCTACTTAGCAATATTTGTATATCCCCAGTATGGTTCTAAAGCCCAACCAAATGGATGTATGAGTGTTCTGTGCAGAGAAAACCATATGATATGTGGGGTGGCCATTTCACCAGGCTGCATACAATGTAGCTTGAATATACTGAGGCTTGCTGATAAATCTGCCTATTTGAGGAACTCAAAAATTCTTTAGGCAAAGAAGTGAAAGATAAGCTGGCCCACATAATGTATTTTGTGGACTCAAAGATGCCATCAATTTTAAGAGGCACCATTATGAACCTACAAGAGAAAAAAAAGTTGCCTATTATAATTTTAAGATGTGATTATATGACACATCCTGATTTTGGAGTTGTTAAATTATGGTATGTATGTGCCTTAGAATCAATGAATATATGGAAAAATACATATGTGGATATTTAAAAAATATATATAGATTGAATCCCAATCACACACCCAATACATTTATTGCTGTTCATCTACTGCAAATGAGAACAGGTTCCATGAAGATATCTACAGTGGGAACAAAGGCAAGAACTGCAGGGTGTGCACATAGTACGTACCTGATGACATCAAACCCATCCTGCAGCTACAGCAAGTCCAGGCAGGTGGAGCCCAACAACAGCATTCCAGCCAAGAAGAATGGAAAAACATTTGCCAGGAGCAGGAGCAATGGCTACTCATCAGTCCTGTTCTCTGACCCTTTAACCCATTGCTTCCGGAGAGAGGCCCTGGAAGAACTGTTCAGGATGGGGGATGATGGGGAGGGGGGAAGTGGGGACATGAGGGGCTGATGACCTGAGCGTGGGCAGGTATAAGTACGAAAAAGATGAAAGCCTCAGTGTGAGTGTGATCAAGTCCCCAACTAGTGGCCAGGGAAGATGAGTATCAAATTATAACCCTTTGTCACCTGGCTACCAATCTTGGGCAAATTTAGGGGCATCCAATCATGATTCAGAAAGTGTGGATGTAGTCTCCAGATGAACATTTGGGTTTTCTTTGGAGATGTCTTATTTAAAGGATGGCCCATCTGTTGAAAGAGGAAAATCATATCCGAACGGTCAAGCCACAATTTCTTTAAATTCATAGATATTAGAAATTAGGAATTACCTACAAGCTAGGCAATAGGATAGGCAGGTTTGGACAGGAAATAACTTGTTAGTTAGCTGAATACCATGCTTTCCTCTCAATGGCGGTCCCAGGTTCATTTCAATTACAACATACCAGATACCCACGCCCCTGGGACCCAATGCCCACAGCTGCTGCTGGAGTGGACAGAAATCCCCAGCTTTTTCCTCACAAACTCGATAGCAAGGAGTGGGGCCAAGGACTACTTCCCCTTAAGACGAAGGGGACAATAAAATCTGATCTTTAAGCAAAAAAGGTAGTTATCAGCCCCAAAGGATTCATGGATTGGTTAGCAAAGAAGGGAGCCTCATTCTTCCAATCCCAGAGAGGACTGTCTGAGCAGGACACCGGCCATGCAGTAGCCATGCTACTTCCCTGGTAGCATGTGCCCTCAGCTGACCTTCCCAGAGAAACAGGACTGTGGTGGGATCCACCCTATTGCTGGCTTGTTTCTCCTCTGAATATATTCTTTTTCAAGTCCTGGGGTCTTTACTGGTATACTTAAAAATTCCAACCTTAAAATAACTTTTTTTCCTTGCTATTCTTAATCTACAATTACATGAGCAACATTATGGTTACTAGACTCCACCTATTATCAAGTCCCCACCACATACCCCATTACAGTCATTGTCCATCAGTGCAGTAAGATGCTATAGAATCACTAATTGTCTTCTCTGTGTTATACTGCCTTCCCTGTATCCCAACTCCGCTACATTATGTGTGCTAATTGTAATATCCCTTTTTCCCCCTTATTCCTCCCTTTCCACCCATCTTCCCCAGTCCCTTTTTCTTTGGTAACTGTTAGTCCATTCTTGGGTTCTGTGAGTCGGCTGCTATTTTTTTCCTTCAGTTTTTTCTTTGCTCTTATACTTCACAGATGAGTGAAATCATTTGATACTTATCTTTCTCTGCCTGGCTTATTTCACTGAGCATAATACCCTCTAGCTCTACCCATGTTGTTGCAAATGGTAGGATTTGTTTTCTTCTTATGGCTGAATAATATTCCATTGTGTATATATACTACACCTTCTTTATCTATTCATCTACTGATGGACCCTTAGGTTGCTTCTATTTCTTGGCTATCATAAATAGTGCTGCGATAAACATAGAGGTGCATCTGTCCTTTTCAAATTGGGCTGCTGCATTCTTAGGGTAAATTCCTAGGAGTGGAATTCCTGGGTCAAACGGTATTTCTATTTTGAGTTTTTTGAGGAACCTCCATACTGCTTTCCACAATGGTTGAACTAATTTGCATTCCCACCAGCAGTGTAGGAGGGTTCCGTTTTCTCCACATCCTTGCCAACATTTGTTGTTGTTTGTGTTTTGGATGTTGGCCATCCTCACTGGTGTGAGGTGATATCTCATTGTGGTTTTAATCTGCATTTCTCTGATGATTAGCGATGTGGAGCATCTTTTCATGTGCCTGTTGGCCATCTGAATTTCTTCTTTAGAGAAGTGTCTATTCATGTCCTCTGCCCATTTCTTAATTGGATTATTTACTTTCTGTTTGTTAAGGTGCATGAGTTCCTTATATATTTTGGATGTCAACCCTTTATCAGATACGTTTTTTATGAATATATTCTCCCATACTGTAGGATTTTTTTTTCTACTGATGGTGTCCTTTGCTGTACAGAAGCTTTGCAGCTTGATATAGTCCCACTTGTTCATTTTTGCTTTTGTTTCCCTTGCCCGGGGAGATATGTTCATGAAGAAGTTGCTCATGTTTATGTCCAAGAGATTTTTGCCTATGTTTTTTTCTAAGAGTTTTATGGTTTCATGACTTACATTCAAGTCTTTGATCCACCTTGAGTTTACCTTTGTGTATGGGGCTAGACAGTAGTCCAGTTTCATTCTCTTACATGTAGCTGTCCAGTTTTTCCAACACCAGCTGCTGAAGAGGCTGTCATCTCCCCATTGTATATCCAAGGCACTTTTATCAAATATTAATTGACTGTATATGTTTGGGTTAATGTTTGGATTTTCTATTCTGTTCCACTGGTCTGTGGGTCTGTTTTTGTGCCAATACCAAATTGTCTTGATTACTGTGGCTTTGTAGTAGAGCTTGAAGTCAGGGAGTGTAATTCCCCCTGTTTTATTCCTCCTTCTCAGGATTGATTTGGCTATTCGGGGTCTTTTGTGGTTCCATATGAATTTTAGAATTATTTGTTCCAGTTCATTGAAGAAAGCTGTTGGTAGTTTGATAGGGATTGCATTGAATCTGTAGATTGCTTTAGGTAGTATAGTCATTTTGACAATATTTATTCTTCCTAGCCAAGAGCATGGGATGAATTTCCATTTGTTAGTGTCCTCTTTAATTTCTCTTAGGAATGTCTTGTAGTTTTCAGGGTATAGGTCTTTCACTTCCTTCATTAGATTTATTTCTAGGTATTTTATGCTTCTTGATGCAATTGTGAATGGAATTGCTTTTCTGATTTCTCTTTCTGTTAGTTCATCGTTAGTGTATAGGAAAGCAACAGATTTCTGTGTGTTAATTTTGTATACTGCAACTTTGCTGAATTCAGATATTAGTTCTAGTAGTTTTAGAATGGAATCTTTAGGGTTTTTTATGTACAGTATCATGTCATCTGCAAATAGTGACAATTTGACTTCTTCTTTACCAATCTGGATGCCTTGTATGTCTTTGTTTTGTCTGATTGCTGTGGCTAGGACCTCCAGTACTATGTTGAATAACAGTGGAGAGAGTGGGCATCCCTGACTTGTTCCCGATCTTAGATGAAAAGCTTTCAGCCTACCATTAAGTATGATGTTAGCTGTGGGTTTGTCATATATAGCCTTTATGATGTTGAGGTACTTGCCGTCTATGCCATTTTGTTCGAGTTTTAATCAGGAATGGATGCTGAATTTTGTCAAATGCTTTTTCAGCATCATGGAATGATCATGTGGTTTTGTTTCTTCTTTTTGTTGATGTATTGGATGATGTTGATGGATTTTCGAATGTTGTACCATCCTTGCATCCCTGGGATGAATCCCCTTGATCATGGTGTATGGTCCTCTTGATGTATTTTTGAATTCGGTTTGCTAATATTTTGTTGAGTATTTTTGCATCTACGTTCATCAGGGATATTGGTCTGTAATTTTCTTTTTTGGTGAGATCTTTGCCCGGTTTTGGTATTAAGTGATGCTGGCTTCATAGAATGAGTTTGGAAGTATTCCCTCCTCTTCTATTTTTTGGAAAACCTTAAGGAGTATGGGTGTTATTTCTTCTCTATATGTCTGGTAGAAGTCAGAGGTGAATCCATCAGTCCCGGGGTTTTGTTCTTGGGTAGTTTTTTGATTACCGATTCAATTTCGTTGCTGGTGATTGGTCTGTTTAGTTTTTCTGTTTCTTGCTTGGTCAGTCTTGGAAGGTTGTATTTTTCTAAGAAGTTCTCCATTTCTTCTATGTTTTCCAGCTTGTTA